>JAABKJ010000755.1:45867592-46216580 GCA_011634705.1 Andricus grossulariae | reverse complement strand
ACCAAATAGTTAAATTTTCAACTAAATATATTAAATTCTTCACCAAAAAATTAAATAGTTATATTTTCAATTTGAAAAATGAATTATTTACCAAATAAAACAAAATTTCCAAAAAATAGTTAAATTCTCTACCAAAAATGACGAATTAAAAAAAGCCTTGAATTTTCAATAAATTAATTTAATTATCGATTAAAAAAAGGTTAATTTTCAATCGAGTAGTTAAATATTCAACTAAAAACAGCAAATTTATTACCGAAATATAAATAAATAAATCTACAGTTTAAAAATTCATTTTCTACCAAAAAAGAACAACTTTTTAACAAAATGATCAAATTTGTAACAAAAAGAGGAATTTTCAGCTAAAATTCTAAACTCTAAAATTAAAATAGGTTAGTTTTCAGTTAGCCAATGGATTCTAAATCAAAATGAAAAAAAAAACATTTCTTAACGAAATATTTAAATTTTCCGAAGAAGAGATGATTTTTCAACTAAAATGATGAATTGCAAACTGAAATACGTTAATTTCCGGTTATAAAATAAATTTTCAACAATTTCATGTGAAGGAACAATTTCAAGAATGTCATAAACGTTCCCTTCATAAAGAATAGGTGTAAATTTGAAAAAATCAAAAGGTCTTTTTTTAACAACTTCTAAAATTAAATCTGAGACTGATGCAGATGAAGGAGAACCCATAGGTGAGATCAATATTTGTTTACAGAATTTCTTATGGAAAGAGAGCTCATTATTATTTTTGAAAAATCAGGGGATTATTAACAATTCATTCTTAATTATTTTTGTTAAGTTATGATTCAAAATAATTTTTTCTTCAACGACTTTTATAGTTAAGAAAGATCAAGTGGGATGCTACCAAACATCGAGACATCATTTAAGAAAACTATTGAATGGGGTTTAGGTACATTAGTGTTTTTTATAATATCTTTAGGTATCAAACTATTTTGTTTAGGCCAACTAGTGTTGACAAAGACTGGTTTTGAAATATTTAAAATATAATTAGATGACTTGTAATTAGGATAACCAACTGTGAAACAATCAGTATTGAAGTTAATTTTGGTTTGTGGACCTTTGGGAGAACGTAAGCTTTTGCTATAACACAATTGTCAATTTTAAACGGTATACATATTGATCATTATTTAATATTTTGTTTTTCTATCTGATACCTATATTATTACACTTACTTTAAATTGTTAGAACCATGCTAGTTTTTATGTAGAATATCATTCTTGTGAAAGTTCTCATCTGTTTCATGATAGTCATCTTTATTAGCCACAACAGTTAAATTGTCTTTATCAGCTTTCACAAATTTTTAATGTTTTTTTTTTAATTTTAAACTACCTTCAGAAAAATTTCTAAATTTTCAAATTTATTTATGGTAATATGATTTCAAGTAAGTGTTTCTCCAATGCAATCTGAAGCAAGATCTAGTAGGATGGTATCAAGCATCGACCCAACATCTAAGGAAACTATTGAATAGTTTTAGGTGCATTAATGTCTTTCAGAATATCTTTAAGCTGACCATTATTCTGCATGAACCAACTAGTGTTGACAAAAACTGGTTTTGAAATATTTGAAATATATTTAGACTAATTGGATGTTGGAGAAACAAAACTGTGGAAACAATCAGTCGCCAAGAGAAATTTGGTTTGTGGACGTTTGCAAGAACATAAGCTTCTGGGATAACACTATTGTGAGTTTTTAAATGGTATGCACATTGATTATTCATTAATATTTTGTTTTTCCACCTGATACCTATATCCCTAAACTCATTTTCAATTGTTGGAACCGTACTAGGTTTTATGTTTTTATGCAGAATATCATTCTTGAGAATGTTTTCATCTCTTTTGTAAGAGTCATCTTTATCAGCTGCAACAGTTAAATTATCTTTATCGACTTTTACAAATATTAAATCTTTATATTCCTCTTGAAAATTTTCAACTAACTAATAAAAGTGTCTCCAAAATGTTTCTCCATCGAAATCTAAAGCAAGATGTAGTAGGATGCTATTAAGCATCGAAACAACATCTAAGGAAACTATTGAGTTGGTTTTGGATACATTGATATCTTTTGGCATACCTTCAAGTTAACAGTTATGTTGTATGAGCCAACTAGTGTCAACAGAAACTGGTTTTATTATTCTTAAGACTGTTTTCAACTGTTTTGTTATAGTCATTCTTATTAGCTGCAACAGTTAGATCGACTTTATCGGCTTAGGCAAATATTAAATCTTTCTGTTCCTTTTCAATAATTTTCAACTAACTGAACAGATATTTCGAAATTTTCAAACTTATTTATATTATTATGATTTAAAATAAGTTTTTCTCCAATGAAATCTAATTCAACATTTAATGACATGCGATCAAGCATAAACGAAACATCTAAGGAAACTATTGAATGCTTTTTTTGTACATGAATGTTTTTTAAAATATCTTCAAGTTCCCAAATACTTTGTGTAAGCCAACTAGTGTTGATAGAAACTGGTTTTAAAATATTAAAAATATATTCACATAAATTGCAAGTTGGAGAAATAATTAGTCTCCAAGGTTAATTTGGTTTGTAAACATTCGGGAGGGAAGAAGGTTTTGTTATAACACTATTGTGAGTTTTTAACGAAATGCATATCGATCATTAAATAATCTTTTGTTTTCCCATCTGATACCTATATCATTGAGCTTATTTTCAATTGTTGAAACCATACTGGTTTTTATGCTTTCATAGACACAGAATATTATTCTTGATAATGTATGCTCTGTTTTGTTAAAGTCCTATTTAATAGCGGCAACAGTTAGATTGTCCATATCGGCTTCTACAAATATTAAATCTTTATGTTTCTTTTGAAAATGATCAACTAACTTGACAGATTTTTCTAAATTTTTCAATTTATTGATATTATTATTATAATTTTGAATAAGTTTTTCTCCAATTCAATCTAAAGCAACATCTATTGAGATCCGATCAAACATCAACAAAACATGTGAGAAAACCATTGAATTGATTTTAGGTACATTAATGTCTTTTAGAATATCTTTAAGTTGTCAACTATTTTGTCTAAACCAACTAGTGTTGACAGAATCTCGTTTCAAAATATTTAAAATATATTCAAATGAATTGGGACTTGGAGAAACAACTGTGGAAACAATCATGCTCCAAGTTCAATTTGGTTTTCAGACCTTTGGGAGAACATAAGCTTTTGCTATAAAATTATTTTGAGTGTTTAAACGATATACACAGTGATCATTAATTAAACTTTGATTTGCCCATCTTATACCTATATCATTACAATTTTGGTCAATTGTTACAACCGTACTAGTTTTTATGTTTTTATAAAGAATATAATTCTCAAGAATGTTTTCATCTGTTTTCTTATAGTCATCTTTATTAGCTGCAACAGTTAGATTTCCCTCATTGACTTTTACAAATATTGAATCCTTATGTTCCTTTAAAAAAAATTTCACTCACTTGAAAGATTTTTCTAAATTTTTAAATTAATTTATATTATTATGATTCAAAATAAGGTTTTCTTCGATGCAATCTAAAGCAAGATCTAGTTGGATGTTATCAAGCATCAACAAAACATCTAAGTAAACTGATGAATGTGTGTTAGTTAGGTTAATGTCTTTTAGAATATCTTTAAGTTACCAACTGTTTTTTGTGAACCAACTAGTTTTGATAGAATCTAGTTTTATAATATTTGAATTGCATTTGGATCAACTTTAAGTAGGAGAGCCAACTGTGGAAACAATCAATCTCGAAGTTAAATTTGTTTTGTGGACCTCTGCGAGCATAAGCTTTGAGTATAAGCTTTCGCTATAACACTATTGTGATTTTTTAAACGGTATGCACATTGACAATTAATTAATCTTTTGTTTCTTCGACAAAGGGCTATATCATGACATTTATTTTCAATTGTTGAAACCATACTATTTCTTATGTTTTCAAACAGAATATCATTCCTAAGAATATTTTCTTCTGTTTTGTTATAGTCATCTTTATTAGAGGCAATAGTTAGATTGCCATTATCGGCTTTTACAAATACCAAATCTTTATAACCCTTTTGAAAAATTTCCACTCACTTGACAGCTTTTTTCAAATTTTTAAATTTATTTATATTAATATAACTAAAAATAAGTCTTTATCTAATGCAATCTGAAGCCAGATCTAGTGGGATGCTATCAAACATCAACAAAACATCTAAGGAAACTATTGAATTGGTTTCTGGTACACTGATGTCTCTTAGAATATCATTAAGTTTCCAACTATTTTCTATAAACAAACTAGTGCTTAAAGAATCTGGTTTTGAAATATTTGAAATATATTTAGATGAATTGTGAGTAGGAGAACCAACTGTGGAAACAATCAGTCTCCAAGTTAAATTTGGTTTGTGGATCTTTGGCAAAGCACAAGCTTTTGCTATAACACTATTGTGAGCTTTTGAACGGTATGCACATTGTTCATCAATCAATCTTTTCTCTCATCTAATAGCTATATCATTACATTTCATTTTAATTGTTGCAACCATACTAGTTTTTATATTTTCAAGAAGAATATCTGGGTATAAAGACAAACCCATCTGACAACCCGATATCTGTTAATAGAATTAATTCTTAAATCATAAAATAGTACCATTGAGAATAGTTCAAGTGACTATGAACAATTCACTCTTAGTTATTTTCATTAAGTTATGATTTGAAATAAGTTTTTCTTCAATGCAATCTAAAGCAAGATCTAGTGGGTTTCTATCAAACATTAACACAATATCTTAAAGAAACTATTGAATGTGTTTAGGTACAATAATATTTTTTAGAATATCTTTGAGTTACCAACTATTGTGTGTAAACAAACAAGTGTTAACAGAAACTGTTCTTAGAATATTTTAAATGCTTTTAGATAAATTGTAAGTAGAAGATCCAACTGTGGAAACAATCAGTCTTCAATTTAAATTTGGTTTGTGGACCTTTGGGAGAGCATAAGCTTTTGCTATAACACTATTGTGAGTTCTCAAACGGTATGGACATTGATAATTAATTAATCTCTTGTTTCCTTAACAAAGAGTTATATCATTGCATTTATTTTCAATTGTTGTAACCATACTAGTTTTTATGTTTCACACAGAATATCATTCCTAAGAATGTTTTCATCTATTTTGTTATAGTCATCTTTATTAGCCTGCAACAGTTAGATTTCCCTTATCGGCTTTAAAAATATTGAATCCTTATGTTCCTTCTGAAAATTTTCCACTCACTTGACAGATTTTTCTAAGTTTTCAAATTTATTTATATTATTATGATTTGAAATATGTTTTTCTTCACTGCAAACTGAAGCAGGATCTAGTGGGATGCTATCAAGCATCGACACAACATCGAGGGAAACTATTCAATTGGTTTGGGGTACATTGATGTCTCTTAAAATATATTTAAGTTACTAACTGTTTTGTTCGAACCAACTAGTGTTGACAGAAACTGATCCTAGAATATTTAAAATACAGTTAGATAAATTGGAAGTAGGAAAACCAACTATAGAAGCAAACATTTCCCAAGCTAAATTTGGTTCGTGATTTTTTGGCAGAGTATAAGGTTTTGCAATAATACTATTGTGAGTTTTCAGTCGATATGAACATTGATTATTAATTAGTCTTTTTTCTCATCTGATACCCACAACATTATACTTATTTTTCATTGCTGCAACCATATCGTTTTTATGTTTTTACACAGGATATCATTTCTAAGAATGTTTTCATCTGTTTTGTTATGGTCATCTTTATTAGAGGCAATAGTTAGATTGCCCTTATCGGCTTCTACAAATATTAAATCTTTGTCTTTCTTTTGAAAATTTTCAAATAAATGGACAGATTTTTCAAAATTTTCAAATTCATTTATATTATTTTGATTCAAAATAGGTTTTTTCCCAATGAAATCTGATGCAACATTTAGTGGGATGCTACGAACCATTGACAAAACATCTAAGGAAACTATTGAATGGGTTTTATGTTTTTATACATATAGAATATTATTCTTAATAATGTATACTCTGTTTTTTTATAGTCCTCTTTAATAACGGCAACAGTTAAATTTTCCATATCGGCTTTTACAAATATTAAATCTTTTTGTTTCTTTTGAAACTCATTAACTAACTTGACAGATTTTTCTAAATTTTTGAATTTATTTATATTATCATGATTTTAAATAAGTTTTTCTCCAGTTCAATCTGAAGCAAGATCTATTTAGATCCTATCAAACATCAACAAAACATGTAAGGAAACTATTGAATTGATTTTAGGTACATTATTGTCTTTTAGAATATCTTTGAGTTACCAACTATTTTGATTAACTCAAGTAGTGTTGACTAAAGCTAGTTTTAAAATATTTGAAATATATATTTAAATAAATTCAAAGTTGGAGAAACAACTGTGGAGACAATCAGTCTCTAAGTTAAATTTGATTTTTGAACCTCTGGGAGAGCATTAACTTTTACTATAAAATGGTTCTGAGTGTTTAAACTATATGCACATTGATCATTAATTAATCTCTTATTTGCTCATCTGATACCTATATCATTAAAAATTTTTTCGATTATTGAAACCATACTAGTTTTTATGTTTTTATACAGAATATTATCTGTTTTGTTATAATCATCTTTATTAGATGCAACAGTTGGATAGCCCTTATCGGCTTCTACAAACTTTAAATCTTTATGTTCCTTCTGAAAATTTTCAACTAACTTGACAGAGTTTGCTAAACTTTCAAATTTATTTATATTATTACGATTTGAAATGTGTTTTCTCTAATTCAATCTGAAGCATGATCTAGTGAGATGCTATGAAACATCGACAAATCATTTAAGGAAACTATTGAATTGGTTTCAGTTACGGTAATGTCTTTTAGAATATCTTTGCGTTGACAGATATTTTGTATAAACCAACTAGTTGAAACAGAAACTGGTTTTAAGATATTGAGAATGTATTCAGACAAATTGCAAGCTGGAGAAACAAAACTGTGGAAACAATCAGTCTCCAAGTTAAATTTGGTTTGTGGACCTTTGGGAGAACATAAGCTTTTGGGATAACACTAGTGTGAACTTTTAAACGGTATTCACATTGATTATTGATTAATCTTTTGTTTTCCCATCTGATACCTATACTATTTAACTTATTTTCAATTGTTTAAACAATGCTAGTTTTTGTTATTTTATACAAAATATCATTCATGAGATTGTTTTTAACTGTTTTGTTATGGTCATTATTATTAGCTGAAACAGTTAGATTGCCCTTATCGGCTTCTACAAATATTTAATCTTTCTGTTTCTTTTCAAAATTTGCAACTCACTTGAAAGATTTTTCTAAATTTTCAAATTTATTTATATTATTACGATTTGAAATAAGTTTTTTCCAATGCAATCTAAAGCAAGCATTGACGCAATAACTAAGGAAACTACAGATTTGGTTGTAGGTACATTGATGGCTCTTAGAATATCTTTAAGTTACCAAATAATTTGTGTAAACCAACTAGTGTTGACAGAAACTGATCTTAGAATATTTAAAATACATTCAGATAAATTGAAAGTAGGAAAACTAACTGTAGAAGCAAAGATTTTTCAAGCTAAATTTGTTTTGTGGATCTTTGGGAGAGTATAAGGATTTGCTATAACACTATTGCGTGTTTTTAAGCGTTATGCATATTGATCATTGATTAATCTTTTTCCCCATCTGATACCTATATCATAACACTCATTTTTAATTGTTAAAACCATACTAGTTTTTATGTTTTCATACCGAATATCATTTTTAAGAATGTTTTTATCTCTCTTGTTATAGTTATCTTTACTAGAGGCAAGAGCCCTCATCTTGCCCTCATCGGCTTTTACAAATATCGAATCTTTTTTTCAGTTGAAAATTTTCCACTAATTTGATAGATTTTTCTAAATCTTCAAATTTATTTATATTGTTATAATTTAAAACTAGTTTTTCTCCAATGCAATCTAATGCAAGATTTAGTCGGATGCTATTGAGCATTGACACAACATCTAAGGAAACTATTTAATGGGTTTTATGGACATGAATGTTTTTTAGAGTATCTTCAAGTTCCTAAATACTTTATTTTAGCCAACTAGTGTTAAGAGAAACTGGTTTTGAAATATTTAAAATATATTCAGATGAATTGCAAGTTGGAGAAAGAATCAGTCTCCAAGGTTCATTGGGTCTGTAAACCCTCCGGAGAGAATGAGGTTTTGCTATAACACTATTGTGAATTTTTAAGCGGTATGCACATTGATTTTCAATCAATCTTCTTTTTGCTCATCTGATACCTATATCATTACACTTATTTTCAGTTATTGAAACCATACTGGTTTTAACGTTTTTATACATACAATATATTATTCTTCATAATGCTTACTCTATTTGATATAGTTATCTTTATTTGCGGCGACAGTTAGATTGTCCTCATCGACTCTTACAAATATCGAATCTTCACGTTTCTTTTGAAAATGTTTAACTAAGTTGACAGATTTTCCTAAATTTTTAAATTTATATCATCATGATTTAAAATAAGTTTTTCTCCAATTCAATCTAAAGCAAGATCTAGTGAGATCCTATCAAACATCATAAAAACATCTAAGGTAACTATTGTATTAGTTTTAGGTACAATAATGTCTTTTGGAATATCTTCAAGCTACCGCATTTTTTGTCTAAGCTAAGTAGTGTTGACTGAAGCTAGTTTTGAAATATATATAAACAAATTGGAAGTTGAAGAAACAACTGTGAAAACAATCAGTCTCCAAGTTAAATTTGGTTTGCGAACATTTGGGAGAGAATAAACTTTTACTATTATATTATCTTGACTGATTAAACGGTATACATCTATATATCATTACAATTTTTTTCGATTGTTGAAAACATACTAGTTTTTATGTTTTTATACAAGATATCATTCTTAAGAATGTTTTTATCTGTTTTTTTATGGACAACTTTATTAGCTGCAACAGTTGAATTGCCCTTATCGGCTTTTAAAAATATTAAATCTTTTTGTTTCTTTTGAAAATTTCCCACTAACTTCGCAAATTTTTAAAAAATTTTAATTTTATTCATATTACTATGATTTGAGATCAGTTTTTTTTTATTCAATCTAAAGCAAGATCTAGTGAGATGCTATGAAACATCAACAAATCATCTAAGGAAACCATTGAATTGGTTTCAGGTACATTAATATTTTTTAGAATATCTTTAAGTTACCAACTATTTTGTGCAAACCAACTTGTGTTGACTGAAACTGGTCTTGGAATATTTAAAATACATTTAAATAAATTTTAAGTAAGAGAACAAACTGTAGAAACAATCAGTCGCAAAGTGAAATTTTATTTGTCGATCTTTGGGAGAGTATAAGGTTTTGCTATAACACTATTGTGAGTTTTTAATCGATATGTACATTAATCATTAATCAATACTTTTTCCCATCTGATACCTATATCATTAAATTCTTCTACAAGTATTAAATATTTTTGTTTCTTTTGAAAATTTTCCACTATTTTGACAGATTTTTCTAAATTTTCAAATTATTCATATTTTTATAATTTGAAATAAGTTTTTCGACAATGCAATCTAATGCAAGATCAAGTGGGATGCTATCAAGCATCGACACAAGATCTAAGAAAACTATTGAATTGGTTTTTGTACATTAATGTCCCTTAGAGTATCCTAAAGTTACCAACTATTTTCTGTGAACCAACAAGTGTTGACTGAAACTGGTCTTAGAATTTTTTTAATAAATTCAAATAAATTTTGATTAAGAGAACTGTGGAAACAATCAGTCTCGAAGTTAAATTTGGTTTGTGTAGCTTTGGAAAACATAAGCTTTTGGGATAACAGTATTGAGAGTTTTTAAACGCTATGCAAATTGATTATTGATTAATCTTTTGTTTCCTCAACAAAACTGTAGCATTAGATTTATTTTTAATTTTCGAAACCATGCTAGTTTTCATGTTTTTCAAGAGAATATCATTCTTAAGACTGTTTTCAACTGTTTTGTCATAGTCATCCTTATTAGTTGCAACAGTTAGATTGCCCTTATCGGCTTCTACAAATATTAAATCTTTCTGTTTTTTTGTGAAAATTTTCAACTAACTTGAAAGATTTGTCTAAATTTATTTATAATATCATGATTTAAAATGAGTTTTTCACCAATGCAATCTGAAGCAAGATCTAGTGGGATGCTATCAAACATGAACAAAACACCTAAGGAAACTACAGAATTGGTTTTAGGTACATTGATGTCTCTTAGAATATCTTTAAGTTACCACCTATTTTGTGTGAGCCAACCAGTGTTGACAACAACTGATTTCAGAATATTTAATATATATTTAGATAGATTGTAAGTAAAAGAACCAACTGTGGAAACAATCAGTATCGTAGCTAAATTTGGTTTGTGAACCTTCGGAAGAACATAAGTTTTTTGGATAACACTATTGTGAGTTTTTAAACAATATGCACATTGATCATTAATTAATCTTTTTACTTATCTAATATCTATATCAATAGATTCATTTTTAATTGTTTGAACAATGCCAGTTGTTATACAAAATATCATTATTAGGAATGTTCTCATCTGTTTTGTTAGTCATCTTTCTTAGCGGCAACAGTTAGATTGCCTTTACTGACTTTCACAAATATTAAATCTTTATCTTCCTTCTGAAAATTTTTCAACTAACTCGACAGATTATCTTATATCCTCAAATTTATCCATATTACGATTTGAAATAAGTTTATCTCCAATGCAATCTGATGGAAGATCTAGTGGGATGTTATCAAGTGGCACGACATCTAAGAAAACTATTGAATTGATTTTGGGTACATTATTATCTTTTTGAATATTTTCATGTTAACAATTATTTTGTATAAGCCAATTATTGCTAACTGAAACTGGTTTTATGATGCTTACAATATCTTTAGATAAATTAGAAGTTAAAGAAACAAAACTGCGGAAACTGCCTCCAAGGTAAATTTGGTTTGTGTACCTTTGGGAGATCGCACTGATTATTAATTATTCTTTTGTTCTTTTATTTGATAGCTTCATTATTATATTTATTTGCAAGTGTTTCAGCCACCTCATCAGGGATTCAACATTTTCCTGAAACATCTCTTTAAAAATGTCTTGAAATATTTTTATTTGGAAATTTTCTTCTCATTACCTTCTTTGCTGCTCGATGAATGGTTCAGAGATTCTGGATTCAAAGTATGAAGAAAATAAATAATATGAATTGAGGAAACCAATAGGTGAACCATTCCCGGATAAAAATGACTTTTTCTCAAAACTTTTAAAGTGTGCAATAGCTTCCAGTATTCAGAAGCCATTTCCGGGTTTATTCGAAGCTTCCGGTCAAGCTTGTTGTGGTCCATTTCCATACAACAATCCATCTAACTTTAGACTTTGGGTCGTTCTCTCGACTGCTGATGCTGTATTGCAGTGCAGTGACCGAATTCTTCAAACCACGACAAATTGTGATGCTTCGACGCACTTGGCTTTCATAAAACTTTACAACTCAAAAGGAAAGACGTCACTTATCTCCGAGCTGAGAGAACAAAGGCGTCCATTAAGTTTACTTTTTTTCTTCCTGTCTTCTTCAGGGAAAGAAGTTTTAATTTTCCTTCTCCCTGGGAAAGATTATTTTATTTTTGCAATTTGAACAAACTTTTATTATTAAACTGGCTGTACATACAAGCGCGCAAAGCATGCTTTGACCAACCTGGATTTTTATTGCCTAATATTAAACACATACAGAATCTAAATATAGTTACAATTAGTAATATAAAAAATTGGATAAATAATAATTCCATTCAATTATATCAATTGTACCTGATTTGAAGAAATTGTATCAATCGAATTATTTTTTTAAAGACGAAAGATCATTCAAAATAATCATAAGATTGTAAAAACCATTCGAAATGGAAAATAATTGACTGGAATTTCCATTTTGACATGGTTTTTACAATCTTATCATTTTTTTGAGTAATTTTTTTTCTTCAAGAAGATGGTTCGATAATTTCAATTTGTTTATCTAATATACAATTTGTATCATTTTATGAAATTATTTTCTTATTCTCTTGAAAGGATTAAAAAAGGTTTAAATGTTTGAAGAAAAAAGTTTTTATATCGTTTTGAATTTTCTCTTGGGGTTCATTTTTCCAAATAAAATATCATTACAATCTACTGAAATATAGAAATGAAAAAAATGTATTCTCTTGAAATCTTTCAAAATTTTTAAAAAGCTTTTTTCGAAATCTTCTGATTATCTCTGAAAATTATTTGAATCTTTCCTCAAATTTTGTAATCCTGCAAAATGGAAAAAATTTGCTTCAAAATCTTCTATACGATCTTTTTTTTGCAACTTGAGGAAATCATTTAAAATGTTAATAAATCTTTTCTAATTTTCTTGTAAAATTCCTAATAAAAAATAATAAAAAATTTTCACTGGAAAATGAGAATAAGGTCAGAAAATTTTTTTATTCTCTTGAAAACGTTCAATTTTTTTTCACTTTTTTTCGCAATCTTATCAGTATCTCTAAAACTTACTCTAAAATTGTCAAAAGTTGCGAAATTGACAAATTTTACTTTAAACAATCTTCTACACCCTTTTTTGCAATTTTAGATAATTATTTGAAATGTTTTGAAATATTCTTGAATTTTATTTTGAAATTTATTTTTCCAAATAAAAAAAATTTATTTTCACAGGAAAATCCTGCAAAATTGAAAAAATTCTCGATGAAATCTTCTACAATCTTTTTCGAAATTTTAGAAAATTATTTAAAATGCTCTACAATCTTTTAGAATTTTCTCTTAAAATTCATTTTTCCAGAAAAAATTATAAAAAACTTTCTCTGAAAAATAAGAATAAAATAAGAAAAATTTTTTATTCTATTGAAGTTCTTCTACACCCTTTTTTGCAATTTTAGGTAATTATTTAAAATGTTTTGAAATCTTCTTGAATTTTCTTTTAAAATTAATTTTTCCAAATAAGAAATCATTAAAAGAATTCACAAGAAGATAAGAATAAAATAAAAAATGTCTTTTATTTTCTTCAAATCTTTCTAAATTTTGGAAAAGTTTATTTTTTTAAATCTTCTCAACATCTATGGAACATTTGTTAATGATTTAGCGATGTATAATTGATGCTTAGATTTAAAAAAATGGTTGTGAAAGTACCCGCAAATGTCATTGTACAAACATTATATTTTTTTAAATATATTAAATTACACAACGTGCACTTGAAATCTTTAAATGATATCTCGCCATTTACTATTATTAATAGTAACAGTAAATTCTACGCTACACGGATTCACTGACTACATTCTTTGAGAATATAATTTCAGCAAGAATCTGATGGTCAAAAAATGTTAACACATAAATAGTTATTCGAAAATTGAGTATATAAGAAAAATTAATACGAAAGTTAGCGTGCGATTGCGCGCGCAAATAATAGTCTGTTATTAAGACAGGCCCGTATAAATTAGACACCTCGCTATCATCTAAAATATTTGAATTTTATATTTTGATTTTAAACTGCTACTGTGAAAACTTAAGGGATTTAATAGATTGATAATAAAACACTATAAGTCCCAGAAATATAAGTCCAAATACGATGAACTTTTGCCGATTTCAAGGGCCGCGAAACGTAAACATTTGCAAATTTCGAGGCTGGAAGGGCCTCCACCTCTACCGCGACTCGTCGGGTTATTTTTGTCAAGCAACGTTCATTGGCTGCCCGGCCTTGTATCGGTGCGCGCGCTGTAAGCATGTGTACGCATTTGCGCATCATGCATGTCAATGTTTTTCAAGTGTTTTTGTAGACGTACGACGTGACAAATATAACATTTCTTTGAAATAGTACAATTTCCGAACTAAACATCAATATAATAGAATAAAAAAACGACTCAAATATTTCGCGGAATAGTGAGCATTATAGAATCACGTTACGGCCATGCTAGGATAAGTGGAAATGTCAGGAAGGTTAGCTTAGTTCTTGACAGGGGATTGCATAGGCCTTTTTGGAGAAAATATTCTAAACGTAAAAGTAAGTTGTAAAGGTCTAAATAGTAATATCTTCCAAGTGTATAATGCATTTGCGCAATTCAGTTTCATCCTTTTATCGGTTTAAGCCCTTTCAGTTTCATGAAATACAATTAACTATCCAAAATTTGAAAACAAAAAAATGGAACATGTCTCGACGCATGCACTTTTTATTAAGTTTTTTTCTGTTTGAAATTGACCACGCATTCATATGAATCCACACGCATTCAATTCGCGCTGTCTTAATTCATCTGAATGCGTCTCAATACGTTTGAACGAATCAGAAAACGGGATTCACGCGCATTACAAAAATGTTAATTCGCCCCAATCCGTATCAATTCGTTCTTTCTTGTTGGGAGGTGCGTCCTCAAATATGCAAGAGTTGACTGTACGACGGACGGGCGGATACCCAGCCGAAAGAATAAGGGTTTCGTTCCGAGACTACGAAACCCCAAAAATGAAAAACAATTGAATCCAAGAATTCTTTCAATTGTCAATGAAAATAAAATGTTTCAAAACTCAATACTAATGAAATTGTAAATCGACATTTAGGTCAACACTTACACATTTAAAGTAGAACAACTATAAGACTTTGATAGGTAATTATGAAATTTGAACGTTCCGACTTCCGAGTGTTTTTCTTTAATTTCTCATTAAAGTATAGCAGAAGGCATCGAACTAAAAAGGAAACTATTTTCTTGTGAAAACAATGACGAGGCATCATACTGATACTGTCCGCCTTGATTTTAAACTCAAAGAACAATGAATGGAACGTTCGGTGAATAACCTAGAATTCTCTAATGTATCTTATCGGCGATTAAGTTTCCGTGAAGCTCATTCCGAAGCGCAAAGTGTGTGTAATGGTTATGGGATTCGCTAGTAGAGAAAGGAAATTCATCTTTCATGAAGTCATAACACGCTTAGAACAGGAAGAAGAATAAAATGTTAAAAAATAATATTTTTAAATTGATTGAATAGTATTTTGTGTGCAGATTCTTATGCATTATGGGTACATTGTTATTATGTAATGTTTTAAAAATAGTATACTAATAAATCATAATTTTTGGTTTTTTGGCTCTGGGATCCGTAAATGATGAAGAAGATTTAGATTTCAAATATTTTTTCTGCGTTTAATGGTTTAATTTTAATGTTAATTTTTATAAAGATAAAAATTAATAAATGCTTAATTTCAAACTCCTCAAATCTCTATAATTGATGAGACATTTTCCTGTATTATAAATTCTGTAATCAATCTATGTACATCATCTGCCAAAAATATGATAAGAGTGGAAAAGACAAAAAGTTTTTTCTTACATTAGAAGCATGCAATCGGAAAACATAATTGTAATACTTAATAGAAAAACGATTTTGATGGGGTATGGTAAAGATAATATGTGAAGAAGATGAAATTTCTCAATTTCGGTGACTATAATGTCACTAATTAATTACAATATGTAGCTTAAAAGGCAGAAATGATTAAAAATTCTGAATTTATAGACGAATTATAATTTGAAGAAAAGCTATTCAAGAATGAACAATTTAAATGAAACGCATACTTTTAATGAAGAAATTTTGCATTTCAGACTTATAAAAATTAAAACAAATTGCGAAATTCTAATTCGATCAGTTTCAAATTGAATGTACAGGTATGAAAAATATGAACCTGAACTTCTTTAATTTTGAATTAAAAACGTTTAAAATCGAATATTTTCAAATTGTCCACCTTTGCGTTTTAAAAATTGAAACAATCATAATTTAAAGATGTCAAATTGATAGGTTTCAAAATTCTCGATTTTGAAACACTTAGAATTGAACAAATTTTTAAATGGAGATGTTAAAAAATTCAAAACAAACCGTTTTTACAGTTTTAGAATAATACAAATAAAAATCGAGATACGAGAAGCTCAAATTACCACACTGTTCTATTACGAGCAAAAAAAATGTAATGTAATGTAAAAATGTAGCATAGGCAACATGCAACATTTTTGTGATAATTTATGCCGCAAAACAAAAAAGTGTCGTGCCCTGTAGTTTTTATAAAAAAACGTGTAGCTCATGCGAAGCTGGCACTTCTGCACTTTTTTAACAATAATAAAAATTTTGCAATCTTGAGCTTGGCACAAATCGATAGCACTTAATTGGTAAAAAATTCCTACGTCAAAGAGTATTTGACATGATTAATAGTTTTTCTTCTTGTCTCGGTGTGGTAGTGCCACCTTTACGGAAAGCTGGCACTGCTGCACGTTTTTGAAAAAAATTACAGTGCACAAGATTTTTTTGTGGCTTAAATTATCACAACATTATTGCATGTTGCCATAATAATATATTAACATGCTTTATACTATAGGACAATGTGGTAATTCCAGCTTCACGTACCTTAAGAATTCAGTAATTTTAAATTTTAATTTCGCCGTTGGCCGGGCGAAATGGCTGAGACCAACTTTTAGAGACAGAACGGAAGATTGGAGAATAGCTAGTCGTATTATCACTCAGTCTAAAATTAGATGGGTAGTTAAGCCATTAAAATCATTAAAGCCGCAGGGGATGACGGTATATTCCGTGCGTTGATTCATGAAGGCTGCATGCAGTCCTTAGTAGATCCATTGTGCGGCACTTTCCGGGCATGCTTAGCAATGGGATGTACCCCGTCGGCAAGGCAATTCTTATTGCAAAGCCGGGTCGGGGTACCTACTATGAAGCAAAGTCCTTTAGACCGATCAGTTTAACTTCGTTCATGCTATAAACACTTGAAAAATTAGTGTACCTTCACCTGAAAGAGGAAATTTTACCGGAAAGACCTCTCCATAGCAATCAGTTTACCTCTCAGAAAGGCATATCCACAGTAGATGCTCTTTATGCATTCACCTTCCGCATCCAGAACGCAATGTGGGAAGATGAAATTTCAATTGCAGCATTCCTAGACATATAGAAGGGGCGCCTAATAACACCCCAATTGAATCTACGAGTATATACGATTCTACTCAAGCAAATGGAGTTAGTAATACCGAACATTGTTGAATGCGCATCATGTTGAGAAGTAGAACGGTGTTCACTTAATTACGTAGAAGGTAATGAAGTGAAGGCGAAAGTTTCAAGAGGGCGCCCACAGGGAGATGTGTTATCAACCAGTGGGCGCTTATCACTGATGACCTAATTCGAGTGGTAAAAGAATCAGGCTTTTACATTCAGGGCTATGTTGACGACCTGGTAATCCTAATAAAAGAAAAACATGAGGGCACCTTAGTGGAACTCAATATAGCTGAACAATGGTACACGGAGAAAAATGGAAGGTCAGTTGGGCCATCTAGATGTGCAGACAGACTATATTGCAGGGCCAACTATAGGACAGCCCTTGAAGATGGCTAAAGCGACTATATCTAGAAGGTTAAAACAAGAGGTTTAAATCGATCATCTGAGAGTGTCGACTTAGTGTCATCTCGAACGGTCTACTCAAGCGTCATAAAGAGTCGAACCGATCATCACAGAGGGCGGACTGATCATTATAAAGGGTCGAATCGCTCATCATAAGGGATCAATTTAGTCATATCATATTGGTCGACTTGATATCCTCGTACAGGCGACCTGGCCACCTTAGGGGGTCGATTTGATTATCCTACATTTTCTATATTTGTTGTCCTTTTCCGACTTATTCCAGTTTCTCTCTTACAAGAGACTGGAAATTATAAAATTACCTATAAAACCTGAAAATTTATATGAAATACATGAATTCTGAAGGCATTTTTTATTCTCTGTGAAGAGTGAGGTGTATGAGACATAATTTGATTTGGAAAAACAGTGCACATTGACAATATATTTTTTGGAGCACGAGAGGCTAAGGACACGCGCGGTGTCACACTGAATTGCAAGATTTCAAACATTGAAGTGAATTCAGAAACCAATATCCCACTTCTCGTTACTTTCTGTATTATCAATGAATGCTGACATTTTTTGCACGTTTTCAATTTGAAACTATACGTTGACAACAAATTGATAGCTGAACGTCCAGTTACGCCTTTATCCTAAATCCCTTTGAAGCATGAAATTTGACGTTGAAAATTCTTATGCACTTCACTCTCCACGAATGTTCGAAATATCGAAAAGCAGTTTAAAATGATGAAAAACATGTTTAAGTTCAATAAACAGCAAATGTGACGCTGAACGGCTCAATGACATTCACTCACTCCGAAAATGCTCTAGAGTCTAGACCACGGTGCTCCCAATCCCAACTCTCACTGCATGCATCGCGTCGACAACCGGATTGGTTATAAGGTTGGCGCGCTTATTTGAAATGATTAAATGTGAAAAGCAATTGTGTACAGCAAATAATAAGAGTAAAGTTATTAAAAATAATTCTTTGCTCACAAGGAAGACTTATAAAGTGAAATTTAATTATTTATTAGATTTTCTCCTTAAAAATAAATGATCGATTTTAATTTCAAAGAAAGGAATATCTTTTTTATCCTAAATATTACCGTACAATTATTCCTAATATTGTCATGCACTCTACATTTATTGTTTGTTGTGAACATTTGAGTTACACATTCAATCATTTTTAATAAACAAGCAAACGGTAACTAATCAGGCCGGCCCTCCGCGACAGGTAATTTGGTCTTCCGTGGATAGTCGAAATGACTGAAAACAAGATGATTGTATTGATCAGCCTGAAAGAATACCTTGCTTATCCCTAATAGGGAGTCTCCGACTATGTCGAAAAAATTCTGGATGGTTCTTTGGACCATCTGAAAGAACGGACTGGCTCTCTAAATTTTGACCCTCTTGCTTTGACCATCCATTTTTCTCCGTGAATCTTCATGGACTCTTCCTAACCCCCTCTGAAATTATATGGACTGCATACCGAAGAAAATAATCTAACAAAGGTTTTCGATAACAGAGTTCAGCAACTATGTTCCTCTTCGCTAAAATTTCATCTCTCTATAATTTATATTTGGATATATTAATAAATGGCGACAGATACAAGACTCGAAGCAAAAGCAATATATCGTTGATGCATTCTGTTTCTGAAGTTATTTGTTAAGACTATTTTGATTGGGATTTTACATAATATGCACTTAGATCATTTGGTCAGTACCAAAATTCTCGAACATTCACTTTGTTAATTTATTGTTCGCAATGTTCATATTTTCGAGAATATTTTGCAAATAAACCCAAAAAATATAGGCTATGCTTGGAAGTATCCCTGTACCACTGGTGTTTAGACGGATAACTCGCTTTTTTTATAACACAACTAAATTTACGGTTTATTATAATTATTTAGACTTATAGAACTGAAAATACAATTAACAAATCACGATTGCTCGAGAATTGCACATTTACGACAAAGCATCACTTGATCCATCAAGACATTTTCCAGTCATATTGACGATAATTTCTGATTAAACTAACTGGACATTTTTTAACCAGACGCGTCTAGTAACTTTAACTTGAAATTTTTTTTTAGTGTAAAAGAAGTTAACAATTAGGTAACAGAGAAACTGAGGAAAATATTTTAAAATAAAGCTAACAACTCAATTCGGAAAGCGCAGGGTAATCCTCGTAAAACCTGGGCAGCTGTAAATAATATAGTAAGTAATAACAAAAGCGGTAAGATAGAAAATGAAATAAACAGGCTGAGAGTATTAGATAGAGATTTAGATAATCAAGTAGCGATTGCGAATGAAATGAATAATTATTTTCAAAATGTTGCGGTAGACTCAAACAAAAAAATTCGTGATAGTTCTATGACATTTTCAGAAATAGAAAATGAAACTGATATGTCACAGTTTAATTCTATTAGCAATTAAGAATTGGATGAGATTGTTAGTAGTTTAAAACAGAATGCTGCGCAGGTGATGATAAAATAACCACAACTGAGTTCTTAGTATTAGACCCAGTGATAAAACTACTCTATTAAACATTATAAATCAAGATTTTGAAACAGGACAATTTGCTGACACTTTAAAAATTAGCGGAATTATACCCGTACGGCGTACTCAATACTGGTTCAAAAAATGAAGCAAATAATTATAGACCAATTTCATTACAACGCATTTTCTCAAAAATATAAGAAAAGGCTATGAAAATCAGACTGTTCACACATATCAATAAAAATAAAGGTATAAGCTCTAGCCAGTATGGTTTTCAGGAACAAAGTAATACACGGGCTGGACTTACTTATACAATAGAAAATATTACAGAAAAGATTGATAAAAAAGAAATAGTCACTGCAGTTTTTGTAGACTTAAAAAAAGCATTTGATACGGTATGTCATGATGGACTTATTAACAAATTGCATCATTTGGGCATCAGAGATAAGGCCTTGCACTTAATAAAATCTTACCTTGAAAATATAAAGCAGTATGTGTATGTGAACAGTACTAACAAGAAGAGGACGCGAGATGGACATCGCAGATTCGACTGGGGCTTTGTAGGATGAAATTATATCAAAATCCATCAGGGACGTATTTTTTGTGATCTGATGAGCCTTAGTTTCCGAGATATCGAAGTTTGAGTATTTGCGCTCGAGCACTCGACTTGCCACTGCAGAGCGGGGACGGCGGATTTGGCGCTTACACAGAAAAACGCCGATCCTCAAAAGGACGATGATTTGGTGTTGTATAGTCGCATTGTTTCAAATGTAAAATACTTTTGTTTAATATAATTTCAAGAATACATTTTCAGATTATGAAAGAGCATCCAATCGTGAAACGTTTTTAGGCGGAGATGCAATCGAGATAAGGGATTTACTGTACCTAGGCAAAATTAAATTAAATTAACTTATATGAATTTATGTTATACTTGCTGAACGAAAGTGATGAATATGAAGTCCTATTTAAATTGCTATATCTTATCTCTGGCTCAACATTGAATGGTTAGCATGTATGGAATATATAGAATTAGTATTGCTGTAAGAAATTATCATAAAAAAATAACAAGATTCATAGTTTTCTGTAAATTTCATCCCTTTTTCAGTTTCGTTGCTTGACATGCTTATAAAAGTCGCAAATTTTCATCATCAGTTGTCAAAGTATGATAAAAATTATTTTTATAAGCAAATTGGATGAACAAAAGCAAAATATTGTCATTTTCGTGCATCATATGTCGGATTGCCACGAAAGTTTACCTCAAAATGCGTTAACAGATTTGCCTTACAACAAACAATTGATGAGTATTAACAATTGTCATTTTTGATAAACAAACTGGATGAACAAAATCAAAATTTTCGCATTTTCGTGCAAATTTTTTTTTTTCCACCAGAGTTTGTCTTTAAATGCGTTAACGTAGAGGCCGAACTACAGGAAATCGATTAGTATTAATAATAATCATTTTTTATCAAAAATCTGTGTTTAACGTTGTAATGTTTCATGGTTATGAGATTTTCTGTGATTGGAAATGATACCATTTTTCCACATCACCAATTTCAAAAACCTATTTTCTATTTCCTCAGTATTTGAAGGAATGCTTGCATTTACGTGATTTCTCAGTTTGAGTGCGTATAGGTATTGATTAGCGCCTTATCGCTCAAGACGGGCAGTGTGCGAGCAGGAGTGAATCGCGACAGATCGTTGTCCGATCCTTCTAGATCAGTGATGGGATTAACTCTAAAAGTACATTGAACTTCTAAATTTCATTGAAATGTCTAAAAAAATGAGTGAGTAATCTGTGTGGTGATTGTAAAGGTCTTAGTCTGCCAAGGTTTCGAAAATTGAATAAAACTTATCATTTTAATTAACTATCGGATTCTTCTGTGACTATTCCTGATCTGACAAGCCGGATAAACAAAAGCGAAATTGCCATGGTTATAAACAATGAGATATTTCTTGTACCGGACACAAATTAGCAGTCTGTTCCGACCAACTGATTGCATACGAAATACTGAAATTAACGGCTTTAGAACCGGAACCCAACCTCACACTTGAATTGACTTATTTCATACCGTAAATACTAGAATTACATATTTTTTAGACAATTAAGGCCTATTTTGGTTTTGATTCAAATCTGTATTTGAAGTGAAGAATTGGGTAATTTCAATAGTTTTTATGTAAAACGTTTTCTTTTTTTATGCTCAGGTTAGAATAAAAAAAATTTTACACAGAAAGCTTGTTCATAAAAAATTACCATTTTTATTACTTATCAATTCCCTGTCGGTCGGCCTCTCCGTTTACGCATTTACAGGCCAACTCAAGTAGAAATACCAAAGATTCTGCGCGAAAATGCCAATTTTTTTTTTCAATGCAATTTGTTGATAAAAATAATGGTTATCATATTTTGACAACGATAATGAGAATTTTGAATTTCTAAGAGCATACCAAGCAATGAAACAGAAAAAAGGTGTAACATTTGTAGAAAACTGAAAATCTAATAATATTTTAATTATAATTGTTTATAACATTAATAATTTTCTATATTTCATACATATTCACCATTATATGTTGCGCTAGACATAAAATATAACAATTTTGGTGAAAAAATATTTTTCCTTCATCAAAATACATCGTTGGTTATTTGTTGACTCAATTTGTTTATAAAAATTGAGTCAATTATTATGGAAATTATTTTTATTCTGGGTGCAATAAAGAAAATTTGCAAAATATTACAATATCCCGGAGAGATGCGCGATCTAAAATTCCTCAGTAGGGATGTAAAGAAGAACACAAAATGAATGGTTATATTGCCGATTTCTTTATGAAACGAAAATGCAAAGGGGTGGGACTCCGATGCCCTATAATCTAGATAATCGAATCTCTGTTTTTCTCACGTGAAATTAGAAGGATATGTTCGATGGTTTTAAAATGATCGACTGCAACTATCTATTTCTATAGCATGTGTCAGAAAGAGAGGGGTGGCTGTTGATAATGGAGAATTTGGGAGTTCTTGATTACCGAATAGTGCCCCTTTCATTCTGATACATAAAATAGAAAGAGACATTTGCAGTCGATCGATTCAAAACGATCAAACATCTCTGTCTAATTTCATGCGATAGAAAGAAAGATTCGATGAAATAGATTACAGGGCATCGGAGTCCCACCCCTGGTTACACAAAACGAATTCATAAAATTTTCTAAATCATTGGCTTGGTGCACACAATTAACAGTGATAAAAATGAGTGATCTACCTTTAAAATTCTCTAGTAAAATTGGTTCTAAATTTGGTAAAATTTAAATTTCTTGCAAGTGAAGCATGAGCGTTTGAGCGCGCCTGAGGCGCGCGTCTGTCGGTTCTCGCGCTTCTCGCTCGAGAATGTATTTACTTCACGCTACGCACTCGGTCTTTGTATTTTCCACACATTTGTGCATGGACCTTTTGAAACTAACGTTCAACCCATCGACAACTGTAATTTGGTGATTTTTAATTTTCTTTTGTTAAAGCTTCTTTGGCTTTCACGTACACCTTCTCATCACGTGTCTTGCGCTTTGCACTCGATTAAAGTTCATATATCCAAAACGCGAAATTTCCTGCATGACGTTCAATTCGATCACAATAAATGTATATTATATTAGTTTCTGTACCTCGTTCGGGATTGCTTATACAGATATTGCAAAATAAAGTACAAATTTTATTTTTCATGTGCTAGTAAATTAATTACGGCTGGCGTAGGGCAGCAAAGGAGAAACGTATTGTCGCTTTAAAGCTTATGAAATGAGACTCTAAATTACAATGGTGAAAAACAACCCATATTTTAAAGGGCTAGTGGACATTCTACTAACTGTTTTTAATTATTACTTGAATCATTCAAATTTAACCATGATTGGAGTTCCGACTCCCGAATCCACTTATATATGCAACATAAAAAAATATTAAGTTAGTTTTGCAAACTTATCTCAGATGTATGCTCCGAAAGCTATGACCACGATACTTCTCCGAAAGATCGATCCCAATACAACCGGAGGCTTATGTCGTCTGACTCGTCAGTTCCCACAACGCCAGAAGACGATCGAGTCAAGAAAATCACTTCACCATAATCCAGAAGGGAAATAGCACAAGACACTCTCCATGGATCACCCATCTCTTCACTTCGCAACAATCCAAAAGAGGCAAAATCACTATTATCCGTTCAAGAACCACTTATTCAGTCAGAAGTGCCCAGCACGAAAGTCTAAACGAAACTGATAAGATAGAGCTGATACTCCTCAGCCAAGCTGAGCGTGCCACCACAATAAAAACACTATCCTTTCACGCCCGCGGTCGCAAGGTCTCGTGCGACAGACAATAATAAAATTTACCACGCTGAACAATAACGTCAATGACACGCTCTTAGAATTAACACAAACCTTATTAGGAATAGTAAACATATGTCAATTATAAACTTATTTTTAATATTTACTAAATCAAATTGAATAGGTTGAAGAAAGCATTAACATCCCACCTGCCTCGTTCTGTGATTCAAAGTCAGATGGACGGTCAAATAAGAAACCTTAACCAGACCGAAGAGTAACAGTTAGTTCTGCCCAACGTAAAGCATCAAGCTGCACAGAACGGCACGATACCCTCCAGCATGGTATTATCAACAATATAGTCTGGAAAATGTTGCAGAAGCGTGGTGTTGACGCGTGAATAGATAACTTAGACTCAGAGGCTACCATCTGGAAATCACCAGTGAGACATCTGGAACCAAAATACCACTCGGTACGTCATCTTGGCAAGCTGCTGATCAGCCCAATGAATCTGATTCCAACATAGGTGTTGAGATATCGAGAGCTGTGAGAATGCTTTCCACAAGATGATAGCTTAATTATGTACCAGAAAGATCCATCTAATAGCTCATCATCGAAGAACCGTAAGCAACAGTTTAAAGAGCCTTGTCTCCTAGAGACAGACCACCACAGGTAACTTCCTGCAAGTAAAATACCAAGTCATCGATACTCCTTTCATAAGCAATTGAGTGTCTTTCAAAGTATTACAAAATCATAGCAGAAAAAGAATGCTGGCAGCCCCTGTGTCATCCTCGAACAAATAACACGATGATCGGCCGCTGTCACTATGAAACTGACGACAAAGAATACCAGTGAGGCTAGAGTACGTCATGGCGACTTGAATGCTTCAAATGAATTGGCACAATATGAAATTCACTCCTGATGAAGGAACTTTCAACTACGCCATTAGGACTACGATTATCTCAATCAATGATTGACTGACTGTAACCGTAGTAAACAGTGATACGAGGATTCAGACTTATGGGAAACAGCAACTTGCCCGCAGACAACAATATACAAGACACAGAAAATCCTCCCAAATTGATTTACCACCTGTTGACCCGACACAAACCACAGATGAGACATCCCCAGACCATCGCGCCCGAATTGAAAGTTCAGGGAGCAACGATTAGAAGAATCGAGGTTCAATCAAGTTCATACAGGCCACAAGTCGCAAGCATAAAAATTGAAATTCTCTCGCGAGAAGAACATCTCAGGGAGATCGTAAATGAAACAGTTCGATCACAAAACTGATCAATGAATTTTCAACGCAAAAAAAAAGAAACTGCCAAAAAATAGTGAAACGAAACAACCAGAAACACCAAGCAAAGCGACAAAGCCTTACCTGATGTATTGTCACATCATCGAACTCGAGTACGCAACTACAACGCTGACACATATTAGTGCTCGCAAGATGATAATTTTGCAGATATTATACAAGTTCTTCCATTCAGACGTGGCAAGAATGATCAAGTCCGAAACGCAACTACTACAATGTCGATAAAGCAGCTCATGCAGGACCACAAGCTAACTTCGTGACACCCTCTGCATTCGTATACTTATGAACACAGCGCCCCAGAGATGTCACATAATCTCTACCGTTGCGTGGAACTGAATCAATCAAAAGAATTTCTGTTTCAAGATTACATAGAGGATCAGAAAGTGTGAGCTTATTTAAAATCATTCCAGAAGCGAATCGATAAACGGATTTCAGAATGTCAGATGGTAGCACGGAGAAGATGAGAGTCTCGAAGACAACAGACTCTAACTCATTAAAAGTCAGACGTCACTCTGCGACTAAACAGTTGTTGGATTCGAAAGTTCTTCGAACAAACAGTACCATAGTTGTTCTCTCCCTCAAGAATTAAATTTAGTCATGAGGAACGAAGTTTCACCTAATGACGTTCTTGAAGAGTGGAATTCTTCATTATTAACAATAAGAATTCCAGCCCTCAAGGTTTTAAAGTGCTCCATTGCTCATTTCTGATTTATGCAAGGATCGCCGCATGTTTGATTTCAATTAATTGATACCTGAAGTGCAAACAAAATGCCTTTTCAGAGACGTAGAAGAGCAGGAATCAGAATCTAGTGTTCGAGAATGATAGCGTTCCAGGCGACCCTGTGACATGGACACTGTGCCTGGAAGTGATTGCGTCCCGGGCACCTCATCTGACACAAGAGAAAAACCAGCGTCTACAGAATGGCTGTACTGTAATTCAGGCATCGTCCTGAAATCTGCCTGGAATAATTCATTGTAAATCAATCGGTTATTTAAGTTTGCAGTCATAGCAAATTTCTGGTCAGGTGGATGCTACACATGACGTCTGGCCGCGTTCGGCTTGGTGCATGTTAGTCAACGTCACAGCCAGCGCACCCTAGGTCAGTCACATGGCATCTAACGCCCAGACCAGATCAATGTCACTCAACAACACAGACGTCGCGCTCAAGGCCGATTACTCATCATCTGGCCCCTAAGACCACATGCAGGTTGCGTAACGTCACAGTCGTGGCGCCCAAGGCCTAGATGCAGGTTACTTAACGACACAGAGATGGCGCCCAAGGCCAAATACACGATGCTTAACGTCACAGTCATGGCTCCCAAGGCCAGTAACATAGCATCTGGCGCCGCAAGCCAGATAAATGTTACTCATCGTCACATTCATAGTGCCCAAGGCCAGATACTTAGCATCTGGCTCCCAAGGCCGGATACAGGTTGCTTAACGTCACAGTTATGGCGCGTAGGGACTTGACACCTCGCGCCCACAGGCGGATGCAGGTTACTAACGTGACATTCATAGCTCCCAAGGCCAGGAACTTGGGATCTAGCTCCGAAGGCCAAATACTCGCTTCTTGCCCTGAGAGTCACAGTAGTTGAGTCAAAATGAATTCATACGAAATTCTTGTTTACAAGCACATATTAAAGCATTTGCGACAGAGAAAATTATCACATTAATGAAGCTAGTCCCAATAAGTATAAGTTCTGTCATCACAGTACAATCTCAGCACGGGGAATCAAGACACAGGCCCAGCACGGAGCATCAAAACACAATCCCAGTGAGGGAAATCAAAATCAGTTGTTATTGTCATTTAGAATATCAGGATTGACTAAAGGTGTATGCAACAAGGCAGCAAGTACAATAACGAGACTCAAGAATGTGTCTCGAGACGACTGCGGCTTTGCAGCCAGTATTAACAGATCCTAAGGATTTCTGATTAGACGAGTACCACTCAGACATAGTTAAACAAGTCAGTTCGTTATTCAATCATTACTCATGTTGCTACGCTCACGCTTGCCTGCGCACACACTATCCGGCTCGAGGGCCCAAAAAGTGCTAGTGAGTCAATGGCGGCTAGCGTAGAGCAGCGAGGGAGAAACGTTTTGCTACTTTAAAGATTACGAAATAAGTAATAGTCAAAATTATTATTTCCGAGTTTGAGTGGGGGGTGATACTTGGACCTATACTGAATTTATTGGTACTATACTCATGTCTCGGAAACAACCAGAAGTGGTACATTTCATGTTCAAACAAAAAAAATAACACGATCGCTTATGGCACTTGCCAACTTTAGATGCAGTTTTCTCGAAAAGCGGTTTTTTGAATTTCGAACTTCAAAAATGCCCCAGCGACTTGTTTATAAACCAAAAGGGCTTTTCGGGGCTTTAATTGTCAGAAATTTATCCCGCTGTATGGCTCTATATGTAACTCTATGCCGACTATAAGGGCCTTTTTCATGCGGACATCCACATATGCATTGATATTGAAAAAACGTATTTTCATTGTCTTGTTTTTTAATTAAAAAAAGTGCGCATCCTATTGCAAAATGGCCAAAAGAAAATTTGTAGCTCGAAGTAAGTCAGGCGAACAATTTTACTATTTAATATTTTATTGCATATTTTTTTATTATTTCAAAAATTGAATTTGTTTATTTTCAATGTAATTTTTCACGATTAAAACAAAAACTACGAGCTTAATCAAAAGTGAATCATATTAAATTCGTAAATCTTCTTTGTTTGAACAACTTTTGTCTATTCATTTTAACATTCTCATTCATGAGAGTGTAATGTAATCGTCCAAATTTTTTATCTACAGTTTCTAACGGATTTTTATGTTTCGGCACTCACAAAAATTCAAAAATCATAAAATGTTGTCAGTGTCTGTCTGTATGTCTTTATATCTGTATGTGTGGTTACCTAAATGTTGTCCCCACGCTAACTTTGGAAGGAATTGTGTATTAATCAAGTCAACCTTCAATACTTTGAAAATTGTTTTCTCAAGGATCCAACTGCAAAAACGGCCCGAACCTGAAGGGTTCGTCTTGGGCTCAAAATTCGGGCAATTTGTTTTGCATGACCAACAAAAATTGTGTTGCCTCAACAAAATATATTTGTTGCTCCTCCCGCAACAAAACTGTGTTGTTGGCTCAACAACATTTTTTTCGCATTCTTGTTACTCCAACAAAACTGTTTTGTTGACCTACCAAAACTAGTTCGTTGAGTAAACCAACATTTTTTCGCCTAGTAAAATATTTTGTTAGTTCAAGAAAATTTGTTGGTTAGCTTAAAAAAATCGTTCTGTGGGCTTCAACAAATTTTATTTCATTGAGAAAAATAGATATTAAAGGAGACGAAAACTCAATATTATCTGGAAATAGAACTATGGGACAGATTATATTATAATATCATAATAATATCTCAGATATCTATCCTAATTCAATTGTCAGATCTATTGTGAATATAAAGTGTCAAACTAAAACGCACATAGGTCACAATATCACATGATATTGTCAGCCAACTTTGCGCTACAACGGAAAAGCAGGGTTAAGCAAAACTTTGTCGAAAAAGGATTTTTTGGTATCTGTGGAGTCATCAGAGTAAGTGGCGTTTGACTATCATACTTAAAATGGTAATTTTTAATTATTTCTAATGAAAAATTAATGTTTGAAATTTCGAATATTGAACAAATTCACCGAATGGAATGGAAAAATATATGAAGTTCCTTGCGGTGCCTGAAATGTGTAAGAGAAGTCGAATGCGTCACGAAATTCAAGGAAAGAATATAGTACGTGAAGTATGTTGGGAGGAATGTAAAAGAATTCGAACATTTTTATTCACACAAAAATTAATAGAATAATTATTAAAAGGTTGGCAGTGCGAGGTGTGGTCATGCTTGACTGACCAGCGTGAACTGACTCATAGAAGAACGATCCTCAGAACAGACCTGATGCCACCTAGACTGCAGGGTTGCAGGCAACCCAAAATGCGTAGTTGCCTGACTAACTCGATTTGATTTTAAAGTGAAAATTATGTCGTGGATACATCGATATTCTTTAAGTCATATTATTTAACCATATTATTTGAACATTACAAAATTACGTAGGTTAACAATTATCTGCTCGCTAAAATATGCAAAGCACTTTGCAGATCTTTTGTCGAGAAAAAGTGTTCGAGCACGCTTCTTGTGTATTTTCTGCGTTTTAACTAATGCCGAGCGGAAGATTTCACGCCGAGGATGATTGTGCACATTAGATGGGTAGGGTCGAATGTCTGCCTTCGAACTCGACTGTCGAAAAATTGGCCAGGCAAATGCAAGTATTTCTAATAAAGTCGAATGCAGACGCGAATTATCACTGGTTGTGATTAAGTTCATACAGTGATTTTCACCCCACCTTAGCAAAAAAAAAAATCTTCACAGACTCATACCCAGTGAAGTGGAGTCGTCTGGCGGTATACGTACTCATGCGAAAGGCTACAGGGATAACCCGTTTATAGTCTTTGTTTCATTGGGGTTTCAAAATAAAAAGGCATAGTACAATAGGTTTAACCTCAATGCTACGGGACTTAAATGACCCAGCCTCACATGACAATAATGTGTCACTGGTTCAGAAAGCGATATGGTGGATCACGCCCACAGTCATGAAAAGTACCGAAATCACAAGGAGTGTTAAAAAACTGGCATGTGCGATTTGGGGGAGATCATTCCGAATTCTGACGGCTCGCGATTGTTTTCAGCATTAGCCCAAGTACAGCTCGCGCTTGCGCGTTCGCGTCGGCCTCGTGCTGAGAACATTTTCCTTGCTGCCGAAATAATAAGATCACCCACTGGTTATGCAATGCATAACTTTCATAAGTAGATTTGATTGGCTCCGTGAGCCTATTAGCTGCCATCTCCAGGGTGTCCACGTCTCCAATTGACCTGGGCACCGCGGAAATTGCACTCTTTAGTTCCATGGAATACTGGTCCCAGTCAGTTCTTCTGGGATTTTTGGACCACGTAGGGCCCGCGGATGAGATGGATTCCAACTCGAACTCTATCTGCAAGTGATCTGAGAGAACGGACTCGTCTGATACTCTGGACTTCTTAACATTGTCTCTAAAATTCAATGACTTCTTCCCTAACCGAGTTATGAAATGTCCGTGTATTCCCTATGTGGAGAATATCTAAATTAGTAGTAATTAAATATTTCATTAGTTCATTACCTCTTGAGTCCATGCTATCCCACAAAGTATGGCGGGAGTTAGCACCGCGGGTTGGTTTCGCTGTCATATGGAAATTAGGCGTCTCCCCTAACTAGCTTTTAAATTCCTCTAAGATCTGTGGCTATCACCATCAGATCTCTCGAAAATATCTCTAGCAGCGGGAAAACGTTGACTGCCTTCGCCAGTATGCAGGGCCTTGGTTTGGCCACCTTGGGGTCCTTGTGGAAAAAATCAGCCTCCCCTAATCCCCTTATGGTATATTGAATAAACTAAGGTTCCTGGATGAGTGAGGTACCTGTGTGCTTCGTAGCCATGCCCCTCTGCAGAACCGCAGAGGCGCCTTTGCTGTGATGCAAGGTTAAATGGGTTATTGTTAGGCCAGGAGCAGTCATTTAGGTCTGCCGCTCATCTTCCTCTGTCCCAACAGGCTCCTCCTGTCCCTGGCCGGCAACCCTAAAGTTAACCTGTCTAAGGTAGAAGAAGGACCTGTTGTTGAGGTCCGCAAGAGCCCTCGACTAGAACTCAGAAATCTGCACAGCTAGGAGATGTTTGGAACCTCCCGCTGAACCCTCTCCCTGAGACCGATCATGCCTGACGATTCGCCAGGACGCCGTCTTTAGTACAGGGTTGAATTGCTCCAAACGCCGCAGGACCACAGGACCCGATCCTCTGGAGCAATGCAACCCCACCCACTTTGAGGTATGCACTTTCTCAGGGTCTTGTCTCGGCCACTGTATTATGCAGCGTAGCTTTAGCCACTAGGTCACTGATTTGGGGAAACTCTTACGAGCCCCCTACAGCTAGCCCCCCTAAATAGCCTATACTGTTGCGCAGTGAGCACTAAGTCCGGGTAGCTCATAACTGCCACCACCACCATTAGGAGGTTAGTCTTCTGGGCAGCCGTCAGTCAAGACCCCAATGACTCCCTGTTTTCCGGCTGCTGGACGAACTTGCGCTTCTTCATTGGCTCAGGAGGGTGAAACATTGAGCAAGACACTTGATGAATATCCGTTCGTAGGCCACTACACCAACAGAGAGATGTTTCTTGGTCGCTTTGCGGGTCGTAGGTCATTCCCGTCCCGATTCCAAAAAGCCCGTGTTGGCTAGGCTCTTTCACCCTTCTACCATACTACAATCATGCATGTCAGGAGAGGCCGTTTATAGGGATCCTTTCATATCACTTAGAAAAGTCCCTCTATCGGTAGTCTTAACCGTTGCTCTAAACCTACAGAATTGATGGTCGATGAAAAAGCATACTCATAAGCCACAGAGGAAAAAAGTAAAAACACCAATTTTGAAACTCTGTTTTTCCAATTAATTGTATATTATTATATAACTTTATATATATATTTATATTTATTATAACCCATAGTTTGATTATTCAGTTTATTGAGGATCACAGATAAATAGTCATCTGTCTTCTAACGTTAACTTCGATCAGACGAGCGCCAGCTAATTTCCAAATTAAAATTAGCAAGAATCAAGATGTTATCGACGTTATCTCAGAACTTCTTTCCATCATACTTACGGATTATATTATTTTGAGATTGATTAAGCCTGACTAGTTCAAAGGTACGGGAAGTGGAGAGGGGAGTGATAAGGACTCACTTCACACTTGCAAGGAAGTATTATTTTATAAGTCACATTCATTTTAACTCGCAAGTTTAAAAAAGAAAAAGAAACAACAGTGATTAAATTGACAAAAAAACCGACTGCATCGTCGAAAAGATGGAATATTATTGAGTCCGATTACATTTCCAGAGCAGGTGGTAGGTCAAGGCCGCGCAGCCACTTTGCGTGAACCCGCGCTTTTCGAATAAACAATACAAACTAGTACGCCGTTTTGCAAGACCGCGTGGTCGAATTCTCAAGATCCGAATCACTGAATCGATGCAAAAATAAAGTCGCGAGAATGCATTTTTCCTCGAGCTAGTTAGGTAACCCGGCAAAATTAACAAAGCGTCACCCGTCAGCCATTGTTGACGACTCTCAATTTTGGCACTTATAGCCCACTCGCGTACATATTTAAGATCACAAAAGAGGAAATAGACACAATGTGATATGTGAGAAATCCCGAGAGCGAGGAATTAAAGATGATTAACCTCACCTAAGATAACCCTTCGTCCCCGTAGGGAAACACGTCCCAGTGGCATTTTTTAACAAACAGATCCAGTCTTTTCTTCTCGATAATGAAAATTAGTGCTTATTCTCGTGAGCCTTAAACTAAGAATGAGCTTTTCAAAGATGCTCGTCCCCATGGACACACAAGGACGCGTTCTGTCATGCGCAGATGACCGATCACGCCGATAGATAGAAAATTCGTTCACAACGGGCGGCAAGCATGCGTTATGTCACACGCAGATGACCGATCCCGCAAAATGAGGGAGAGAGAAAATTCGTTCTCAATGAACGGCGCGAGGTGGCGCGCAGAAGATCCAAATCGACCGCGTGGTCGGCTGCACTCTAGTCTATGGCCTGTCGCATGGCCGCGCGCTCGATCACGTGCCGGTTTGTTTACATCGCAGCGCTGGCACCTGGACGTCGTCTCCCTGGTTGCTCTTGAGCTCACGGGACTCACTTTCATGCGTGCCGGTGACGCGAGCTTGTAAGCGCATGGTGAGATCACCTCTACTACCGTGCATGGACCCGAAAACTTGGATGCTAGCTTCTCAGCCACGTTATCCCTCGCTCTAGAGAGTGCATGGTTCGGCTTATTCACCAGGTCGCCAACCTTAAGCTGTTGGCCACGGTGACGACGCTCATAATACTTGGCCTGCCTAACAAACTCCTGGTTCTGGTACCGAGTGATTAGATCCCTTAAATGGATCATTTTTGACATGCCTTGAATTGATTTCACATCGAACAGCCAATATAATTCTGGCGGAACTATTGGAGGGCTAATCCATCCAAGATGAATGGGATCGCAATGAGCAGTTCCTCATCACTTAGCCCGGATACCGAACGGCCCTCCTCTACAAGAGCCAGAAAATTTTCCACACTCGCACCGCCATCACCTGTGAAGACAATTCCCCATTTCTTAACTACGAAGTCCAATGTCTTAGTTAGACCCCGAGTCGTCCTCGCCTGAGGAAATGTGATTCGATCCGTAAACGACGTATTGCCGGCTCACCGTTGACTAGAATACGACGTTGCAGTCACCAGGGGAACACCCCCATTCGGAATTTCGTTTGGACCATTGTCCGGAGATCTAGCTGGATGGCCGCTCATCGCGTCCAATGAGTGCCCTCCCAATTTGGCTTGTCCCCTGAGATGATTTGGGGGCGGCCGTGTTATGACCAGGCTAAAAATCACCGGGTGGTGGTTGGAGCATTACCCCACCCGCTATTGATTGGTTCGGCTTCCAATCGACAAGGGGTAAAACCCTGTCCATCATCACGGAAGGCCGTGTGAACAGGGACTCCAGCATTTCCCGCCGGAGAATTGTGATAATTTAGTGACAAGTTCCATGTCTCCGAAATTGGAGGTTGATAGGTGTGCATGGGTACGCCCACCGAATGATGCACGATCGTCGGATGAGATAATCCCAACCTCAAACTTTAGTCTAATTGAGTGTTAGAGGGCCGCGAAAACTCCGAAGAGAATAGACTCTTTCTTCGCAGAGTACGCAGCTCGTACGCATAACTTCCGACCGAAGTATACACTGACGATTGCGACATTAACGAAGTTATTCAGGTGCTCATGTACGGCACCATGTTTGGCGTAGTCACACATCCACTTGACTTCGATGCTGTTTGCACGATAGCCCCTTCTTCCGGTCCCCCCGAAACGGAGGCCCACTTATTTTTTCCTGTGGACGACTGGAATAACCGGCAGGTCGTCGAGAGCACCCGGTTATACAACGCTACCTCTGCTTGGGTTGGAAGCTGGGACACATCCTGACTGAGCTGACTAAGCACGTTATTTAATATCGTGCTGGTATCTTGGGCCCTGATGGCTGCTTCCGCCCCTATTCCTGGTTCGTCTTCAGCCATCCAGACAGCGTCACTGTCGCCAGCTGCTCTTCGAGGAGCCTTCTCAGCTCGATCAATAATGACCTCTAACGGTCCATGAAGGTTATGACCCCGCTCGGCCAGGAGTTGTTCCTCTGATAACTCCTTAATGTCTTTTAGAGAGTCGCAACTCCCGGAGTTGGACATTTTGACTTAATTGGGCCAGCAATCTTACCCGCGCCGACTATACTCCCCAATGCGGTTCGACTGACTGCCTATGATAGGTGTACGTTGTCTCACCGACTCACGTAACAGCCAGAGATGATTTCCGGTCAGTTCAGCCGGGGCGCATCAATTTTCCAGTGCGGATGATCACAAATGCAATCGTGACGATTAAATTCAGAAGAATTAGTTGTAATTTTGGATGTGTTGATCGAACCGAATGATTTATACGTGGGTGAACCTGACTGTCACGTCAAAGTTTTGTAGGAAGTCCAAACCTAGTACGCACCTCACTCCTCTACTAGGAACGATCAGAAAATCTATTTCGCGTGTGACCCCTGCGACTCGTATCGGAAGTTTGCATTGACCCAAAACCGGAAGCGACTTGCCCGTACAATTCGAAACGTGAGTTGATTCAGTTGATCAAACTCTAAATTGAACTCCGGTTGCGCCCAACACTCGTCTGCTAATTATGTTTGAGTTTGAACCTGAGTCCACAATGGCCCGCACCATGCTATGCTGGATATGAATCTGCCGATTCATCCTTAACCACGACTTCAAAAATTAATGCGAACCGACTGAACTCTCGGGTATTCCAGCCCGTAACTCCATAAAAATGCCAAAACATATTCATTTGCATGTTTGCTTAAAATAGCGTTCATAACAAATTATCTTGTCAAACAACAATTCGGGTAATATGATCAGATTCAGGATCAGTTAATCCGAATTATTATTTAATTTAGTTTGTAAATTTTAAATATCATCAATACCAATAATCTTAATTAACATCAATAAATGTAACAACTGAGGGTCTTGTTAAGCAACAATTCAGAAAGAGTGCAGGAGATGCGGCAGGGATGATGAAACATCCCTGCATGTACTATGTCGCGCGAATGCTAGATCGAGTTAAGTAATTTACAAACCTACATGACGCCGGCCATTTTGCGATACCGCGTGGTCGATTTCTTAAGATCCGAATCACTGACTCGATGCAAAAATGAAGTCGCGAGAATGCATTTTCCCTCGAACTAGTTAGGTATTCCGGCAAAATTAGCAAAGTATTACCGGTCAGCCGTTGCTGACGCCTCTCAATTTTGGCACTTATAGCCCACTCGCGTACACATTTAAGATCACAAAAGAGGTAATAAATACAATGTAATATGTAAGAAGTCCCGTAAGCGAGGAAGTAAGGATGATTAACCTCACCTGAGATAACCCTTCGTCCCCTTAGGGAACCACGTCCCAGTGGCATTTTTAAAAAACAGATTTAGTCTTTTCTTCTCGATAATGAAAATTAGTGCTTATCCTCGTGAGGGTTGAACGAAGAGTGAGTTTTCTCCAAAGATGCTCGTCTCCACGGACTCGCAAGTACGCGTTCTGTCATGCGCAGATGACCGATCACGCCGATAGAGAGAAAATTCGTTCACAACGGATGGCAAGCATGCGTTACGTCACGCGTATATGACTGATCCCGCATAGAGAGAAAGAGAGAAAAATCGTTTTCAATTAACGGCTCGAGGTGGCGCGCAGAAGAACCAGATCGACCGCGTAATTGGCTACACTCTAGTCTATGACCTGTCGCATTGCCGCGCGCTCGATCACGTGTCGGTTTCTTCACATTCCAGCGCTGGCGTCTGGACGTCGTCTTCCTGGTTGCTCTTCAGCACACGGGACTCACTTCAATGTGCGCAACTAGGGTCCTCTTCTCCGGTGTCGAAGTGTCGTGGCCTCCGCGTTGTTTTGTGTGTGTTGCGTGAGTGTGGTGAATCAGTCACTGACCCCTGGTCGCTTGTGACGCTTTTGTGTTTTGGTGTGAGCCCTTCGGCCCCGGTTGATATAAAAAAAATAAAAGAAAACGTGCGTGGTTAGCGAGTGCAGTGTGAATTAATTTATTTCTGTCCCTGATCAAACCACACTGACAAACTTGCAGTTTCTCAGCAGATCAAGGGGCGAGAGACAGTTGCGACTCTCGCGTCGTAAGGGTCGCAAGTACACTAGTACTCAGTCAAGTATATTACGTAATATTATGGAAATAGTTCAGGCGGCCCCGATGGATGTAGTTGAAAAAGTCGCGGATCGTTAGCGTCACTGCATGCATGTCAGTGTTTTTCAAATGACTTGCAAGTGTTTTTGTCCACGTTCGACAATTTTCCAACTAAAACTCAATGTAATAGAATCAAAAAACGACGCAAATATTTCGCGGACTAGACTAGTGTGTTTTGTGGCATGATATCCAGGCCATGCTAGCATATGTGGAAATGTCTGGAAGGTTAGCATATAGTTCTTGCCATAGAAGTGCAGACAACTTTTCGGAGAAAGTATTCTAAACGTAAAAGCAAGTAAATTCTAAAGTTCTGAATAATAAAACAGGACCATAAAATCTAAACCCTTGCGACAAGGACTAGACTAGGTGGCTCTTATATTTTCGGGGTAGCTGAATTCGAATCCCTTGTCCGTTTGGTCCCATGAGGTCAGGGTGAAGGTCAAATAAAGGTCAAACCTACCAAATTCATCGCAAACCAAATAATTCAGGATACCTATAGGTTTCTGGAGTCGCTGAATTCGAATCCGTTGTCAAGGTCATTTCGAGATCAAACTCACACAATTTATCGCTAACTAATTAAGTCAGGGTACTTATAGGTTTTCGGGGTCGCTAAATTCAAATCCTTTGTCCGCTTGATCCCATCAGGTCAAAGTCAAGGTCAATTCAAGGTCAAGCCTACAAAATTATTCGCTTACCAAATGAGTTGGGGTACCTTTAGGTTTTCGTGTTCGCTGAATTCGTATCCGTTGTCTGTGTGGTCCATCAGGTCAGGGTCATCGGCAATCAACTGAGTCAGGGTACCTATAGGGTTTCGGGGTCAATAAATTTAAATCCGTTGTCTGTTTGGTCTGGACCAGAATTGACCTTGACCCTGACCTGATGAGACCGAGCGAACAACGTATTTGAATTCATTTACTCTAAAAATCTATAGGTACCCTGACACTAATTGGTTAACGAATAATTTCATAAGTTGGACCTTGAACTGACCTTGATTATGACCTGATGAAACCAAATGGACAACGGATTCAAATTCAGCGACCCAGAAAACCAATAGGTAACCTGACTTAATTGGTTAGAAATGCATTTGAGCATTTGAATTCAGCGACCCCAAAAACCTATAGGTACCCTGACTTATTTAGTTAGCGATGAATTTTGTAGGTTTGACCTTGAATTGACCTTGATCCTGACCTGATTGGACCAAACGAACAACGGATTTGAATTCAGCGACCATGAAGACCTGTAAGTACCCTGACTTAATTGGTAAGCGAAGCATTTAATAAGTTTAACCTTGAACTGACCTTGGCCCTGACCTAGTGAGACCAAAAGGACAACGGATTCGAATTTAGCAACCCCAAAAATATAAGAACCAAATAGTCTGGTCTGTGTTGCAAGGGTTTCGATTTTGTGGTCCTGTGTAATAGTTTGCAAGTGTATAATGCTAGAATAGGTGGCAACGTCAGCCGTTATGAAAGTTAGGACATGGTACTGCAACTGTATACGCCTTTTCGGAGAAAATATTCTAACTGTAAAGGGAAGTGATGCAGAGCTGAATAGTCATATTTCTCAAGTGCTTCAAGTATTTCGCGAAATACAATCAACTATCTGAAATTTTAAGTTAGATTAACCGATTCTGATCAAATCGATCTGACGTCATATTAAAATACTCAATTCAAACCTTCCTGCTCTTCGGTCTTCCTTTTTCAACTAATCGGCCACTGACGTGAGCGTGACCGTACAGCCCATACAGGGACCATGGTAGCAGGTGACAAGCATAAATAAGTGCGTGTAGGGGGCTTCAAATATGTAGCGGTGTAAGTAAGTGGTGGTTCAATTAAGTGGAAGCTTACTGTATTTTTTTCGTTGCGGTTACGGTTTGTTTGCAATCAAACCGAAAAGTCTATGACAAAGTCACCGGATGCATCCTCAGGTTGCAGATGAAGGGTCCCCGTAACAAGGGTTTCTGCTGAATATGTTTGAAAGAATTACTCACCAGTTGAGGACAATTGTCCAGGGTTGGTCCCACAGAAACGAACCCCTAGCGGAGGCGCAACAACCGTGCCGAAAGCTGAATCTCACCAGGGTGAGGTATCTCAGGCAGTGACTCTGGGATACCGGTCGAACTCTCAGAGTATGTAGCCTGATCCTTGCATGCGGGGCTCTACAAGGACGGACAAACTCATTTTCTCAGCTGCTCGTGGGAATAACAATGATGACACCAAACATAGTTGTAGTCATTGTGATTCAAAACAATTGAACGTGCAGGGCATCAGACAATGGGTCCGACAAGAGTGCCGATAACTCTAGAGTTAGGTGAGCTAATCAAGACAGAGTCAATGCGATGGACCGGCAAAATCTTAATACTTTTAATTGAGCGGATCGACCCAAGGACAAACTGCTGCAGCGCTACGACACCAGTATGGTCCTAAACGAGAAGGTTACATGGCGCCACTGCATGCTGTGTGGTGCGAGGAAAAATTGTAGCTCTTGCACTTTTCGCATCAAAGTCTGCGAAACCGTACCGAGGACCTACGGAAAAAAGGTTATATAAGCCAAACGCCTGATCAACCGCAGCCATAACAAGCCGGCAACAGAGAAAGGAAGGCGGCACTTAGACCAACCGCAGACAGGCATTCAATTTAGAAAGAGCTATGCTTTAGGACCAGGAGACACATAAACATTCAGGTTTCTCTCAAGCCCAAAGATCTGGCTGAACTAGGTGACGAGCTTTGTGGATATTCTTCCGAGGAGTCAGATCTCTGGACTATCAATTCTAATGTGCATAATGCAGCGAGACATTCTGCGGATGAAAACCGTAAAACAAAACTAACGGCTGATAATAAGACCAAAAGACGAATGCATCAACTCAGCACAAAGATAGGCCGGGTAAGGCAATACGGGTCCCACATTCATTGTATGTTTAAGTACATGACATCTGGCAGGAAATTTACTGCCAGGGTCCGTTATTTTGCGTGCTAACTGCGGATCCGTCATCACACACTCGATAAATCAAAGCTGCTGACCACCAGGAAGCATATTGTTGACAGAATACGGATACTTTCTGATGCTAGGAGAAGTCTAAAGCAGATGGTATCAAGACCTGCTGGTGGAAGAAGTTTCCTCCAACCCACCAGCATCTGGCCAGCGTTTCCACCTTGTATGTGAAGCCGAAAGATCCTATTCCGGAGTAGTTGGTAGAAGGACGCACAGTGCTTCTACCAAATATGGGCCACTTAGCTGACCTTGAGAATTGCAGGCCAATAACTTGTCTGAACACGCTGTATAAGACCTTCACAACTATCCTAAATGAAAGAAAGTTTCGCACATTCGGAAATATGTGGCGAAAGATGTACGAACAACGCTGCTCAAAGAAAGACGTAGCAGGATCTCGGGAGAATCTGTTCATCGATAGATAAATGTCTGCAAAAACGCAGCATCCTGCCAGCCCTACCTATTGATTGATGCTGATTTGGAAAACCAGATTTACTATTTCATGTGGAAAATATCATGTGACAACTAACAACGTCACCTTTCAGAGAGGTGTCTTTCAGGGATATCATGAGCCCCCTCCTCATTCGCCTCACATTATTGTCACTATCTTCTTATTTCGTCATTCGAAAGGGTACATCTGCGGCAAACCCGGATACCAAAAGCATAAGGTCACTCATTTATTTTACATGAATGATCTCAGAATCTATGCTAGAAGTAAAGAGCAACTAGATCTAGCTCTAGGAATTGTCGAGAAATACACGCGGAAGATTGGAATGGGGTTTGGGTTAGAAAATGGGCCATGGTTAATTTGAATCAAGAAAATCTTGAGAGCATCCCCGAAGGCCTTGACCTCGTCGAGAGAAGCGCTATACGACACATTGGCGCTGAAGAGATCTATTACTACCTGGGAATGCCACATGGATGCATTCAGGACGTGACATCTATAAAGGATACTCTCCGAAGCAGATTCAAACGTCTTATTCGATGGATTTGGTCTCCCGAACTGTCCGCCTAAAAAAAATTATCTGCAATCAAAGGTTATGCACATGAACAAAAGCATGCAACCTAAAGTCTTCTGTTCCTAGACTTCACATATCGCACTGTCAAAGTCGTCACGGAATATTAAATCTCCAATGCCTTCACAACAGAATCAGACCTTCTTCTCAGAATGGTCAGGAAACACGAAGAAGTGGGCAAAGAAGCTAAAAACAGCGTTTTTAGCTATTTTTGAAGAACTTCCGCCATTGGATCCGCCGTTTTGTATTTTTAAAATGTAACTACATATTCGTAATCAGCGACGCTTAAAACCCCCGATTAACAAGTTTCAAGCGAAAACGATCAAATTAAAAAAAAAGAGCCCGCCATAGTGGGTCCGCCATTTTGAATTTTTAAAACCTAACTGCATATTCATAATCAGTGACCCTTAAAACCTTTAAAAGCACTGCACGTTTTATTATGCCTGGGCGTGAGTGTAAGTACGTTAAAATCCTTTCTGTTTTGATTTTCTTCCTCCAACCCTACACAAAAACACACCCCCCCACTCTGGAGGCGCATAGGATTAAATTTGACATACAGCTTATTTGATAGAGCTTGCTGCAGCCTTCAATTTCTGATACCAGCGAAGCGTGTAGCACTTCATGGTTCAGCTCTACAGTTTTTCAAAAATGGTTAAAAACGCCATTTTTAGGGGTTTCAACCCCTATTTTCGCAAGAATGTGACATGATGGGAAGTCTTTGAATCCAGATTCGTGTTCAGCACGGAAAATCCATTCGGAAACATTAGGTGCCATCTTATTCGTAAAACTTATGTGCGGCATCCATCTTGAGTACTCACTTCTAAAGGCCCGGATCAAGAAAGCACGGGAGATGCACTTTCGTGAACACCTCCTTGACAAGAGAATGTACGACATCTCCTAGAAAAATGTAAAGGATCAGTCGATGTCGTATGAGTTAACGTTTGCTTTCCTCAAATCACCCAGATCAACTTCAACATACCTAGGACACATACTATCGAGTTGTCCAACTCATGCGGGAACGACGTATATCCAAATGCACAATGCGGCACTAGTAGTGCTTTATTAACATCTCTGTCACTCTTGCGGTATTAGCCTTGTTACAGTTTCGCCAAACGCTCCTAGGGAAATAGAGTCAATTATCGAAAATGAGAAGTGCTGCATATACTGGAACGTCAGTTTCTCGACAATAGTTTCTGTCGCGCACTCGAAGCCTGGCATAGCTCTTCTGACTTTGAGAAATGAGATATGTTTGTTATCGAATTTTCGGCACCTGCCGATCAGAACATCACAGCACAGGACACGAAGCAATCCCAGGATGACAGCTTTCTGTATCCATCTCACAAGCGCCTTGGCATATTTTTGGCACGCGGGTATGGCTTTAAAGTTACGAATCAGTAATGGTTTCGCATCGCCAAAAGCACCGATCACAAGGACAATCACTTCCGCCAAATATTTTGGCTACAGTCATTGCAGTTCATATTTGAGATCTAGATACCTCTCCTAATTGTCTTTCTTCTTTGCAGTAATTTTGTAGTCGGTCGGAGCCGAGAATGCGATCATGAATATGATTCGTTTCTCAATGTCTTGGAGAAGGATATCAGATCTCGAGTGTGCAATGGAGACCTCTGTCCGTTAATCGCAGTTCCCGAAAATTTGGCACTTCTCGTTTTGGGAAATTGACTTCTTTTCCTCAGAGCATACGGCAGGTCAAGGTGGCGGTCAAGACCGTGAGAGCGACACAGATGGTAATAAAGCACTCCCAGGGCCGCATTATGTCTGTAGAGATACGTCATTCCCGCGTGAGTAGGACACTAGGATTGTATGTGTTCTAGTTACTCGGCGTGTGCATGACACGCTCTGCACCTATCGCTCGGAACTTCGTGACGTAAAATGCGGTCACGATATACTAAGGTGGAAGTGACATTATCATGGCATGCGAAAATAAAATCCTCTGTACTTGAATTAAGTCTTGATGATCTGAGGAAAGCAAAAGTTCGCTCCTTCGACAAGAAGCAAACGGTTTTTAGAAGTCAGGCATCTAGTTGAAGTGATGCATTTTCCTTACTTCTGATATTAAAATTCAGGCCAAGGGTCTCGGCCACCTGCTGCATGGCTTTGTAAAAGATCGCTCCATTGCCAATGAACTAGTGTTTCCTGAACATTTTTAGGAGAGGATCTCTGCCATTTGCGAGGATAAGCTAACGATAAGCAGTATGCAGAACAATTCGGTTATGAAGACATTGGAGATTCAGAAGTCCGCGTCTGCCTTGACGGCATGAGATGTGTAATCGCGAAATGGAAGAATTAATATGCAGGCTCTTACGCATATGCATGATTTTATGCGTGGCAAATCGGTACGGCAAGTATGATAGTCGCAGATACCTTGTTCAACGCCGACAGATTTGAAGACCAAATCTTTCATTAGGATACAGCCAGTCCTAAAAGCATGAATGGAACGATTCTTGCCCCTCTTCCAACGGCGGCTGATAAGGACTAGCCAAGAGGACGACCATAGGATGGACGAATAAGAAGCAGACCTTATCGGCTACCTTTCTTCTGACCGTTGTAAATTAGAGAAATTGAGTTCGCGCGCGCCAGCCCTTTCCCCTGATCATGTGATCATGCACGTTCGTTTAATACAATAGTAAGCGCGTGAAGCTATCTCTTAGCGTCTGTACATTCGAAGCGTAAACATGAGATGCTGCGTCAGCCATCAGAATATACAAAGTAGGATAAGTTTTTTTCTAAATGGTTTAGCAAAGCTTTTCTCTTTTGCTTTTATCCTTTAAAAATAATAATGGCGATCCTTGGCTAAATCATCTTGAATTGGTTTTATTGCATTCAAACAAATGTTTCTGTAAATAATAATTACTAATAATGTGAAGTGCTGAAATGTCGACGATTAATCGCTTTTATAATGTTTTTTTACTCTGCAATATCTATGATAATGTTTTCGACCTTCTAATGCCTATTGTAATTTTCGATCCCTTGTGATGAGGCTTTTATAATTTTGTGATTCTACTTGAATTATCTTCAATTTTTGAGACCCTTGAGGTTAGTTTTGTATCTCTTTTGCGATCCCTCCTTATAATTTTCAGACCTAATCCTTTTTTTTTTAATACCGACCTAATGACATTTTTATAATTTTGAGACCCTGATAATGACCTTTTTTGGTAACGCTTGCAATCCTCTTGAATTGTCCTCGTAATTTCAATGCCTTGTGGATATTTGCAATCCTTTAGTATCGCCCATAGAATTTTGAGACCCTTAAATGCCCTTGTTAATATTTGCGACCCTTCTGCATCACCCCTATAATTTTCGGAACTTGAATCGCAATTTTTATAGAATTGCAACCCCACTATCTTTATAATGGAGCCCTGATATCTTTCGACGATTCGCGACCCCATGACTTCTTATAGTTTTGAGACCCCAATTTCTTTCATAATTAAGTTGAGACCCAGTGTATTTGTATAAAGTTGAGGCCCTAATTAGTTTTTTTATTCATTGCGAAACCAGACCCCTCTATAATATAAACCTTTTTTTATATCGAGACCCTTTTAGTGGCGACCTTTTTGTAATGTGGCGACCCTCATACTTTTTGTAACTGCGACCTTATGTTTTCTATCTCATTGAAATCCCTTTTCGTAAAGAAATATATGGCGACTCGAATATACTTTTTTGCGACCAAGAACGCTCTAAAAGATTGAGATCTAATACTCTTTTTAAATTTGCGACCCGATATCTTGTTATAACACTTTTTTTATTATTTGTATTCTGAAAACCCCTTCTGGTATTTTAAGAACCTTTTTGCATTATTTTAGAAATCAGTCCTCTTGTCTATTTCTGAGAACCCCTTCTGATATTTTGAGAACCCCCTTTGCGTTATTTTAGGACCTATTATCGAGAACCTCTTTTATATTTATCCCTGAGACCCCTTTAATATCTATTTGTGTTTCGAGAACCCCTTTTGTATTTATCTTTGAGGTCCCTCTCGCATCTGCTTTTGAGAACATTTTTTATACCTATTCTGAGGACCCCTGTGTGCCTACTTTCCAGAATCCCCTTTTGTGTTTGTTTCAGAAACCCCTCTTGTGACTATTTTCAAGAACCCCCGTTATATTCGCCTTTGAACCCCCCTTTAGTACGCATTTTGAGAACCCCCCTTTTTGCCTTATTTTCTGAGTTCCTCTTTGGTATTTATTTATGAGCGTCCCCTCTTTATATTCTTAAAAAACTTTTAATGTTTACTTTTGCGAAACCCTGTATCTATCTGTCGGAATAAAAACCCCTTCAATTATCTGTCAAATGAGAACCCTTAAGGCCGTTGCGTTTATATACTATACTATACATTGTGTACCGTTTTCTCAGGTGCGAAATTCGGGCGGATGCCAGAGCTTGACCAACGGCCCGAAGTCGGCCCTGCTTTGGTAACCGATCTCCGGAAACCAGAATTGGGCCGACTAAGGTGTTTTTAAGCTGCCATCGTCCCACCGATGTTAGCAACTGACATCGGCAGCGGGCGAAAAGCCGAGTGTCAGCCCAATTCTGGCCCAACTTTAAGCCTCCCATCGGATGCACTGTGGCAGATTGGTCGGTACGACCGCAAGAATGCGGTCGGTCTGACACTGGATACAGCAGTCGGTTAGCCACAAGTAACCGTGATGCACCCGACGAGAGGTCAAACCTTGGCCCCAGTATGAGCAGACCGTCGGATAAACTCTGGTTCATTGTTTAAAAAAGACCATGAAAGTACGGTTGGCCCGACTCTGCGCAAAAGATGGTCCGACCATCGGTATAACATTGGCTTGTACAAGTCATCATGATGCACCCGACGGTCGGTCAAACTTCGGTCCAAATATGGGCCGGCCGTCGGATATACTAGGGTTCATTATTTCAAAACGAAGATTTATCTTTATGATCAATTGTAAATGTTTCGAAAAATTTACATTTGATGTGATTCCTAATCGTTTTAAAATAGTCTGAAGCACCTAAAAAGCAAAAAGTTACAGGAAAATAAATATAGAAAAAAAATATTACACAAAGAAAAATTAGCCAAAGTGGGCGCAAAAAAAATGTTTGAAAAAAAATTCTTCAAAAGAAGTTTGACAAAAATTGTTTGGAAAAAAATTTTTTGTACGAAATTAAAAAAGAAAAAAATTTAGAAAAAAATTGTTTGGAGAAAAATTTGTTAACAAAAAAATGGTTTGAAAAAGAATTGAAACCAAAATTTTGAAACAAATAAATTTGTTGAAAAGTTGTTAAAAAAATGTTTTGAAAAAATTAAGGGTTTCAGCCCGGGACTAAGAAACCCTACAAATTGTAATCGGTCACACAATAATAAAAAAATTATTAAGAAAGATAGTAAAAAAAATGTTTAATTTCAACTGCTTTGAGCTGTGGCTTATAAGAATGTTTTTTTAATTGACTTTCAATTCTGCAGGTATAGAGTAATGGGTAAGACTCCCGACTGCTAGGCGATAGATTCAGGTATAGATTTAGGTTCGAAACCTCGTAGCGTTAGAAATTTTATTTGTAAAAGAATGTTTAAAAATGTAATATATGTATTCATTATAAGCAGGACCATCAACATTGATAGTCAAAATACTCGAAATCAATTATTATTTATTTTTTGAATACCTATTTTGTGTATTTCCACCTGTGTGGTACGAACCTTGAAAAATCAAAGTCGGCCCCACATTGTTGTCTCTGGTTGGGGCGACATCATCTTAACAGATGGCCCATATATGGGACCAAATGTCGAGCCGACGTTGAAAAGTCATAGGCGGTTGACCGTTATCATTTAGCTGGTTGGCCCGACCAGTGGGGCACAAAGTTGGACCGACCGTCCGACGGTTGGCCCGACCGTGGGCCGACGATCAATTCTCACCTCGTCTATAATGTTTCATAACTTTCTTTCGTTTTTATGTTTATCTTGTAATCCCTTATTAGGAACACCCTTAACTGAATCCCCCGACTGTTGAGTTAGAACCCCCTTTCGCTTGCCGATTGTCATTCTTTTAATACGATTATCCTGAAAATATAGTTATGTTTGCATTCTTTTATCGTACATTTTCTATGTTTTACCCTCCAAAATTGTCTAATTGCGATCCCCCCTTCAAATCGTTTTTTTCGACCCTAATTTTGCCTCTGAAATTTTGGTTCACCTTTTTACCTGTTTTGATATCTTTTATCATTCGTTACCTTTTTTTATCCTTTTCATTATTGCTATTACCCTCGAGACTTTTTATATGTTTGATTATCTTATCTTTGGATATCTTATTGCTTTTTGCCTTTTTTTGATATTTCGGATTATCTTACCTTTGGATACCTTTCATCTCTTACCTTTTTTCATTTTGGATTACCGCTTGTCTTAAATTAAGGTATACCCTTTTGACTGAAGTTTGTGAGGTTCTCTTTTATCGTTTGGCCTGAGACGTTTAACGTTCAGTGAGCTTCTCTTTTCTGTTTGGAATATAGATTCCGTTTATCTTTACGGTTTCTCACTCACTTTGGTTGAATTGGTTCACCTTTTTCCCAAGCAGGGACTGACGTATAACGTTCTGCTTTTTAGGCGTTTCAGACCATTTTACAACGTTTCAAGATAGTATTAGCTAGTATTGGGCAAATTGCCGATTATCTGTACTGTTGGCCAGTACTGAGCCAGTACTATGCCGGTGGCGAACTCCGGCGGAATACAGAAATTTCTACCTGGGGGATAGCAAAAGTATCCGTCCTAATCATTATCTATCCCCGTTAATCCTCTCTGTAAAAAGGTATTGACTATCCATTTCAATAATTCGTTCTCAATCGGCCTCACTATCTTTACCTATCCGCGTTTATGTTTTCCTATCCTTTTCTATACTTGTCCATTTCAATCCTTCAATCTCTATCTGTATTTAAATCAACACCTATCTACGGCATACTTAGATTTTTATCGTCACCTATCCACGGCACAATTAGATTTTTATCGTCACCTATCGCGGATAAAAAATGTATCCTTCCTAATCATTCTCCATCACCTTCAATTCTTTCTCCAAAATTATATTACCTATGTGTTTCAATCCTTTGTTTTCCAATCCAGTTCTCTATCTTTACATATTCGCTTTTATGTTTCTCTATCCTTTTATATACTTGTCCGTTTCAATCCTTCAATCTCTATCCGTATTTGAATTAGCATCTAACATTTATCGGCGTTCTCAGATGTTTCTCGTTATTCATCACGAATAGCAAATTTATCCGTCCTAATCATTCTGTATATCCTTCAATCCTCTCTCTAAAATGTATTACCTACTCGTTTCAATCCTTCGTTTTCAATCCGCCTCCTTATATTTACCTATCCACTTACATGTTCTTCTATACTTTTCTATATTTGTGCGTTTTAATCCTTCACACTCTGTTGTTATTTGAGTCCTCATTTATCCACGACGTACTCAGATGTTTCTCGTTACCTATCACGAATGGAAAATGTATCCGTTCTTATCATTCTTGATCGTCTTCAATCTTCTCTTCAAATGGTGTTTTGGATTGAATGCCAAATTTTTATCCTTTTGTATCCGTTTTATCCTATCCGTTTGAAAACTTTCGTCTTCGACAGGAAAGTGACTTGAATGGTGATCGACAATTTTTATTTTGTAACTAAAAAATTGTATGAAGAATATTCTCTTGACATATAATTATAATCTAAAAACTGTGAAAGCCGGACAATTGGTACATTTGTTAATAATTAAAATGCAAACAATTGAAAATTGTTACCGGATTACAAAATGTAATAGTAAGGGGTCATTGTTCAGTAATTTTGGCAGTCGCTTCTAAGAAGAAGAACGGAATTTTCAGTCTGTAAAAATATAAAACGAGATGTATGTGTTCATAAACATTCTTGAGAAAAAAATTAGGATCACTACGCCAGTGTCTTGAAAATTTTGAAAATTAGTTATTCATAGTTGATCATTTTGAAAGAACAAAGTTGATATTTCGACAACTGGTCAAGTAGTAAACTTTTTAAATAAGTTACTTGTTTCAGCTGTTATCCATTGATATCAGACGACAAAATTAGATAGCAAAGAGTCGTTGCTAAATAACTGCAGTTGTTTCAAAAAAGAAAACCGGGAATTTATTCTGCAAATATCTAACATAAGATGAATTGATTTATACAAATTATTAATAACAATAAAAACAGTTGATTGTTATCAAAGTATTTCAACTACAAATACTAGTTATTTGCCATGTGTTATACTGAAGGTGCGAGGTTTTTTTGTTAAAAACAACCAAATATTGCATTTGTTGATTAGGTTTGTTTAAAAATTAATAAAATTATCCGAATACGGAATATAGTAACTAAGCATTATTTTATTTTCGTTTTTAGTTGATTCCATAAAACCTGTTTCTCATGTCCACGAAACTATTTTCATACCATGATTTATTTATAACAAATTAGATACTCAAGAAAATAAACATTTTTATTTAAAAAAATACCTCAATAGCAAAATTTAGTTTAGTTGTTAGGAATAAAGCATGTATACTAATTGTGCTATGAGTGGCATATATAATTGCGTTTGAATAAATTTAAACTTAGTTAAATAATAATATAAATAATATTTTTTTGTTATTATTGATATATGGTAAAACTTAGAGTGCGATGTTATGCGTCTGAGTAAATAATTATTTATAAATAACGTAAAAAGTATAAGGTGACCCTATCCAGATCTATAGCCCTATGAGACCCATAAGCCCTCCCACCAACTACAAGGTCCCGCGATCCCTAGGGAGAGTTTGTAATGGTAACGTTTTCCAAACATTTTAAATTCATTTAATTAAACCTTCCTCAATTTAAAAAAGTCTAATACAATGTTCTAAGAAATCGTCCGGATGTGTGTGTGTGTGAGAGTGTGTGAATGTCACACTTTTTTGTGAACACGATAACTTGAAAACGGTTGCAGATAAATTGATGAAATTTGGAAGGACTTATTTTGACCACTAATATCTTTAAATTGACTGAAGGATTTCTAAAAACGTTTATTGTATTTTTTTAGCATTCAGTAATATTTTAAATATCGTTTTTTTATAGTAAAACTTTTTTCATCAACACAATTCAAAGTTGATGCAGGGATATAAAAGATTCCTTGGTTCGAGACGAATCGATTGACCTATAATATTAATACATTTTATTAAAGATTAAGGAATGTATCGTCATTTATATTATATTTAAAATCGATTTTTATGGTAACAATTTTTTCATTCTTATAATTTAAAGTTGATGCGAGAATAGAAAATATGTGTTGATTTGGGACGAATCGATCGACCTATAATATTGATACATTTTATTGAGGAGTAAGAAAGCTATGATCATGTATAATATTTGAAAATAAGGTTTTTTGTAGTAAAACTTTTTTCACTAACATGATTTAAACATGATGCAAGAACGGAAACGATTCCTTGATTGAAGGAAAATCGATTGATCTATAATATTGATACATTTTATGGAGGTGTAAGGAAGTTATGCTCATTAATAATATTTGAAACATCAGTTTAAAACAGAAAAACTTTTTTCATCGACATAATTCAAAGCTGACCCATGAATAGAAAAGACTTTTTGATCATAAATTTTTAAATAGAATAATTCTGATAATTTTTGTAAAGAAATCATAAAGCTGGAAAAGGTATAGGGTGCGACAAAACTTTTCCCTTCCCTTTTCCAGCTCGAAAAAATATCGTTTTGAATACAAAATTTGATTTTTCTGATTTTTCTTTGTATTTAGACATTTTTTGTATTTCTTGTAAATTTCTATCTTTAAATTGATCAAATTGAAGACTTTGGTTTGTCTATTAATAAAAAAATATCACTAATGCTTCCTATATGAGGAAGCCAACACATTTGGTAAGGGGAAGCAAATACATTAGCCAAGGGGAAGCAAAGTGCTCGTGAAATGAGCGCCATATAATTATAAATACAAGCAAAGTGGAAACACTCGAGATCGGATTTACAGCTAGTTATTCACTGGACGGTATACAGCCCCCTAAAGCGAGATGCTACTCACTGCAAAATCTCAAATTGCTGCGCGGAAAATCTTGAGAGATTTCTTGGAGGAACTCTTGGAAGTCTCAGCAATCCAGCACTCATGTAGAAATTTTAGAAATCTTTGGCTAAGTATGGACCGAAATGAGGTGGTGTGGAGCATTCCGACATCTTGGAATTCCCGGCAATCTCAACGAAATCTTGGAAATCTCTATACGAAATCAAGACTTCGCAGTGAGTAGCATCACGCCCCAAAGGCCGGTACTGGATATGACTAAAAATGTCAAAGCGTCTCTACACAAATTCAGAAATATCTCCACTGCGGGTCTTTCGATACGGAATTGCGTAAGCCTTTAACCGCACGTTTCCTAAGTTCACAAGAAAAATTTATGGTCGAGTTATCGTGTTTGAAAGTCAGCTGTCATTTTCAGTACTGCTCGCACTGGCGATGCTCGTAATTTTGCGCGGTAGTGTGGATAATGAACATTTTATTTTTACTAAAAATTTGTACCTCCGAATATAAAAATTGTTATATTTTGTACCCTAAAACTCAATAACTGAGCCCTTTATGACAGCTGTCGACATATGAAAATTCCCAGAGAAGCTTCTACGATATAAGGTTACATGGCGTCAGTCAATAAAGATGAAAGGGTTTATCGACTCTGTGGAGTGAAGTGCAGTCTGGCATGAAACAAGAAAATGCTAATAGACAGCAAGCCTAATTGCATCAGTATTGCTGTAATCAAACGCTGATGTAATATTAGCGACCCTCCGCAATCGATAACTCATGCACTCGAGTCCCTACTGACCTGATACATAGATGCACGTTTATCGCACAATAATTTTTAATTACGCTTTCGTGTTTGCGTATCATAATGTAACGCTTTGACCGAAACTAAACGCTTTATCAAAACTCCGAACAATTTTTCGGGACGAATTGAAGGGCCAGATTCTATAACCGCCTATACATTTATCTTCTTTATAGAACCACAAATTTTTCACTTTATCTCGCTGTAATTCTACTAATTCTAGGAATTTTTAAATTAAATTTACAGGAAATATTTATTCTGATGTTCCAAGTCTTATTAACTTTTTATAAAGCCAATTTAGAGATATTTTTGACTTCCTCATCTCCCCTCATTAAGCACCATAGTTTTTTCCTTCATCCCCCGCCCCCTCCCGCCTCCAAAGTAATGAAACCCTTTGCTATACACGTATTTCACGTTTATTCTGTGTTTCTTTCGCGTTTTTAATAATTTGATCTATAGTGAGGAGGATTTTGACCACGAATGAGGCTTTAAGGCCATGTGACGAGTGGGTCGCATGACCGGCTTCCTACCTTACCGACACTTTTTTTTATTTGTAAACCTATTTTCACACGAATAGCCACATGGAGTTGAAAATTTGAGATAATAAATAAGAAGTACTAAGAAACGCGACTCTGGTCCCAAATTTTTATAATTATGAAAGAAGCAAAAAAAGAATTATTCACAAAAAAACTTTTTTCATCATTAGAAAAATTTAGGACCAGAGCGGCGTTTCTTAGTGCTTCTTCTTTATTATCCCAAATTTTCAACTCGATGTGGCTGTTCGTGTGAAAATGGGTTTACAAATAAAAAAAGTGTCGGTAAGGTAGGAAGCTGGTCACGTGATCCACTCGTCACATGGCCTTGAGAAATTGGTTTGATTTTCAACAAAATGATCAAATTTTTCACAAAATTGTGTATGAGTTTTAAATTCAAAAGTACGTATTTTCAACGAAACAGTTAAATTGTCGACTAAAAAAGATGACTCAACAAAATAGTTGAATTTTAAACCTACATATATGAATTTTTGCGAAGAATGTAATTTTCAATAAAGAGAGATAAATTTTCAACCAAATAGTTCAATTAGAAAAAAAAAATGGTTGAATCATTAACCAAAATGGTGATTTTTTAAAACAAAAGATGAGTTTTTCGCTCAAAAAGACGAATTTTCAACAATTTACATGATTTTTTCGCAAAACGGTTGACTTTTCTACTCGACACTAATAATTTTCAATGAAACAGTCAATTTCCTACAACCTATTTACTTTTTCAAATATGTAAATAGTTTAATTTTAACCAAGTAATTACATTTTCAACAACAAAAAATTCGACAAAAAATGGAATAGCTATATTTACAAAACAAAAGAAATTTGTCTACCAGTTAAAGTGAACCACAAAAGACGAATTTTTAATAAAATAGTTAAATCCAAAGGTGAATTTTCCACCCTACACTATGGATTTTGAACATAAAAAGTAATTTTTCTACCAAGGAGTAAATTTTTCAAATAAATAGTTCAATTGTAATGAAAGAGTTAAATGTTCATAAAAAAAGCATTTCAAACAAAAATGAAACAGCTACATTTTCATCAGAAACAGCCTTTTCTACAAGTTAAATTGAACAAAAAAAGACGATTTTTCAACAAAATAGTTGAATCCACAGCCAAAAAGATGAATTAAAAAAAAAGATTAGTTTTCTATACCCAAAGAGACGAATTTTCCACAAAACTCTTGTAGTTTTTAACCGAAACTATGAATTATTAACATGATAGTTGAATTTTTCACCAAAGTAGTGGAGAATTTACCAAAAATAGGAATTTTCCACGAAATAGTTACTTTTTTTACCAAAAAGATGGTACATACAAAGATATGCATTTTGAAACAAAACAATGTATTTTCTGCAAAACAATTGCATTTTCAACTCGAAAATAAGAATTCGTAACAAAAAGATTTATTTTCAACTATGTACTTTAATTTTCCACCAAATTATTGAATTTTTAAGCAAAAAAGACCAATTTTCAACAAATCAGTTCAATTTTCAACCCGAAAATATTAATTCTGAACGAAGCCTGTAATATTTAAATCTCAACGGAAAAAAATTTTTATTTTGAGTAAAAAATAGTTCAATTCAACCAAAGAAGACGAATTTTCAACAAAATAGTGGAACCCTCAACAAAACACATGAATTTTTTACAAAACAGTTGAATTTTCAAAGATAAATGATCAATTTTCAATATAAAATATCAATTTTCAACCAATAATGGACTAGTTATATTATCAGTTAAAAAATAGTTTATTTTGAAGATGAATTTTTAACTAAAATTATGAATCTTCACAACAAAAAATTATTTTTAACAAAGCAGGACAACTTTCAACCGAAGGCCGGATTGGTTATCGTCGGCGCGCTTCTTTAAAATGAATGAATGTGCAATAAAATTGTTTGCATCAAGTAATACTTTTTAAATGATCAAAAATAATTATTTGATCACAAAATAGACTTATAAAGTTAAAGGTTAAATATTCATTTGATTTTACTCCTTAAAAATAAATAATCGATTTTAAATTTAAAGGAAGTAGTACCGTTTTGATCACAAATATGAAGTTCAAATAATTTTCAATATCTTTATGCACTTCACAATTATTATTTTTGGCAAACAATTGAAAACAGAAACAATCAAAAATTATTTTAAATAAGCGCGTTAACGGTAACCAACTCGATTTTCGATGCGGCGCATGTGCAATACGAAAAGATACCAGAATTGGGAGCACAGTCCCTATGCCAATAATCCAAAGAATTTAATCTCAACGGAAATTGTAAAAATCTCATAAAATATGTTTAAAGACAAGATAATTTTCTCAAGAGCCATGCATATTGTCACAGAGAACTCACGTCTCGCAATCTCGCGTGTCGAAATAATGCAGGTCACATTGCGACGTGCTCGGGATACTCCGGCGTGTCAGTTATGAGTTTTTTATATGAGGACTAATTTATTACCAACCCTCGTAACGTACACGCCACCCCTCGAGAAGTGCGAAAACAGAGTCCAACGTTAGAAGGACTTTGTCAACTCACGTGCATGAGAACCGCTTTTTCCACGTATGGCACTCCCCTACAACTGAATTAGTCCCTTTGCTCGGCGCGCGACATAAAGTAAATTTGGGTTATATCTCTATGGAAATTTCCACTTTTGTAATTTACGATACGTGTACTGTATAGACAATACCAAAATACACCTCTGTCAGAGCAATAATGCACTCTCGTTACTAAGTTTTCTCGGTATTGGCTTTCGACGAAGGGAAGGAAAGTTACATTTCTCATAGGGAAACCAGCAGGTGTGGGAGAATAGGGGCATGTCCCTTGTGTATGAAATGATGGAACGAGTTGAAAAGTCTTTTTCCGAATGCAACTCGTTGGCGGCGATGCTCATTCTACCAGGCGTCAAACTCTGTTGTGTATCGAGTTGGGAAAGTTTAGCGGATAAAATCCGAAATTTCTTGAAAATTTTTAAGGTTTCGCTCGTTAGACTCTATTTTTTTTAATTTTATTCTTTCCCGCGCTGAGACTTAAGGCGTTGTAAAAATGTTAAATGAAAACACCCAATTCGATTGAATATATGATTACCAACTTTCAGAGCCTTCAGAGTGATTTTTAGAAGCGAAAAAGAAAGATGATGAAATCCCAACAATCTCATTAGCTCCTTTATCCTTACTCTCTCTATCCTCCACTCCCCTTACCCTTGTACTCTAATCACTCCAGCCAGTTAATTCTACTCGTCCCCTTTATCACCTCTAACCCCTTTTCCCTAACATATCACTCTCTACATCCCGTACCCTATTTTATCCTTAGTTCCTTTCCCCTCTACTTATCTTACCCCATTTTAACCCTAGCTCATCTCCCCTCTACTTCCCGTACCCCATTTAACACCTTCATTCACTCTCCTCTACTTGAATTGCACTGCTTTACCCTACTGTTTCTGAGTTGAGTTCACAAAACTATTTTACTTCTTACTTCTTTCTACTTGCTTTTGTTACAACCCCTTGCTCCTGTTCATTCTCCACCCTTTTTTACTCTCACTTCCCGTACCCTCTCATTCTCTTCCTCTATTTTGCCCCTACTCCCTGCCCCTTCTTATTCCCGTACCCCATTTCACGCCTATTTGCTTTTCCCTATACCCCCTACACCACATTTCCCCCCTATTTTCTCCTACCGGTGCTTTCAGTTTTCACCTCTTCCCTAGTTTCATCTTCTACTTCACTTACCCCTTTTTACGCAAACTCTTTTCACTTCCACTTTCCTCAACCATCTCTACACCTATACATCTTTTCTCTATGATACAACCTCATTTATACCCATTTATATGCTTTACTACCTCTTCTGACCTAATTAAACTGTTCTATATTACACCCTCCACCTACTCGCTTCCCGTTTAATTCACTTACCTATCTTAATTCTCTATTCTATCTTACTCTATTTTTTGTATCCCTCTTTACACTTACTTACTCAACCCTCTTTACACCTGTACACCCTTTCTCTATGATACTTTTAACCTTCATTTCTGATTATCAAGCATCCTTATATCCCTCCGTATTTCCTTTCCTCAATCCCCTTTGAACCCACTCACTGCCCCCTGATCCCCCTACTTTCTTTATCCCTATATAACATCTTTCTCTCCTATTTTATGCTGCACCACCTCTTTTAACCTACTCCATCTCCCCTCGATTTACGCAACCCCCTGCTCTTATTCTCTCCCTGTTTCCTTCCCTTACCTTTTTTCATCCCTATTCTACCCCACTATATTTTTTGAAAACTCTTTACATCTCCTCATTCTCCTCCCTACTTCTATTACATCCTCTTTTCACATCTCTTTAGGGATTACATTCATTTACTTCCCGGAGTTTACTACACCACCTTTCATTACCTGTCTCACTTCCACACTTTTAGACAAACTCCTTGCACTTCAGTTTTGCTCAACCGCCATTACACGTAATCACTACCCCCTACTTTCCCTACTTCCCTTGCGCCTACTACTCTTTTCCCCTCTTCCCCCCTCGTTCTCTTCCCACCCTTTTACTCTTTTCTCCCTTTACACCTTTCCCTAATATTTAACCTCCTTTTACCATATTACGTGCTTCACTACCTGTTCTAACGTACTCTATCTCCCCTCTATTTGCGTAATCCCCTGCTTCTACTGTTCCCCCGTTTCACTCACTTACCTTTTGCATTCCTATTCTACCCCACTTTATGTTCCATCCCTCTTTACACCTACTGACTTTTCTCCTATTACATGCTTTTCCATACTCTCTTATCCCATTTTCCCACAATATCTCCACCTCTACTTCCTTTCCCTCTATTTCTGCTATTCTGTTAACTAATTATTCGCGACTCGACCGCCCACTCTCCTCTCTTCTGCCCCTTCCGTTAGTGCCCACGAACCATTTCTGAGGCTCCCTTCATATTTCTTTCCTCATTTCTCATCTGACCCGTTTCCACGAATATTTCACATTTATTTCCCGCCGTTTGCTACATTCCCTTCCCCTCTAGTCATTTTCTCCTCTTCTACTTTCCTTTCCTCATTCAGCCTGGCTCACATCAATAATCGATAACAAACTTGTAAATTTGTTTTAAATTAAGAAAAGTGAAGGTTAGATTCTTTAAAAAAAAATCAGGATAGATATTTTCAAGACAGCATAATTTTGAAATAAGTGTTCCACTAACCAAATCAGAAAAATAACATAATTTGTTTTGGATATTTCAAAAAATTCTAACCCTAAAATCATAGGGTGCTATCTCACATTTCTTACTAAAATGACCTAATGAGACCAAAAGGTAGTTCAGTGCAATTACTGCGCGTAATTTCAATCTTATTGTAGAATACACTGTTTGAATAGACAAAATTCATACAATAAAATGTGCACAAAAAAAATGTGTAGAACCACAAGGTTCTACAAGCCTATCTTTTGCCATGTTGACAGATTACAATCATGCAAATAAAAAAAGATGACAAGCAGTGCAAAATTTGAGACCGTTTCCAAGGCTTCCAACGTTAAAATGATATGAGCAACAATGTAAACATTTAAATTTATTTATCATGAAATACAATTGAAAACGAAACAATAATGTATTACATTGAAGTATTAGCATTCCAAACTTAAGTCTTGTATCAGAGTTCTAATCATTCCTTTCGGAAGCAGGTACAACACTTGCCTCTCATTATCAGTAGAAGTCTACATGTATACAATTTTTGCACATATAGAAAATAATGAAAAATTTATCAAATTAACAAATATCGAAGTCCAACCCCTCTGTGGTTACTAAAAGAAATATCCAAAAAATTGTGTACAAAATTACGGGTTATCCCGATAGGATACTACAAATTTTCCTCATACCCCAAAAACCAATTTCAAAAATGATTTCTTTCAATCCACCCTACTCAGAACTTAAAAATCTCTACTGCTTAGAAATAATTTTCTTCAAATGCTCCAGGTTAAAGTTAAAACAACGCTAGAATCAAGCTTGAGAATTTATTTTTATTACAAGATATTCTAATTATTCAAAAATTTAACAGGTACTTTTTTTGTCATTTCAGGACCTTCCTTTTGGGGCCTCATAAATCCACAATGGTCTCTGTGCAGTAAAGGCAGACGGCAAAGTCCTATCAACATCGAGCCGGACCAGTTACTCTTCGACCCTCACCTGAGACCAGTGCATGTGGACAAACACAGGGTAATTTGTCAATCTTTCTTTTGCGGACACTCGCTTTTTATCTCCAGTGGGATCCATACAACTCCACAGCGAAAACTGAACCGAAAAGCTCGTCGTTTTCAACTTTCCATCCCTCGCAAATGAAGATGAAATACTATAGTTGATAAATGTTCACTTTAGGAGGGAAAAGTCACTGAGATGTAAATCCCATAACTCCTTGGCTGGTGTTCCATTTTCGAAACTTCCCATATAAGAATAGTCTTCTATTTTTAGGTCTAAGAATAGATTTAGTAGTGCTGAAAGATCAAAACTCGAATAATCAGAATTATAGGTTTTGGCGATCCTTTTAATTAATTTTTGTAATCTTAGTGATGTGGATAATAATTCGACTCAACCCAGAACCAACATCTCGACGGGAGTTGACATATTCCATTCCCTTATCAATTATTCTTAAATTGTGCAAAAATGAACATTTTAAATGCTTTATTTTAATAAAAAACTCGCTTTTTCCAAATTGCTCCCAAATAAATTTATTTTCAATTAATTTAATAGAGTTTTGGGCTACACAACACTAGGCCGGGTGTCCGTCGGTCCGTCCGTCCTTTGTACTTTTTTACAAGAAGTGGACACGAGGGGAATTCCTAACTCACAGCTCACCACTCACCACTTATTCCTTACCACTCACTACTCACTACTTAACACTCTCCACTCATCACTCATCACTCAACACTCATCACTTATCACTCACCACTCACATATCATATCTCATATCTCAGAACTCAGAGAATTTAGGAATGTGAGAGGAGTGGAACTAGGGGAAGTGAGGTAAAGTTTGGGGAAGGAGGAAGTGATAGAAAATATTGGGAAAGTGTGGAGAGGGGGCATTAGAGGAGGGAGAAGACGAAAGAGAAATTTTGAAAGGGAAGTGAAGCGAAGGTTGAAGTTTCGGGAGGGAAATAGGGGTAAAGAGGGGTACGTAGAGGGAGTGAGGGTGAGAAAGCATGGGAGGGGGGGGGCTGTGAACAACTTATGTCTTAAGAGGCTACGAAATCCTTTTCTTCAGGTGCAGGACGCTTACTTGGATTAACTTCTAGTTAAATTTTTTTTTTATTTGTATGTTTACTTTAAAATACGGGTATGTACGGAAGATTTTATTAGAATACTGTATCGATTCGGATTTTTTCGATTTGCTCACAGCTGAGTCGCATCATATTATAGGAGGTTCGATTCGACTCATACACATCTCTGGGTAATTTTCATCATGTATTTCTTGTCCAGGAAAGAAATTTGTCAATAACTTAGGGCGTTTGAAAATTTATTTGCGAGTCAGAATCGATTAGCCTCAGAGAGATGTGCCATAAATTTTCGGGCATCGACTTACCTTGGGTTCTTATCGCTTGAAAACAGAGGGCAGAACGATGGTTTGATCATAAACTTCTTCCGTGGTAGAGTAACACAGTCTGCATACGAAAGTCAGCCACGTTGTGCACGATACGAATTACGAGCTTCTATAAAAGTCAGAATTATTTCTGAAAGTCAGAACTTTTCTGGAAGGTTAAAGAACTTTTTCTTAACAGTAGGTGATTTAAATGTACTAGAAATCTTACGTAAGGTATAAATTAAAATATAAAATTAATAGAAAATTTTTGTTTATTTCATAGTATCTATTAACATAATAGAAAAGAAAAACAAACTGTTTGAATAAAACCCATTTTTATTTTAAACTAGTAGATGAAAAGCTATATTTCCATTAACAAAAAATATATAATCCTTTATTGTTGAAATATTCTAAATATCTTTTCAAAATCTAATATTTTTCATTTACAATATCCGTTTGAGACGAAAAGCGCTAGTACAAATTAACAAAAAATTGTTTCAGATGGTAAATCACCTATTTCTGCGCGAAAAATGTTAACATAACCTAAAATTGTTCCAAAGCTGTAAATCTTCTTTGAAATGTTCTGAATCTTCTTCAGAATATAGTATTTTTGAATAAAAATACTATAATTTCTGACAAAAACACAAACTTAATCGAAATTTCTTAGAAGATTCTGAATCTTGTTCAAATTTTAATGGGTTTTATATCAAAATGCCAATTTTCGATGTAAAATTCCAACGTAACCTGAAATTATTCCAAAATTATGAATCTTCTTTGAAATCTAATTATTTTGTAATACAAATATGAATTTACAACAAAAAACGCCAAAAAAATCCGAATATATTCAAGCTTACAAATTTTATTATTTAAGAAAAGAACTGTACTCGTATTTAAATCTAATGATTCTTTGATAAAAAATTCAAAATTTAGGTAAACACATCAACATAACCTAAAGTTGTTGATATATTGTAAATATTCGGTGAAATCTGATACAGCTTTACCAAAACTACCAATAATTTTTGACAAAAACACTAACATAACAGAAAATTGTTCAGAAATGCAAGTCTTCTTCGAAATCTAATGATTTCTCTGTGAAGAAACCGACCTCCAATGAAAAATGTTAATATATGCCAAAACAGTTCAAAAATTGCAAATCTTTTTCGAACTATAATGATTTTGATTTTAAAATACTTATTTTTGGTGTAAAATGCTAATATAACCTAAAATTGTTCGAAAGTGAATTTTGATTGAAACTTAAATTTTTTTCAATTGAAAACATTATTTCCCGACAAAAAACACTTACATAATCCCAAACTGTTAAAAGATTTTGAATCTTGTTCAAGCTATAATCGTTTCTGTTTTAAAATACAAATTTTGTGTGTAAAAAGCTAACATAACCTAAAATTGCTAAAAATTGTAATGTTCTTTGAAATATGTATTTATTTTTTTTTAATTTAAAAATACCAATTTCCGACGAATAACACTTAAATAACGAAACATTGCTAAAAGATACTAAATGTTGTTCAAGTTATAATAATTTTTGTTTTAAAATACCAATTTTGTGGTGAAAAAGATAATAAAACTTAAAGTTGCTAAAAAAATGCAATGTTATTTGAAATATATATTTTTTCTATTTAAAATGTCAATTTTCGACAAAAAAAAAGTTACATAATTAAAAATTGTTAAAAGTTTCTAAATACTGTTCAAATTATAATTATCAATGTTTTAAAATACCAATTCGTTATGTAAAACATTAGCATAACCTGAAATTGTAAAAATATGTGTATCTTCTTATAAATTCAATTTTTCATTTAAAATACCAAATGCCGACGAAAGACACAAACATAATCCAAAATTGTTAAATCATTCTTAATGTTCTTCAAATTATAATGATTTTTGTTTCGAAATACCAATTTTGGATGTGAAGCGTTAACGCTAACGTAACCTATAATTGTTCAAAAATCATGAACCCCTAAAATTTACGGATTTTTGTTAAAAAAACGTTAAACAGTGAAAAAAAAACAGAAGAAAGTAAATTGATTTTCAGAAACTTTAAGTCTTCTTCAAAATTTTATAATTTCATGTTGAAACTCTTTTTAAAAAATAATAAGTTTCTCCGCAATGCACTAATATAAAACATGTATAATATTTACAAAAATTTGTTTGTAAAAAATAATGAACTGCCAGGTGGAAAAATCAGTAGTCCGCTTCAGTTCACCGCCGGCGCAGTGCTGGCCCAATACTGGTCACCAGGACAGATAATCGGCAGTTCGCCCAATACTGGCGCACGGTTGGCTCCACGATCGGGGCAGTACTTTGCCGAGAATATAAATATTTAAACAATGGACAGAACACGTTTAAAAATATGGTTCATGTGTTCTCAAATTTCGAAAAACCATAAATATAAATAGCGTGAAAACAATTTTTTTCTGATTTTTTTGTTATGGGAAAAAACTCTAAATTGCATTTTTATGATAAACTCTAAATGCTCAGAAACAATTATATTTGATGTAATTCTTAATCCTTGTAAAATAGTCTCAAACACCTGAACAGCAAAAAGTTACACGAAAGTTTAAAATTTGTTCAAAAATGGTCTACAATGCGAAAAAACAAAATATTGCACGAAGAACAATTGTAATCGATTTAAATTATTTATATAAAAATTATTTTATTCATATTCCCGTTAAGAGTTTATTTATTTTACATCTATATGATATCGTTCAAAAAATTTCAAAAAGTTCAAAAAATTCCGCATTCAATGCTATACCGAGATTTTGTCAAATTTCGGAACATTTTTTAATTAAACTAATTTTATTACAATTTTTTTTCTCATTCTATTCTTTAATTTTAAATATTGTATCAAGGGATCGTTTATAACTTCTCTATAAAAAACTATACAAAATCCGCATGCATCATTCCTCATTTTTTTCGCTAGCGAGATATCAAAAGGTTTTTTTTTTTGCCACAGACATTTTATACTTATTTTACGAACGTGAGTGGTGGAATAAAAATAATACTCAAGTTGTAAAATCCCACGCAGTATTTCTAAATCATATTTCAATGGGCGTTCAACCCTCGCGTCTCGTTTTAGATGAAAGAAAATTCTCCCCTATTCAATTCCTTCATAACATTCTAGGAATGGTGAAAGACATTTGTAGGACAGTACAAACCTAAAATAAAAGCAATATTTATCCCGAGGCATGATCGCAGACATAAAATTTTAGAATACAAATTTTTTTAAGTTATAAGGCATACAAAATGAAATAAAAGAATAATGTAAAGTAACGACATAAAATCATATTGATTATAATTTGGCGTTCTTTTGAGGTATTTTGAATTCCTATAAGATTCTTCTTCGAAATCTAAAATTAATGACAATATAGCTATTTTTTTCATTTTGCTATCATTTCATGAAATATGTGATGTTTAATTTCTGATTCCAGGTTTGCTAGAGAATTTCAATTCTAAAATTCCAGGCGTTTTGCATGTATTTTCAGGGTAGTTTAAAAAAATTTCTAGACCTGATTTGGTCATTGTTGAATAAATAAGTGAAATTAATTAACAATTTTTTTGGAAATATATAATTTTGCAAACTCTCATAAATAGGAGCAAAATATTTATAAATGGGAAAGAAACCTTTTGTAGATCTTTAGAAAAGTAAAGAATTTCCTTTTGGAATTGATGATTTTTTATTTACAAAAAATGGTCGCTATTTTGTTAATTTGCAAATTCTTAATATATGCATTTTATATATTTTGAAACAACGAGGAACCGTATCAGAATCTAGGAGTAAGGATTCAATTATCCTAAGTATATTAAAAAACACCGCATATAAAAAAAATTGTCTTCTTGATTAGAAAAATAATTGGCACAAGATCCTACATTTTTTTGGGTCACAAAATACGTACATATATATCAAGTTTTATCATTTTTATTTTTTCTGCAAGCTTTATTTTCTATTGTTTGATTTCAACTTCGTTTGGCATTGTTAATTCTATAAACAATTCAGATTCAAATACATTTTGCTTCAGAACTTGTTTCGTTCAAAATCGGAGATCACATAATGTTGCCGAATTTTCAAAATTCCGAATGTGGAAAAATATCGACGCAGAAAATGTCCGGAAAATGAAAATTCCCGACAGAAAATAAAACTATGGAACATGTTCAATCCCAAAATTTTTAATTCTTGAAATTTTTAAACACGAATTTTCAAATTCCCGAATATAATAAATTGTCGAATTTTTAAATTCATGAAAATACTAAATTGCCGAAATTTCAAGTTTTTGGAAATAGGAAATTGCGGAAATTTACAATTCCGGAGAATAGTGAACTATTTTGTTTCGGAAATTTTAAGTTTCGGGAATCTTTAACTTTCAGAAAATTTATGTTACTGTGATTATTTTATTGCTATTTTTCCACATTCGGAACTTTAAATCTTCGACAAAATTATTTAATTCCCAACATTGTTAAATTTTAAGCAATTGTAATGTAAAATGATCTATATTAGAAAGCTTAATCTGAAATTATTTAATTTTTTATGTTTTTACCTCAAAGTTTTTCAACTATTAAGGCTCGCTTTGTAACTGTATAATTTTCAATGATTTGAATTCGAAACAGAAAAAACTGAGGGTTCAGTAAAGTTACGGCTCGAGTAAAAGTTGGTATCATTTATAACTGAGACTCCAATAGAAACTCTTTTTAAGGGATCGTCTTTAGTTCTTTGATATCCGATAGATCTTTATTCATATTTTCAATTGCTTATGTGCCGAAAAGCGCGGGCCTATTTGAAATCAATAAAGGCTATGAATAATCGTACAGATAAATATTAACAAACATTTTTTATTATTTTTAAACACAAATTGAATTCAATGGCAGAAGTACCTACCTTCCTAAGAAAATGTAATATCAACGTAATATTTCAAGTGTATATTATATCATTTCAAATAGTACCGCGTTTTTTTGGTACATACGCAGTTGAAAACATTGGATTTTCAAGATAACCTTAAAAACTCTCATATTTTATGTGCACTATGTTCCTTTCACGAATGACTAATATCTATAATCTTAGTTTCTTCATTAAATGGTATCTTGTGTCATATTATTTAATTTGAATTACAAAGTAAAACTTACACCATACACTTGTAAAATCTTCGTCGTGACTCGAGGCTGAAGTGAAAAAAGCGAGGAAAAAAGAGCTCCATTGGAACAGCTTTGATCCATACTTTGGGTTCATTTAGAAACCATTTATAATGTTAGGTTCCTTTTCGGAAAGAGAGGTTCCTTTTTTGCAGATCCTTTGGAACCAAAAATTGGTTCTGATAGAAACCCTAGTTTTTTATATGGAAATTCAAAAACCTTTAATACTTCAAAGGGCGTGTCTACACGTCCCTTTTCCAGCTCCCGCTACTCGTAGCGTAAGGAGTTCGAGTCCTGAAATAGTTTGTCCTTCAATTGTCCAAATCCCTAAAGTTTCAAACATTATTTGTAAACTCCTCTAGCCTGACCTTCTGCAAATTCTGCCAACAAAACTGTCACTATTTTTCAAGAATAGCGCACTTGAAGCCAAAATCGACCGTTACCTAAACTTAGGAGCCATTAATGTGAAGTACTGTACGACCCTTGAAGAGTAAAACAAATCGCGGAACGCAAAGTAGGGTCGCTTCCGTAAATAGCCAGCTCGGGGTTGAAAAGGCAAGCGTTTCACACTGAAAAGGCACGAATCGTCTCCGGTCTTTGTCTCTTACATCCCATTTTCCCTACCGCGTGCATTCTTTCCCTTTCCCTGCATTTTAGCTCTGGTTTCATGCCAACCCCCAACCAGTTCTCTTTTTCTCTAAACGGTAACGCAAGGATGGCAGAAGCTCATCGGATGCATTCTACCACCTTTGAAACCCGCTCGACCCTCTGACACCACCACTGTTTGACCCATGCCTACAGAACAAGAAAGAGGGAGAGAAGAGAAAAAGAGACAGAAAAGAGAAAGAAAGGCAGAAAAGATAAAAAAGTTTTCTAAAGCGCTCAGTCAGCCTATGATCGCGGTACCGGCGCTGAAAACCACAGCCATTCGGCTATAACCACGAGAGTCGAGGCGGTGTGTCGCTCTGATCCTCTCGCTAGCTTTAATCGCGGACTCCAGTCGCCCTTTGCCAGCTTTAAAGTTCTCTCACCACCCACCATAGACCAGAACTTATCCCCTCTTCTTGAAACGCGAAGGCGAATTTATACGCCGTTTAACACGGTTAAAACTTTGGTACTTAAATTTAACAATAGAACAAACACCCCTCGAGTCGAACGTTCGTCTTTGGTAAGGCAGCATGCCTTTTCGAGCTTTCTCATTCTTTTGCTTCTTTTTTTTTGCAAGCCTGGATCGGCACCGTCCTTTGTGCAGTCAGGGAACTCCAATTTTATTTGTTTATGTTCATTTTAGGATTTATAGAGCACAAACTTTAAAGTTCTAGGAGCCAACAATATATTATTTGATAGCCTTCCTTTTGTAAATGAAAAAAGGAACTCGAAGTAGTAATGGCTCTTTTGACTCAGACATGTCATGTCCATCGAATTATAGGCCCAGTTGTACTCCTAGCGAGCGGCTAGTCTCGGAGACTTCCCATCAAAGGGGGATTCCCCGCTAGTCTCAGCGCGCACTTGGGCTTTCTCCAACCTCCGCGTGTGGTCCCTATAAAGACTTTTCTAGGTTTCACTGTGCAATTAAAAAAAATTATATACTTGACACTCACAGTTCTGTTCCAAGAAAATTGAAGATATGCTCGAAAAATACAATGTGATTAAAGCAACACAGTTAGGTAAAATCAAGCTAATCAAACAACAACAAATATAAAAACAATCACCCAACATAATAACTTGAAAGTAGTTTCTAATCCTAGAATTTTCTACATTACTTTGAATTATTTTAAGATGTCTTCGCTCTTTTAGGATGCCAATATCTTAATTATCTTCAACTTCATTTAATTAGGCTTCAAAATATTTGTTTTCACAAATTTTCAAATTTCCAATTATTTAGTTTCCGCTATTTAGAAATTTCGATAACTTGAAGGTTCTCAGGTTTAAATACTCTTTAGCTGCGGTTCACTGGTTGGACGTAGAGATGCTGCCATCATGTCTTGAGATCTTCTTGAAATTTAATTAGGAGTACATTCAATGGAGAGAATTCAAAAGCGGTTAAAAACTGTCATCTATAGGTTAAATTTTGAATCAAATTTTCTTGTTTTGCTCCACATGGTGCTTGAGTCTTCTCCGTCGTTCGCGTTCTGCTACCATAAGATACTTGCCAGCGAAAACCGCAATATTAATTATAATATTATTTAGATAGAGATATACGTTTAAACTTCCAGCTACCTCAACTTTTCAAATTCACTTTAAACTTAAGTACATCCGCTTTTGTACATTTTTCTCTGACATGCCTTTCCTTCTCTTCCTCGCCTTTCCTTCGCCTTAACCTTTTTTTTTTCTTTTCGCGAAAACTTCTCTCTTCCTGCTTCTCCGAGTTCACCCTCAGCCACATTCTCGTATATATTCTCGGACACTAATTTCGAACCGAAATCTACGAAAGCTTACAGGAAACCGGTTTGGTCTAACATACGTTTCAAGGGCTTTAGAATATTCCAATTCATGAGAATATCCCTCGTTATATTGAATACATCTAGACGATAAATTCTTTTACTTCTCCATAATTCTGCATAATATTTAAAACTTTTAGAATCCCGCTTCCCTAAAGCGGTAAAGTAAAGCATCGCTATTACTGGTATCAAAAAATAATTAATGAATTTATATTGCAAGTTTAACGTCCTGTTACGTATTGAAGCCATCAGATTTACACCTAATTGTTTATCATCGCTTTATTTATACTCACAATTCATACTATTAATTGTGAAATAAAAGGATTATTTATTTATAAAACCGCACAAGATCGTGCATATTCATTTTTATCCATAATGACATAATCAGTGGTCTAAACTCCGCAGTACTAACCACGCAGTTTAGACATCTTTATTTCTCCTACTCTAAATCAGCCACGGAACATTAGGGCGCGTGGCACAATGGCCAGTTCCTGCACTCAGGAGACAGCACCAACAGGTACCAGGCCTTCAGATCTAGACACCTGGATACCGATGTACTACGATTGTACAGCTCCATCCACCATCAACCATCGTCATGGTTTAGTTATGAAGTTTTTGATTGTGATCATAATGGAATTCAACCTATATGAACTCAGGATCAGAATTAGAGCATCAGTTTACCGTGTCATTATCGAGCGGAAGCTATGCCAGAGCCTACATATAAAGCATAATTTGATTTTTCATCAAATCCTATATCAAATATTATATAGGCTCAGTTTATTTGGAACCAATTCCCACTAGTCGTCATCAAACCCTATTCATACATCAAAATCAGTTAGTCCAAGGGCACAATCTGAAAGCCCAATCAAAACCAGTTTTCCGGGGGCCCCATTTTGAAGTTAATTGGAAATACAATTCGAAAACGAAGAAGCTGTTATTATAAATATTTGTTTTACCTGCTAAGTTTGTCCAATTAGGATGTAACGAAGTTAATGCCTCACTTGGAAACAAAGCTCGAGTTTTGAAGCTACCACATCTAGCCCGAATTATTAACCTCGCCATAAATTCTATCCATTTCGAGTAGCGTGGAGTCACGTGCTGTCGACACCCGCTTTAGGTTAACGTCCTTTCGGCTTTTTCTACGACTTCGAAGTTTGAATCTCGAGAAAGTTGAATGGTTGAGAGAAGCACCTGAGGGTTGGCCCTCATTCGTCGTCGCGGCTCCTGGAGTTTTGCGAAGGTGGCTTTAAACCCGATGTTATGAAAGGGAAAGAGAGAGCAAAGACTTTGCCTCATGTCCGAAGTTCAAATAAGCTCGGAGCATAGCCGACGGTCGTTCTCAAAAGTCAAATGGAGAACAATCATTCCCGAAAGCAGTTGAGCTTTCAGTAAAAAAAGAAAGATTTACTCCGATGATTTAAAAAGAGGTGATTTTATAGCCTACTGCGATGCAATTTTTAGATGACTAATTTAAAAGTACCCAATGATCCGATCTCAGAGTAGAAACTAAATTATATATCGGCAAACTCTTTGCTATTTATTGATCTGAATTAGATTTGTATATAAATATATTTATGATATAACAGAATCTGTTTTTTTTTCACGTCATTTTTGAAGTTCGAAGCTTCACTCAGAAAGATTCATGTGCCTCAGTGAAGGTATTTTCATACTTCGCTTATCGCATTAATTGTATCCAAGAGCGGAGCGCATTTCTTACGTGAGAAAAATGTAGAGGATGAAACTCACTTTACTTTGATTAAATTCTTGGGATAAGATGTGAATATTTTACGCGAAAGAATACAGTATTTAATAAAAGTTGGATTTGTTTCGTTATTAGATTCTTGCGTCTATATTCTGCATTCTTCCTGAATTCAAGATTCTGAAGCGAAAATTTGGAAGTTAGATTTCGTATATCGTCGAGCGTAGACGTTGAAGGAGGACCATTCGATCTGTGATAGTATGAGGCAATACAAGGCCAAACTTATCCATCTGAGGCTCGCTTATCGCAGAATTTAAAGATCTTTCCAGCGGATTTAAAAAAAATTATCTATATTCTGGACAGCGTCATCTCCTTTCAAAGCCAATGTTATTTTTCAATACCTCAACAGATTAGTGATCTGACACTATCTGTCGTTGGGATAGCTGGAAGCAATAATATATCTACATAAATCTCATGACCACTAGCACTGCTGTTTGGTCTGTCGGGTGTCTTATACTGACCAAGCGCGAACGTTGGAGAAGACCCAAGCGCCCAGTGACATGAGCGGAGAATCCCCGAGTGGTGGGGAGTCTCCGGGACTGACTAGACCATCCACTTCTACTTTTCGCGACGTTGTGAATTAATTACAGAAAAGGAAAAATATATTATCGGTATACAACACGTTGGAAATTGTTGCAGACGCTTATCCAACCATAAGACCTTATGATTGTCTACACTTTCGCAAGTCTAGACAGTGAATCTATAAACACTGTGACTGCTGGAAATTGAGAATCGATAGAAGCAAGCCTTGCGAGTAAAACGATAGATAATTGATAAGCTATTTCCTTGACCGGAACGACAGAGGTAGTCACTCTGGCGCAGTTGACGGGGCGAAGTTGGCACGAGGAGTCCATTTTCTCGAACGTCGCTATGTTCTGAATTATAGCATCATCGATTAGAAATAATGAGGTAACCCCGCAGAGAAGCGACCCGAGAAGACACGTCGGCAAAAGTCCTGGCAGTAACTTACATTATTTTGCGATATAGATCTTCTGCGAAATTCCGATTTCGATTAACTTCTTCTCTGAACTTTTTCAATTTTTCCAAATAATCCTTTTATTCTCAAAAGGAAATCTACTATTTGGAAATTTTCGAGACTTATTACTAAAAGTTCCCCTTAAATTAAATTGTATAACAGCCTAGCATGTGAATTTGAACTAATAATTTGTGCCGTCAACTAAAATTCTTTTCGGATTATACGAGTGCAGTATTATCCCGGGTATTATTAAAAAAGGCATTCCCTATATTTTTGTAATCGGAGTGAACTTAAAATGCGTTAATTCCGCGATTGAATCGAAACTGAGGTATACTCTCATTTTAAAAACCTAGTAAAATTAACAAATTCGACCATTAGGAATGATAGCCTATTACTAAGCGGCGATTTAAATCAAGGCTGGACCGAATATTTCGTTTTCATTTATGCTCGTTTGCACTGCGTTGATAATACGGGGCTATTGAGAGTAAATTTTCGGAAATTCTCATGAAGAGTGGCGACAAGCTAGTGCCGCGAACGCGACATAAATACAGTTATTCAGTGCGACGGGATCGTTAACTCTACTAACCCCTATTGTTCTGTAATGGTTACGGATAACGTGATTCGCGTGCCAAATGCGATATCGACACACGGACTTGTATTAATTATCCGAAAAGTTGCATATGCAATCTCCTCGTCCATAATGAAGCCATCACTAAAAAAATGTAATTAGGTAAACAGATTTTTTCCGCAATGGTATTTGTTTTTCATAAAATAATTATCATACAATAAGGCGGCATACTCGGACAGAGCGAAAAAGTCGGGACTTATAAGAATTTAAAATAATAACGATAGACTTATCAGACATTAAGCCGAAAGTCCTTTAAGAGCAAGAAAGTATAGAAATCTTAACGTATCATCACAGGAATCTGATAACCTGGTAAGTAACAATCTCCGTCGTCTACTGCGCAGTCGCTCAGTTAGTCGCAGTTAGGCTTAGTTGGTCCCATTGGGTCTTAGTTAGTCACGAGAAGTCTTTTTCCAGCCATCCTGTGATATCCCTGTCGAGAATATTCGTAACTCTGTCGGAAACACTCGGTAGATCTTGTTCTGTGCGTAAGAGATGCGTGTCGACAACATATTGAGTAACTTTTTCATCATTCATTTAAATGCGGGGCCTGAAGATCCAAGTAAAAGTTCCCGCTTTTTTAATTTCAGTTCGCCGTAACTCAGAAACTTATTTGAATTTTAATTCCTAACTCGAAAGAGACAGACTAACATTTAGATATTAGCATTTAGAAGCATTTATAAGTTAGCATTCCAGAAATAGAGTTTTTATATTTGCAACTCTTTGGGGAGTCGACGCAATTCACGAAATAATTTTTGTAAAGATCTGATTCATGATTATCAGTACCCAGGAAACTTATATTTTAAATTTCACCTGAATCGTACTGTCCATTAAAGATTTGGCGATTGTGTATTCTCTTTCGTTAAAGCTCCTTCGACTCTAACGAAAACATTCGCATCACGTATCACGTGCTTCGCATTCGATTTTGTCAAAAATGTGAACTTCTCTACATTATGTTCATCACTATTATATCAAATGTATATTAAATTTACTTATGTACTCGGCCTAGAATTGCTTACTCAAATATTGCAAAATAAAGTACAAATTTTATTGATCATGATTACTTTAATATTTGCTCCTTATATTGCATTAAATTGTCTTCTTGGCTACCCTGAAAAGTGTATCATTTCAATAAATTTATATTACAATTCATAATATGTATTGGTGTTGAAACAGACCTATTTTCATTGTCTGGTTTTTATGATTTAAAAAAGTGCGCATTGTAGCTTATATAATTGTAGCTCGTGTCGTTTTCCCAATAAGTTAATTTTTTTATTTTCAATGTATCTTCATAACAAAAGTAAATAACAAATTTGAACATCTTTTTTGAATGCAAACCTTTCGTTTTTTGATTTTCTCATAGATTGTGTCGTTTGTCCAAAAATTTAATTTGTTTATTTTTAATGTTATTTTTTACGATTGGAACAAGAACTACGCTTCTTATAAAAACATTGCTACTAACAAATTTGTAGCTCTTTTTTGGGTGAGTAATATTTGTCTATTAATTTTTTTCATGGCTGGTGTCTTTTATGCCAAAAATTTATTTTTTGATTTTATTTTTTGTGATTAAAACAAAAGCTACGCGTTCCATTAAAAAATGGTACATAAAAAATATATAGATCTTTCCTGGTTGCACAACTTTTTGTCCATTAATTTTTTTTCGTACCTTGCTTCGTTTTTCCAAAAATTCTATTTTTTTATTGTTAAGGAGGTATGGTCACGAACACACTCTTCTTACGGATCTGTTTAAACTTTGACTATAGCTTCTTTGGAATGTTATTTAAACGTTTTCGAAATTAAAAAAATATTGTCCTCTCCTGAACTGAGGTAATTAAGATCAAAGTTGAACCCTTATACACGTAAAGCCTATCCCAAGCATAGGAAAATGTTACATTTCTGACTCTAACTCGTAAACTATTCTTACCGTTTGTTTTCAAAAACTAATATATTTTAGAAGGGGGTTTCATGAAGATTTGAAAAAAATTCCAGAATTTTTGTCCTCTTAGTTTGAGAATGAGAGGTATGCAAAGTTTGAGAATTTTGAATTATTCGAAAAATGAAACAAGCACGTGGTAGCTATCTGGCAACGCTGTCGGAGCACCTAGCGGGTCTAGCGCATGCGCAACATCTTTCAACCTTTTATGAGAAACTTTCTTTTTCATCAATTCACCTTTAACTACTAATCGATCTGTCATTTCCAACAAATGTCACGTTTTCATTTGCAGTCAAAGAGCACAACTGTCATAGCAGACACCACGAATAATACGACGTTGCCGCGTCTACGCTCAGATCTTGAGGAGTTAGTGTGTACTGGTCTGTATACAAAACTTCTCTATGTGTAGTATACAATCATAGCCAAAAATTTGCTCGTTGGTCTGACAGGAAATTCATTAATAAAACATTATACCGGCATAATTATCTAATTTTTTACTTTCTTCTACCTAAATAAGCTACATATTATACATTTAGGGGTTAATGAAACTTATATCGCCCAAACAGTATTATTTTCCGACATAGACTTAGGATTAACGTTTTGCAGATAGTATGCGCGACCGTACCTCCTTCATTATATTTTTCACCATTTTTATTCTTATTTTTTACGATTAGAAGAAAATGTACTCGTCCCATCTGAAAATTATTAATAACAAATTTGTTGATCCTTTTTGGAAGATCAACTTTTGTCTATTAACTTTTTTTTAAAAATTAAATCTTTTTACTTCGAATGTTATTTTTTACGAATAAAACAAAAACTACGCGTACTATCATGAAATTGTTGACGGCAACTTTGGATAAGTTTTCACTCTTTTTTGGATGAACAGTTTTTGTTTATTCACTTTTTTCATAGCTTGCGTCCTTACTCCAAAAATTTAATTTATTTCATTTCTAATGTTGTGCTTTACGAATAAAACAAAAACTACAAGTTCTATCAAAAAATGATCAATTAAGAATTTGTAGATACTTTTCGGCGAACAACTTTTGTGAATTTATCTTTTTTGTACCTAGTGTTGTTTTACCAAAAACTTAATTTTTTTATTTTTAATATTGTTTTTTACGAATAAAATAAAAACTACGTGTCCTATAAGAAAGTGTTTTATAAAAAATGTGTAAATCTTTTCTGGGTGCATAATTTTTGTCGATTCATTTTTATTCGGATCTCGCATGTTTTGACCGGAAAATGAATTTTTTTATTTTTTATTATTTTTTGTACAATTTAAATTTGAATTTCCGATTTTTCAAGAAAATTCAGAAAATTGTACTAATAATCTTGTAGGACTTCCAGCATACAACGTTTTACTTGTCTCGACTTTTTTTCATATCGTGCGTTGTTTGGCTTAAAATGTTCATTTTCATTTGATTTTTTGGATTTTGAAAATGCTATAACTCTGATGATTTTCTTTTATCGAAAAAAGTCATGAGGATAAATTGTTTGAGTTTCCGAGTACTATAGATAGCCGTACTCAAAATTCTTAAATCTTGAAAAAAATGGTCTCAAAATTTGTTTAAATTATCTCTTTTTTGAATTTTCATTCAAAATAGCTGGCTAACCAGCTCGTTCTTTTTTAGGCCTTAAAAAGTGTGCCAAAGTACATTCCGATCTGATCAATCTTTCGAAACTACAGTTTGTAATGTCGAATTTTTCATAAAACTAATATCTTCTCATTAGAATGAGAATGTAAAAATGATTCAGATCTAGAACAAGGAATTTTCTAAAAAAAATTACCATTTTTGCGTGGAATGTGCGATTTTTGAAAATTTTGAACAGGAAATTTTCGAACAAAAATTATGAATCTGATCTAAAACAAGAAATGTTTTAAAAGAATCACAATTTGTATCCGATCCAACTCGAAAAAACCATTTTAGATTATGTTAAATTGATTAGCCGATATCTCTGATTAATGTAAGATATTAGTTGAAGGTGAAATTTAAGAGGCGTCGTTTAGGTAATCGTGAAGATTTTTGAAAGTTTGATTTTCCTAAATTTAAGATACGAGTTTTAATATTGATAAATTAGTTTTAGTTTTAAAGATTCCTTTGGTTTTTCGCATATTTTGGGAACAAAATAGTAAAATTTTTTACTTAGTAAAAGTATATTATTTTTTCTATAGCTATATAATATATATAAGTTCAAATATGATACAAAAATGTTAATAGTGATAAATAGATTTTTTTCATCAAAGAAAGCGATTGTGTAACATTTTCAGGTTTATTGAAGCGATGAGAAGTTGATTGCGATCTACGTACGAGTTCATCATGTTTTTATTCAATATTATTGAGGAAATTTTAATTAAATTGAATCAAATTATATTACATGAATTTTTGATTTGTTAAATAAATATTTAAGAATAACTTGACTACTTCCCAAGTAAAGAAAATTTCCGTTAGAACGTTGCAGATAGAAAAGAATCGATCAGGGAATAAAGCAATCCATTGTTAATTAAAATTAGATTAAAATTTTGACTTTTGTCTTACATGGAAAGAAAAACTTTGAATATGTTTGAAGACTTTCAAATTGAAAATTACTTCCATGAACACGTAAGGAGAACTAAGTATCTAATTTTTTATAAACTACGCTTTATTTTAGGGATAAAAATATAAAGGATAAATTTAAAAATGTTCAAAAATAAATTTGAAAGAAAAATTAAAAAATGTATGTACATTATACGAACGAAAGCGGAAAAAATTTGATTACACTGTTCCGGAAAATAATTTAATACACTATACTAATGATAATGATAAATTAAACCATTATTGCAGATTCATTATGATTCCTTCATCTCCATCAAAAGCGTAAAAATAATCATAACTCACGAAAATTACAACCGATTTAAAAACCGTACGTGGCTTTATCATACTATATTCAACTAAAAAAATGAGAAACGAGACTTTACCTAATGCATATTTTGATTTTTATGTACTCTGATTTCATTTTAATTAATTAATTTTATAAGAAAATTGAATAATTCTGTAATTTGAATTTTCAGAAAAATTTAGGGTTATCAATTTTTAACACTTTAAACTTGAAATTAATGAAATATTAATGTTTATTTAAATTTGAGACTATAAATGAAATATAGAATTATTCGTTTCTCAATGACTTTTCCTGCTAGCACTTCTGTTTTCTTTTTATTAACTCAAGCCTCAACCAAAACAGAATAATTTTCAAACCAGAAAAAAAGGAATTTTCAAAAAAAGAGTTGAATTTTCAACCAAGAAAGATTTTTCAGTCAGTAAATAAAAAAATTCTCAGCCAAAATGTTGAATTTTTAATCCAAAAAGATGAATTTCCTACAAAACAGTTTAGTTTGCAATTTAAAGATATGAAGTTTTAACAAAAAAAGTTTAATTTTCAACAAAAGAATATGAAGTTTCTACCAACATAATTAAATTCTCAACTAAAAAAGATGAATTATCAAGCAAAAATTGAATAGTTACATTTGCAGTTCAAACATTCATTTTTAACGGAATAAAAACGAATTTTCAACAGAACAGTAAAACTTTCAACTGAAGAAATGAATTTTTTACTAAAATGATGAGTCTTCAAACACAAAAATGTATTTTTAATAACAAAATTTTAATCAAACAGTTGAATTTCATCCAAGAAGGTCCATTTTCTACCCAAAAAGATGAATTTTTAACGAAATATATGAATTTTCACGAAAATATTTAAAATTGAGGAATTTTCAACCAAAGAAAAGATTTTTGTTTCTTGAAAAATAAATTAAAACAATATTCAAAAAAATGTACAAAATTTTCAAAATAGAATGTGGAAGATTTTTAAGCAGTTTTAAAAATTTTGCCGCATTTTAAACAAATTGTAGGAAAAATTCGAGTTCCAAGAAAATAACAAAATTTGCATTAGATTTCTGGAAAATGTTTAAAAGGTTTGTTTATTTTTTTATTGTAAGAGGATATTTAAAAAGATTTCAGAACCAATTTTCATGTATATTTTAATGTTTCTGGTTTAAAATTACTAAAAATTAGATAATTTTTAAAATTTATAATTTTTTTTGATTGATTCTTCAATTCAAGACTTTGACTGAGTTTTTTTTTCTTTATCGACTAAAAAATCTTTAATGGTAGTATAACGCCTAGAGCTGGAAACATCAAACATATTATTTTTGAAATTAAGAATAATTATTTTCAGAATTTGCCAAATGCAGTTTAAATTTTATTTATGACACTTGAGAAAATGCAATTTTCTGTTTTGAGACCTGTTTAAAATTTCCAAAGTTAGGTTTGAAAAACGAAACTTGTGAGATTGACTCCAAGAAAATCCTTCATATTCTACTTTTCATAAGTTGAAATAGTATCTGTAATTAACGTTCATAAACAAATTGGTTAAGCAGTGAAAAGAAATTATGATGCTTGTTAATAAGTTTCCAAATTAGGCTAGGAATTACAATATTCATTCTTTTGGACTGCGGCAGTGCAAAATTATTTCACGGATAATTTTGAGAAATGCGATTGCTCAAGAAATAAATCTGATGTTACTCAATAAGTTTTCACATGTGTTCAAATTTAAAATGTAAAATATACAAATTTTCCATAAAATTTCACATAAACTTGAACATTTCTTCTTTAATCTTCAACTTTTTAAGTCAAATAACATGTTTAAAAAATGTTATATTCCACATTTTAGGTCGCAGTTCTCAGTTATAGGCAATTGATCTTATAATAATTAGAACTTATTAAAACTAGGACTTATAATCGGGCGATGGCTGATTCCGCCATGGGTATCTGTGTAAGGTCCCCCACTACACGGCTTCCCCTCACTCAGCCAAACTGCTGTCGTCGATCCTCGTCAGCGGGACTCCTTTGTACCTAATGAGGACTCAAATGCAAAACATGACCTTTTTTTAATTTAGCACTTGGCAATCTATAAATACAATATTTGACATCTACTATTCATATCGATTCGAACGATATTTCATTTGACTTAAGAAGTTGAAAATTAAAGGATGAATGTTCAAGTTTATGTGAAATTTTATGGAAAATTTTGCAGTATATTTTACTCAAATCCATTGCAGTGGCTTTAATGTATTAGTGCAACATTTAACTTAACTTGGGAAATTCCGGAAACTAAAATTTGACCACATTTGAAAACCTATTATTTAACATCATAAACTTGGTTTTTTTTTCTCAAACAATCGCATTTCTCAAAATTATCCTTGAATAATTTTGCTCTCTCAGGCCAAAAGTGTGCATAGACTCATTGCTAGCTTAATTTGGAAACTCATTGACAAAAATCGTAGATTTTTTCACTGCTTAACCAATTTGTTTATGAGAGTTATTAAAAAAAATTCTAACTCAACACATAGAAAGCTGAATCTAAAGGATTTTCATAGTCAAAATCAAAAACGTCGTTTTTTAAATCTAACTTTCGAAATTTTGAAGAGGGACTAAAACAGAAAATTTCATTTGCTCAAATGTCGAAAAAAATTTTAAACTGTATTCGGCAAATTTTGAAAATAATTATTGTTTCTTTCAAAAATGATATGCTAGATATTACCGCGTCCAGATATTTTAATACTCGTACTTCAGTTTCCTTTTTATCAACTTAGGCCTCAACCAAAACAGACTACTTTTCAAATAAAAATAAAGGAATTTTCAAAAAAAAGAGTAGAGTTTTTAACCAATAAAGATTTTGCAGTCAATAAAGAAAAGAAAATCAGCGAAAATGTTCAATTTTCAATCCAAAAAGACGAATTTCCTTCCCAAAAGTTGAGTTTTCAACCCAAAGATATGAATTTGTGACAAAAAAAAAATTAATTTTCTACCAAAATCATTGAATTTTCAACTTAAACAGATCAATCATCAAGCAAAAATCGAATAGTTACATGTGCAGTTCAAAAATTTATTTTCGAAGAAATAAAAACGATTTTTCAACATAATAGTAAAATTTTCAACCAAAAAAATTAATTTTTTACTAAACTGATGAGTCTTCAAGTACAAAAATGTATTAATGAAAAGAAACTAAATTCTTAATCAAACCATTGACTTTTAACCGAAAAGATTGATTTTCTACCCAAAAAGAATAATTTTTAACAAAATACATGAATGTTCACAAAAATATTTAAATTTAAGGAATTTTCAAACTAATGGTTAATTTTTCACCCAATTAAATGAATTTTCAACCAAAAAATGTAATTTTCATTATAAACTGAAAAATTGTTTAGACAATTATTAATTTTGAAAAAATTCGTGTAAGTTTAAGATATATTTAGAAGTTTTTAAAAGATTTCAAAACATTTAAAACTAAACGTAGATCATTGAAGATTTTGAACACAAAATTTAGAAGCTTTCTAAACATTTTGAAAGGTTTCAAAATAATAAAAAATGTTTATCAAAATTTCTAAGAAAACTAAAAATGATTTTTTTTTAAATAAAGGTGAAGCCAAAAATTTAAAGGAATTTAGAGAATTCTCAAAATATAATTTGGAAGATTTTATGGCAATTTTGTTAATTTTGCATGATTTTAAAAAATTTGTATGAAAAAATCGAGTCCCAAGATGATAACAAAATTTGCATTAGATTCCTGGAAAATTGTTAAATTGTTTTTTTAAACAAATTATTTAGAGAATATTTTAAAAGATTTTAGAACACATTTTAATGTGTAAGTTAATGTTTCTAGCTTAAAATTGCTTATAATTATATAATTTTAAAAATTGAAATTTTTTTTATTGATTCTTCAATTCAATTTCCTATTTTTTTTTTTGTTTGAAAATGAGTCTGTTTTGGTTAAGGCTTAAGTTAATAAAAACAAAACAGAAGTACCAGTAGTGAAACATCTGGACCCGTTCATATCATATATATTATTTTTAAAAGGCACAATAATTATTCTCAAAATTTGCCTAATTCAGTTTAAAATTTGTTTCGACACTTGAGCAAATGCAATTTTCTGTTTTGGTCCCTGTTCAAAATTTCTAAAGTTAGATTTGAAAAGCGACACTCTTGATTTTGACTCTATGAAAATCCTTTAGATACAGCTTTTTATGTGTCAAATTAGAATTTTTTTAAATTAACTCTCATAAACAAATTGGATGAATAGTAGAAAAAAATGTATGATGTTTGTGATTGAGTTTCCAAATTAAGCTAGGAATGACACTGTTCATGCTTTTGGACTGAGAGAACAAAGTTATTTAAGGATAATTTTGAGAAATGTGATTGTTTGAGAAATCAGCCAAATCTATGATGTTAGTTAATAAGTTTTCAAATGTGGCCAAATCTTAGCTTGCGGAATTTCTTGAAGTTGAGTAAAATATTCCAACAATAAATTAAAGCTACTGCAGTGGATTTAAGTAAAATATACTGAAAAATTGTCCTTAAAATTTTACATAAACTTGAACACTTATTCTTTAATTTTTAACTTTTTATGTCATATAACATATCGTTGGAATCGTTATGATTCGCAGATTTATAATATTATAATTACAAATGACCAAGTGCTAGATTAAAAAAAATGTTATATTCCGCATTTTAGTCCTCATTAGGTACAAAGGACTCTCGCTGACCAGGATCGACGGCAGCATTTCGGCTGAGTGAGCGGGAAGCCGTGTAGTGGGTGAACCGTTCACAGGTACTCAGGGCGGAATGGTCATCTACCTTTATAATAGACAATATCTTAAAACGTTCTTGGGACTAATAATTTGAATTCAAATCTAAGACTTGGGATGACTTAGCTTTTATTTAGGAATACTTCACCATTTTTGAGTGACTTTATCAATGTTTTTACCTATTCTGTTTCAGATTTCCGGCCATTTGCACAATACAGGTCAGTTCCTAGTATTCAGGGCGGATAGGGAGTCAAAAGTTCGAGTCAATATAACTGGAGGGCCACTGGCCTACCACTACCAATTCGAAGAAATTTACATCCATTACGGAATGGACAATGCGCACGGCTCGGAGCATCGCGTCAACAACTATGCTTTTCCTGCCGAGGTGAGTGTCCGATTTATTTATATGTTTTTTATTTTCTTCATATAAATATCGAACCCTGCCTAATTTATTGGTATATATTTCAAATCTAAAAGCCTCTACTGCATTGATTGCGGAATGTTGCTATATTCACACACACAATTTTAGCAGGGAACACTAAACGGTGCTAAGTTCACTATTTGTCGAAATTAAATTTTCTTCAAAAATCATACTTGGTTGCTTTTTTATACCTATTTAATTGAAAAATCAAAGTTTTGCAGTTTTTTAATGTTAAATTGAATATTTAAATTAATCAGAATATTTTAAGTCCATCGCCGTTGTCATGAGATTATTTCATGCATATATGACACCATATATTTTTTCACACATGATTTAAAATAACCAAAAACAATTTTCCTTTCTAATTTATTTTACCGAGGCTCAAAATAAAATGTACAAGGCCCCAAGGAATTGTAGGTAATTAATTCCATACATTAAAGAAGATTATTAAAAACAAAATATTTGTCTTCAGAATACAATATTTGAATATAATTTTCAATTTAGCTACTGTTTTTCTTTGTCTTTTACTAGTTTAAAAATCTTTTTTTATGGACAGGGCACAATATAATCGTGAATCTGAATTAACATCAAAACTTTAATTATCATTGACATTCCTATGATTTTGAAGCTTAATATCACAAAAAATATATATTTTAACATTCTTTGCCATGCCCTAAATATAAAAATACTGTTAATTCAAAAAATTTTGAAAGTGATGTTTTTTCATTTATTTTAATACTATACAACTTTTGACTGTTACTTAACAAACAGTTCACTTTTTTTTATTTGAAATATCAATTTCACATTGTAGATCCTAAGTTTCTCTTAGTTCCATAATTGGCCGTTACTGAAGGTTGTTGTTGGCAATTTCTTAGGTTTGTTAACGGATGATGTTGTCCGATGTTAAATGGTATTATTTGTTACTAAAATTCGCTATTAGCCCCTGATAATAGCTATTTGAATGACCGTTGTTAGGGGTTGTTATTTACCTTTGCTGGCCTTTTTTGGTTTTTGATTTGTTGCTCAGTCTCACTATTAAAAGATGCTAGGTGTTGTCCTAATGATGCTTGGCTGGAATGTTTAATGCTTGTTGTTAATCGTTGCAAGAAAGTGGTTATTCTTCTTTGCTAATCGTTTCTATGAACCTATTGGATTGTTCTAGTAACAGTTACTAAGGTTTCTTATTCAACGTGAATAAATACTTTTATTGATCGATGCTAAAGATTTGTTTTTATCATTCTGCAGGTTGCTATTGTCGTTGCTATAGAATAACTGTCGTTCTAGCTTGTTATTTACTGTTGTTTGAGGTTGTTTCTGACAGTTTAAAGGGTTGTTTTTTACCGTTGATAGGTATTTTTATTTTCCGTTGCCATAATTTACTATCAAACGTTGATGGTGGTTACTAATAACTGTTTCTTGTGATTATATCGGATTTTATGAACTCTTGCTAAGATTCCTAATATTCTTTTTCAGTGATTTATGAACAAGTGCAGTCGTTTGCGAATCAATGTTCAAATTAAATAATAGAATAGGTTGGATATCAGAAGGAAAATAAAACATCTAAAGAATTCCTTCACCAGCTACTTTTACATTAGTGTATTAAAGAAATCTCAACCATGAGTTGCAACTTTTGTAGTAGATCTTCCGAAAGTACATCTGATATTCGCCTCCATGTATAAGAAATTTCTCCTAATGGAATTGGCCTGAATTTCCAAACCCATAAGTGTATCCATAACAGACAGCGGCCTCAAAAATTGACGTTACTTGATGCGAAATCCTCGAACGAATAACGGCAAATATAAAACTCGGGAACGTCGAACCTTGGTGAAATATTGACCCGGCCCGGGAATATTGGCCATTGGGAGTAGATTCGCTAGATGCTTTTTGAACTGCAGGATGCACAGTTTTCGATGATATATGCCAGGAAAAACGGTTCGTGGTGGAGTAGGATGCATACGAATTGGTTGGTGGTTGATGTTTAGTCGTGGATGGTGTATAGGCCGGTGGTCGAAGTCGTTCCAGGTGGAAGTAAACGTAGACGTGACTCGGATTCCGGATTTGTGGTCCATTCATCGTTAATTTCTGATGCCAGATGTGGCCACTAATTCTCGTTATGTACTTAATTTCAAATTAAAAAACAACGAGATATTGCTTTTGAGGATAGTCGAAAATTGAATATCAAATAAGTTTCCACAGAAAATAAAGGAGAATTTTCAACGTTTATTTTTCCTCAAATAACAGAAATTAATATTATTTTTCGCTTTTTGCATGGCAATAGAATAACGGTGACCCCATACAAATAAACTCTTCACAAGTTACATTTTTTTAAACATTTCATTAAAACTGCTATTATTAAAGCAAGTGCATCCGAATGGAAGTTGTAATTATTTTCCTTTAATTTCCATTCATATTACTTTCAAAAGTACAGCAAAAAATCTAAAATGCAAATATGCATGTAACATGTTTTGTTACACATTTGCAGAAATGAAATGCATGAATAATTATTTTCGTTCCCAGGATACATTACCATTTTCCAGTAATCATTTCAATTAGATATTCGAAATCAATCCTTGCTTCATCAAGCAAGAAATTTCAAAAATAAAATATTTTTGATTTTACAGCTGAAAAAATTATTCTTTATTCCTATAAAAATATTTTTAAAATTAATATTTACTTTTTCAATTCTTAGAAAAAATGCATATTTACCTTTTTACCTTTTTGAAAGCTTCAGTCGGGTGTCCACCCGTCCATCGTACTTCTTCTTCCAAGGAGGAGAACTGTGGAGAAATTAGGAGAGTGGAAGTAGAGGAAGTGAGGAAAAATGGGTGGGGGGGATTAGAAGAAGTAAGGGCTAATGTGGGAGGGAGAGTGAGTAAGTGAATTTCAGTAAGGAAAATTATTAGAACTGGGGCTGGGTAGGGGCAGGGATTAGGGAAGTAAGTGATGGGAAAGAGAAGTAGGGTAAGAAAAGTGAGGATGTGAGAGGGGGAGGGGCGAAGAAGTTTTGGAAGAGGTGTATGGTGAAGTGAAGGGAGGGATAGAGGAAAATGTAGGGTAAGTAGCAAAGGAAAAGTATGGGAGGGGTAGGATAAAATGACATAATTAACGTCTTAATATTCTAAGAAGTAAGTACTTCTTTGGGACGTGAATCCCACCAACAATTTAAAAAATTTCGAAAAAAAATGTAATGGAAATTTTATAGTCCCTATTTGGACCTACATATTTTTTTGTGTAAAGTTGGTATTTCAGTACTATTTTGTTTTATAACCAGCCCTTTAGCGAGACTTTTTTTAACTCCGGTTATTTCTCCATTCTTGTTTATTCTGGAACTGCCTAAAATACCGTCAAATGTTTTGGATTTCTTAGAATATTCTGGAATATACTCGCCTAGCCTGGAATTGTTTTCAAATTTTCCAGATTATTTTAGAATAGTCCATAATATTCTTGAAATTTATGATCTCTTCTAGTAATTCAATTTCTCGAATTGTTTGAAAATTTTCGGAATTTTCTGTCTTTTTTATAATATATTTTTCAATTTTTAGAATTTTTATTAAAGGAACTGCCTTTGCTACTTTTTGTGAACGAAACTGAAAAATATGATTACCGACCGATCTCGATTTGCAATTAATGATTTTTAAACAATAGTCAGTTTAAATTTTGTTCTTCATTTTGTAAGCATTACCAGAGTATAATGCGTGTGTGTACTAGATTTCGAAAAGTTTCAATAATATTTGGCTAGCTATAACGATTTATGTTTAAAAAAATTTGTCTGCGCGCTCCATAATGTGTCTACCTCACGGAGCGCGCTCAGTCTTCGTACTTCATTCACATTTGTGTACAGACATTTTAAAATCAAAGGTCAAAGCATCGACCACTGTCATTTGGTGATTGTAAATTCTCTTTCGTTAAAGCTCCTTCGGCTTGAACGAACATATTCTCATCAAGCATCTCGTGCTTCGCACTTGATTTAGTCCAAAGTGCGAACTATCTATTAATCTATTATATTTATTATATACTCTATTATATTAAATGTATAATATATTTATTTATGTACCTGGACGTGAGTCTGCCTAATCAGATATTGCAAAATAAATTAAAAATTTCATTTATCATAATTACTTTAATATTTGTATTTTATTTTGTATTAATTTTTGTTCTCAGCTACTCTAAAGATGTATAATTTTAATAAATTTATTTTATTGCAATTCATAATATGCATTGATAGTGAAACAAATGTATTTTCATTGTACTGTTTTCATAACTTGAAGAAGTGCGCATCCAATAGAAAAAAATTTTGTTAATCAAGATTTTATTGCAACTTGTGTCGTTTTTCCAAAAAATTAATTTGTTTATTTTTAATGTTATTTTTTACGATTCGAAGAAAAAATACACATCCTCCAGAAGAATAATAAACAAGAAATTTGTATATTTTTTTGGGTAAACATCTTTTGTCCAGTAATTTGTTTTCTTAACTTATGTCGCTGTTCACAATTGTATTTTTTTTACCTCAAATGTCATTGTTCACGATTAACACAAAAAACTAAGCATCCTATCAACAAAAGAATAACAAAAAATTTGTATATGTTTTTTTGATGCATAATTTCTGTCTTCATATCTTTTTCGGCAGCTTGTCTCGTTCGTCTGAAAATTAAAGTTTTTTATTTTAAATGATGTTTTTTTACGAACCAAACGAAAACTATAGGTCATATCAAAAATTAATTTATAACAAATTTATAAATCTTCTTTAGATGCATAATTTTTGTCTCTTTATCTTTTTTCAGATCTTGCATAGTTTTAACGCAAAAGAAAATGTTTTTTTTTTCATTATTTTGTGTGGGATAAAAATCTGAATTTTCAATTTTTCAAGAAAATTCAAAAAGTCGTTATAAAAAATCTTGTGAGGCTTTCAAAAAGCAACGTTTTCCTTTTCCTGACATTTTTCGCATCGTGCGTTTTTAGGCTTAAAATTTTTATTTTCGTATGTTTTTTCGAATTTTTAAAATGCTTCAAATCGAAGAGACTGGTCGAATCCTCTCTTTATAAAATAAAGTCGTTAAAATGATATATTTGACTTTCCGAGTACCACGAATAGCCATACATAGAATTTCCAAATCTTGAACGAAATGGTCTCAAAAATTTTGAAAATGCCGTATCTTTTTATTTTTTCATAAAAAATAGCTAGCCCACGAGCTTGATCTTCATCTAAAAATGACACCGGCTCCCAGTAGGATCGCGGTAAATCTCACTCATGGCCAGTTCTCATAACCGTGAGATGGGTGGTCACAGGACACGACGAAATTACAGCGACAGGCCGGATAAACCCTCGTGTGTTTTGAGGACACGAAGCGACCCAAGGATGACAGCTTTCTGCATCCATCTCGCAAGTGCCGTGGCTTCAATGGCTATCAAACACAAAATAAATGACCCAGCTTGCTCAAAATTTAACAGTAGTCTATTCATAGATGGCGTTAGCGGGATCAGTGGTGCATTTAGAGTTATTACGCAAAAAAAAATCAAAAAGTCACTGACTTATTAAACAGCCCTCGTAGTATGTTAGAAGGGTGAAAGAGCCTAGCTAACACGGGCCTTCTGGATACCTGGGTCGAGGCCTCGCCCTGACCGACTTACAGCTTTGAAATCGGGACAGGAATGACCTGCGGCCCGCATAGCGACCAAGAAATAGCCCTTCGTTTGTTATGCTGGTCTGCAAGCGGATATTTGAACATTGAGTGTCTCACTCAATGTGACTACTAAGCCATGGTTGTAGAGTGATCGTGCTCGTGGCACTTTAACACCTAGGCGTTACGGAGGTGTCCTAACGGTCTCTCCGGGACACCTTCCTCTCTGAGTAACTAGTCTTACCCCTGCATGTGGGGCTCTGCAGAGGCGGACCTCTTATTTCCCTAGCTTCTCTTGGGATCAAAATGAATACGTCTAAAATCAAAAAAGGAAAAGAAGGAAAAGAGGAGGTGGCGAATGAGGGTGATAAGTTGGGCATTAGTGGGTCTAACATAACCCTTACCTCCCTATCTGTTTCTCCAGCAAGCCAAATCCAGGTGGCAGCTGCGAGCCAGCTTCCTCGGGAGCTGCGGGATTAAAGCTCCCTCTGAACGAGGCTATGGTAACAGGAGAGGCCAATCAGTCTCCCAAAAAGAAGAAACGCATCAATGGTTCCCTGAGAACGAGACTAAAGAGGCAAGCGCAGTAGGCTAGTAGAGCAGCTGCGGGAGCTGAAACGCCGGGAGCTACAGGGCCGACATCCAGCACTGAGGCCCAGAACACAGGTAGGGGCTCAGAGGACACCTTACCAGGGGTGGCCAAGCCTTTGGAGAGGCACAAGGTGGCCCAGCAGCCGACAAACAGAGAGTCGTCGGGAGCTGGACTGATGGCCGCTCAGAGAAATAGCCCCTTGACGATGGTGTTGGCCGATACCAACTACCCGGATTCAAGCTCACTACGGAGCAGCATGAGATATTCAGGGAGGCTACCTGGAGCGCGCAGTGGTCGAAAGTAATCCGTGGGAGGGTGCAGCTCTTGAGGTGGGTGGGGTAGAGCTGCTCGAGAAGCTGGTGAGGGCTACGGCGTGGTTTTCGGGTAAACTGGAAGACCCGCATGAGGTACTCCGGTGGTTGGAGGGATTCAACCCCTTACTCGAGACAGTGTCCTGGCGAATCTTCAGGCACGATAGGCTTCTGGAAGAGGACACCTTAAGAGGCACCAGGCATCTCCTAGTTGTGCAGATTCCTAAGTCCCAGACGAGGGCTTTTGCGGCCCTCAACAACAGGCAGTTCTATAACTTTTGACAGGTCAACTTTACGTTTGCCGGCCAGGGACAGGAGTAGCCTGTTGCGACACAGGAAGATCGGGATCAGACCTAAATGACTGCTCCTAGTCTCACCATTACCCATATTAACTTGCATCACAGCAAAGGCGCCTCTGCAGCTTTGCAGATGGGCATTACTGCGAGGCACACAGGTATCTCGCTAATCTAAGAACCATGGTTAGTTCGAGATATAATAATAGGATTAGGAAAGGTTGGTCTTTTTTGTTACAGGGAGCCCAAGGCGACCAAACCGAGGGCCTACATACTGGCGAAGGCAGTTAACGCTGCCCCGTTGTTTGAGCTATGTTCGAGAGACCTGATGGTGATAGCCACGGATCCTAAAGAAATAGGAAGGCTAGTTCTGCGATCGGCTTATTTTCCTTATGACAGCGATATTAAGCTACCAGTGGAGGTATGTACACTGGTGGCATATTGCAAGGTAAGGGGTATTCCTCTTCTGCTGGGATGCGATTCTAATTCTCACCATACTTTCTGGGGCAGCACGGACATTAAATCAAGAGGTGATGACCTACTGGAATACCTGATCACGACTCGTTTAGATATTCTTAACACGGGGAACACTCCGACGTTCCGTAACTCGGTCAGGCAGGAAGTCATTGACGTAATTCTCTGTGAAGGTAGTTTTAGAGACAATATCAAAAAGTGGAGAGTTTCAGATGAACCCACTCTCTCAGATCACTCACAGATAAAGTTAATGTTAGAATCTATTGTACATGCTAGCCTTAGATGGATCACAAATCCAAGAAGAACGGACTGGGATCAGTTTTCCACGGAAGTAAGATGTGCACTTACAGAGGTTCTCAGGTCAAGTCGAGACGTGTATACCCTGGAGATGGCGGCCAAAATTTTCACTTAAGCCATTAAAGCTAGTGATGAAAGTAATTGTCGACCTACAAGAGTCTGAAAGACGGGCGAGACACACTGGTGGAATGGGAAACGTGGAGAGCTTCGCAGGGAAACCAGAGATAGGTTCAGACGTGCCAGTACTGGCGAAACGAAGGAACTATGGACCTCATTCACAACGATGAAGAACGAATACCAGGGTGCAATACGTAAGGCAAAGCTAGAGAGCTGGACCAGCTTTTGCACAGAGATCGTGAAGGGAGCTGGGGCAGCTAGACTGGATAAACTTCTTTCTCGAAATCTGGACGCTATTCGCGGCACTCTGAAATTGCCCGACGGAGAGTACTCACAGTCGGATGGGGATACTTCGGCTTACCTGATCGAGGCATATTTCCTGGGCTTTGCAAGGTTTGGAGAAAAGGGGACGACACCTCAGAGGCAACCAAAGTTGTCTTCGGCCCAACTGGGCTCAAAATGTCAGCTAGCCAACGAAATGTGACTAACGAAATGAGACGAAATGAGTCTTGCTAAGGCTACTCTTACGTTGGGACATGATTCGGCGGCATTAAGGGGTACGAGAGACTATGGGGCTGGCCACTCGACGGAGACGGCCCTGAGCAGAGGAGTCAACCTAATTGAAGGATAACTAAAGGAGAAAGGCCTCGCGATTGGAACCTTTATGGGCATCGAAGGAGCCTTTAATAAAATCTCTGGAGAGGTGATCAGGGCGGCCATGATCACACATGGTGTGCCTATTGCAGTCGTGGAATGGACGTGCTACATGTTGGCCAACTGGATTCTAGCTACGACTAAGGGCGATACCACTTTATGTGGAACCATTGACTCGGGATATTCGCAGGAAGGAGTTTTATCGCCCTTGCTGTGGTGCGTGGCCAGCCTCTGGATGCGCTCTTCGGAGTGATGCAGCAAGCACTGATGATAGTGGATTCATGGTGCAAGAAAACTGGACTATTGGTCAATCCGAGTAAGACAGACGCGGTTTTTTTTTCACCAGAAGGTATACGTGGGGAACCACGAGTACACTGCAACTTGGAGGACAACAACTGGAAATCAAAGAACGAGCTGAATATATATAAGAACGAATATATATAAGAACGAGCACCTGGAAAACTAGTTCAAGAAGCTAGTAGCGACTCTATGGCTTTGTAGGAGAGCCATAAGGAAAAGCTGGGGCTTGAAACCGGAGACACTTGTGTGGATCTACACAGCGATCTTACGACCCAGGCTAAACTATGCGGCGGTGGTCTGGTGGAGCAGGGTCTAGCTGTCCACTGTGAAGTATCGACTCGAAATGATCACGGGACAGATTTTGAGACACGTCACTGGTGCCTCGAAGTCGAAACCCACGATGGCACTAGGGGCACTAAGAGGTTTGTAGCCCCTCTTTTTCACCATCAAGGCCGTGGCTGCCAAGGTGGTCTGGAGACTAAATTTGGTAAATGACAGAAGGATCTCGACAGCAGTGAAGATCCTAGTCGACATCGCGAGTAGGCCAACCCTGAACATGCCCAGGGACAAAATGGCCACTCGCTACCCCTCCGAGATGGGGTCCTACGCAACAGTTCTACAATCTGAGATTATGGCCATTTCCCAGTGCGCCTACAAGGAAAAGAAGTATGAAAATAAAAGAAACATCCGTGTCGGCTCAGGCAGCAGGGCTGTTATATTGGCCTCGAATCGAACAATTACCACTTCGCTATTAGTATGGGAATGCTTCGAGGCACTAAATATGTTAGCGACGGAAAACTGAGTTCCTCTGCTATGGATCCCTGGATACAGCGGTAACAAGGGCAATGAGATATCGGATAGGCTAACCAAAACAGCAGCAAGAAGAAATTTTACTGGACTCGAGGCACTTGTAGGTATTTCCAGTAGGTCAGTCACTGAAGAAATTAACAGTTGGCTGACTGGGGAACACCAGAATGAGTGGGATTTAGTCTCTGGTTGCAGACAGGCCAAAATATTCTTGGGCTCAAAGCTTAACTCTAACCGAGCAAGGGAAACACTTAAGCTCAGGAGAAACGAAATTAAAGTCCTAACAGAAATGTTTATAGGACATGGGAACCTCGGATATCACAGGCATAAGATAGAGCTTGCGGAAAGTCCCTTCTGTCGTCTGTGCGAAATGGATGATGAGACAGCTAATTACATCCTTTGTCACTGCCCTGCGATTGCGGGGAAACGTCTAACACTTAGTGGCAGTTACTGCATCAGTGAGTCAGAGATATCAGCCAACAGCGCGGCTGCGGTCCTCTCCTTATGGAGAGGGCTTTGGGGTCACGTTTAGGCTCACAAGGGGACGCAACGGGATTACCCAAGTTTGGAGAAGCCAATCTGGATCCACAGCAAATACCTCATCTCTTTCTGATTTTATTTTAATCAGAATTTTTAAAATTATAGCGAAGGGTGGAAAGGCATAAACAAAAACTTTTCGTAAGACAAAGTAAAAGCGCTAACTGATAATGAGCCAGGATCTTTTCTCCAGGAAACGCGAAATTTGCACTTTTTATTGAAATGAATAGCAAATAAATCAACCACCGGTTCACCGAAAACTTAAATTATTTTTCTGGAAGCACAAGCCGCTAATTCATATTCCATTTCTGGCTCAAGTCTTTGTGATTCAAAGTCTGCCTGAATATTTTCCTTGAAGCTAATATAGAAAGCGAATATCCATCATCGGCATGCCTCGCACCATTACCAAATCTCTCTCGCTATATTGTTAAGATGAACATACTGTGTATCTCCCATTCTGTTAATATGACAAATGGTAGTCGTATTATCTATTCTGAAAAGAATTTTACTTCTTTTTAAATGCTTGGAAAAATATTTGAGACCAAAGAATGGGACTCTAAGTTCTGAAAGGTTTATATTTAGAACCTGTTTCTCTTTTGTCCAAAAGCCGTGACATCTTTGAGAACCTTGAGCAGCTCCCCAACCAGTTCGTTAAAATATGGCTTTTCCACCACAACAAATCCTTCGGGTGTTTTTAATTTTCTTTGATTGAGGACAGCAAGTCTCTTGAATTCAGGAAGCTCTAAAACCGTTCTTCGTTAATAACAAAACCATGTTCCTCTCATAACTTTTTGCTCGCAATTACATTTTTTGAATAGTCAGAATACGTATTACCAATTAACAAAAAACCCTTCAGATAATTAACGGGAAAAAAACTAGACCAAACAGTACGCACGTGAATTCATAAGTGATACCGAATGCAAAGCGTCATTTCGGTGTAAGGTTACCATAATGCAGTCTCTAGATATTAATTCGATTGCTCGCTTATGGTCCTCAAGTTTGAAATATTCCGTTAAAATAAATTTATTCAATTCTTCAAGATTCAAATCGAATCTGTTACTACCGTCTGGTTGAGGAACTAGAAAAATTCTAGAAAGAAATTGACCCTTTACAGGCTTGCATTCACATATGACGCCCCTTTCTGTAAGTTGAGAAATTTGAAAAAACATTTCGAGCCTTTCTGCAGTAGACCAAACAGTACGTTTAACAAACGTTCGATGAGATGTTAGCAGAAAAAGGATTTTGTATACCCTAATCCAAGACAAGATTTTTGGGTCTGATATTATAGCCTTTCACCCCTTAAAAAAAAGCCTTAATCTACCAAAAACATTACTTACTGAGCGTGGTGAGCTCGGTTCAGATGGTTTCGGCTGAAACCGTTGATTGCTCTGATGATTTTAGCTGAAACCGTTGATTCCTCTGGTATGATTTACGAGGAGTCAATTTCTTTTTCCGCCTGCCCCACAGCATCGAATTTCTCGCTTGTTGATGAGGCAGGCTCCTTAAGTTTTTTGAATGATTTTTAGATGCAGCCTTCTTAGGATGAAACGCGGTCGACGATCGTTCTACGGCTTGGGCAGTTCGCGAAAAAGAACGTCTTGACCGAGATCGTCGTGAATGAGAACGCGATCGTCTGGAATGCGAACGTCGAGAATGAGAACGAACTCGACGTCTCCTTGAAAGGCTCCGGGTCTTCCGGGGTGAAATTCGTGAAGAGGACCGCGATCGCGACGAACTAGAAGAACGAGACGAATCGGAAGATGTGTGCCTTGATCGTTGACAAACTCTCACTTCTCTTTTGAGTCTTCTTACTTACCGCATCAATTCACGAAAGTCGTCACTGTCATGTTTTTTATATTTGCGATGTGATGATTGAAGAATGTAAAAAAAAGTGAGCTGGCTCAATACGTCTTGTGACAGCTAACACAAACAAATGAATGATGTTTCAATAGATGGACGCAGAGAAGTGCTCTGGGGAATTATTCTCTTTTCTTTTTTGGTTCTGAAATTTGGAACAATCTAGGAAAAAGTAACTAAACTAGAATTTTGATCCCGAGAACGAAGCGGGAAGCATAATAAGTAATTATAAATTAGTTGTTCTCCAATATCGAATTATTGAATATTTTAAATAATTGAATGAGTGATTTTTCATCAATATTTAGTTGCTCACATTCCTCTAATTGAATTAGTAGAGTTTTGTTTTCAATTAGGAAAATTTTACCAATTTAGATTTTGAAAGCTGACCGGGACACTCAGCTTCAAATTGTTGCGAAGGCAGTGTAAAAACCGTAAAAACTTCATTAGTTTGTTCTCTGTACAGCAAGAAAATTATTATTTGTAAATCCGGTATTTTTCAGAAAAATTCATATGAATAATTTATTCCTTCAGATTCTGATCAACTCAAATTAATCTATTAATTGATTTCGATTCAAATTCTCATGCTGACAAACTCTGTACTTCTACTTCTCTTCATAGATTTATATAACAGTTTCTTGCTTCCTTCAAACTCGTTTTGTATTTTCTTCTCTTCTTATGTTCTGATTTTATCTTTACTGTCATTGACTGATCGTTTAATTTTCCTCTTTTTGTGCCTGTAATCATTTTCAAGTCTATTTCTCTCCTCATCGCTAAGACCTGTGATGTTCAACGTTCTGTTGTACGTTTCTTTCTATTTTTGTTTGGGTGCCTGCATTACGTCATTCTACAATGTATCACCAGACGTTCTTCCTACAACCGCAGTACCACACACTTCAATCGCACTCCTAACAATGACATTCCTAAACAAGTTTGATGCAACCTCTAAATTTTTATCATCTCTTAGTGCCACCCAAGTTGCCTAATCTATGCGCTCGTTTATTTTATTCTGAAAATCTATTCGCACTTGCAGTTTCTGTAAATTTTCAATCATGATAAGCGTTTTCTGCTTTTTTTTCTCTTTCTTCTCCATCCCTGACCTAAGTTCATTTTGAAGACTAGAAGGTAATGATCGGTATTGCATTCAAAACCCCTCTCGACTCTTGTATCTGTTACTAGTTCTCTTAGTCTTTCATTTGCAATAACGAAGTCAATTATACTGTGACTATTTCCTTTACGCCAGGTGTACATGTAGATCATTTTATGTCAAAACCAAGTATTTGTAATAAATAGGCCCATTCCTAAGCAAAAGCTAATTAATCTTTCGCCGTTATAATTTTTTCTTGTATCCCCAAAATTACCTTGTACCTTTTCTGTATCTGTACCCTGATGTTGGACGCAGACCCATTCGTTCATATCTCCTAGAAGATTGATACTTTCACTATGATCGCAAGTACTTATTGTATCATTAAGTGTCCCAGAAGGCGTTTTTGACTTCTCTCGGTTCAGAATCAACTAGGGATTAGCACGCCATGATAAATAATCTTCTGATTCCTACCTTCATTCTAGCCTAAAGAAATCTGGGAGATACAAAATCATGATCTCAGAGATGCTGTCTTGCTTCTTCATTCATAATCAAACCGACCCCTTGACTACCATGTGATCACTATCTACTCCTGACCAGATTTCAAAACCGCCCTTCAACACCACATTTTTTATGTTTCTACACTCGCGACCCTTTTTCTTCGTCTCAGGTACACATAAAATTTCGTTTCCTTAGGTGCACAGTTTCTCAAAATTCTCTTACTTCAAGATCATCCACCCCTCTAGCATTCCAAACACCCAGTCTTCATTTATCACCTGAAAATTGATCTTTACATTTACCGTGTGCATACATTTCGTCAATCATAGCTTCAGTCCATTTCGAGGCTATTTTATTGCTTGTATTACTCATTGTTTAAATTGTACATGTAGCTACCACCTTTATGCTAGAAATTTATTTTGCGAGTCGGAACCATTTCCAAGTTAAGTAGCGATTTGTCGTATGATGGAAAGTCTATTTATAACGTCAGTCATACCAAACTAAGGTTAATGATTGCGTGGGGGGGGGGGGCAAAAATTGAACCGAGAGATTCGCAGTTGGTTGGTGTTTTATGCTGAGGAGGTCAACAGCCTTCAGCAGCGTTGTATTAGAAAGGAGTTCATATGTTCTCATCTGCCAGTTCCCGGCCGACCTCTAGACACGGAACCAAAAACTTATATCCTATTGAATTTTGGTTCAGTGAAGTAACGCGTCTTCAAGGGAACCCTCATTAGTGCAATTCTCGAATTTTCAACCACCCTGAAGTAAATAATACAACGCAATATCAATAATAATACAACATACAAATTGTAAGTATCTTTTTTTTGTTAAAAGTTGTTGAACACTTTATTGAATAAATTATTAAATTATCATTCAATTATTAAATGAGGAAAAGTTCAAGACTTTTTAAAAGATGTTTAGGACCTTTAGAGGTTTGGAAGAAATAAAAAAATATTTGTCGGAAATGTTTTCGTGTCTTAAAATACTTTTAATTTATTTAGAACATCTTAAATTCCGAAAATAATTTTTAACTGACTCGATTTTTTCCTGAAATATAAAAAAATTATTCCTAATGTTAAAAATTGTCTTGAAATCTTCTAAATTTTAGAAAGAATTTTAAAAAGAATTTCTTCATTCTCTTGAAACCTTTCGAAATTCTCTTGAGGCGTCTAAAGCAATTTTGAAAAATGTTTAAAAATCTTCTGAAGTTTAAAATTATTTTTGAATCTCTTGAAATCTCTAGAATATTTTTTATATTCACTTGATTTTTTTTTTAATTTCACCAAATTGAAACATTTTGCTTCAAAAGTTTCTACACTCTTTTTCGAAACTTTAGGAAATCGTTTGAAACTTTCTGAAAGATTTTTTTATTTTATCTTAAAGTTCATTTTTCAAAATGAAAAATAACTTCAAATTTTAACACGAATCCTAAGATAATTCTTTTTTTAATCTTTCTAGATCTTTTAAATTTTCTCATCATATAAAATTATTCGAATTTTTCGTATTTTTTTCTCAATTCTGAAAAATTAAAAAATTGCCTTAAAATCTTTCAGATTCTTCTTTGGCAATTTTGGATTTATCCAAAGAAAATCATTCACATTTTTTCGAAGAACTGCATTTTTTTTGGATTTTCGTGAAATTTTGTCTAAAAATACACGATATGGAGAAATTGCAAAATTTTGCTTGAAAATATTTTACACTCTTTTCCAAAATGTTGAAAAATAATTGTAAACTTTTTGTAATCTTTTTTTAATTTACTCGTAGAATTCATTGAAAAATAATAATTTGAAATTTTGCCATGAATCTTAAGAACATTTTTTTTATTTTCTTGACACCCTGCAAAATTCAGTTTACTTAAAAATTATTTGAATCCTGAAAAATTAAAAAATATCGTTTTTTTAGATAGGACATGCAATTAAAAATATTAGGTGAACGGGTCGAAAACCCCCCACGCCCCCTTTTAATGTTACGTAACATGTGAACGCTCCCAAAGTCATAGGAATGGTACATAGAATTTTTCGCTGAAAATTCCTCTACCAGTATTCGAACTTTAAGATTAATTTAACATTATAACTGCAACTTTTTTCCAAACCTTCAAAAATTATTGCAAAAACATAAATCAAAATTTCAAAAAAAAACAAATAAAATGCATTTCTTTTTCGGATTTGGAACCAAATTCGGATGATCATTGCCTTCGGCAGGAAAAAAAAATTCAATGGATTTTTGGACCACACTACTTCGTACGCTTTTTTGACCTTCAGAGTTGTTTTCGATATAAAAAATGTACACGTGAACTTCATGATTCTTTTTAGAGTTGGAAGGGTAAGGCCTAATATATTAAGTGTGTAAATAATTTTTGCTTTTCACTTTTTTGAAGCAGTGACTTATAAGAACGTTAAGCTGGTCGCGGTGACATATCTTATTTACAGGTTTCAAAATATTATGTTCTCGTCATTTCAATAAAGCTGAAATTATTACAAACTAAAGTTTTTTGATTAAACTCAAATTGAGCATTCTTATATCTCGGGAGACATTTTTTATATTTGCAAAAAAATTGAAATTCCATTTTTAGTAGCCACCCAAAGCCGATTCTGAAAATCTATGAAACTTTAATGTCGAAGTTCTCGGAATTGCCCAACTTTTTTATATATGTTTTATATTTAAATTGTCATAGTTTCGTACATTATTTTATGTATAACTTTAAATGTTTCTAAAGTCAAGTAAAAATCATAGCCTTGGCACAGATAACGTTGAATCGACAAAAACAAATTTATTTCCAAGAATTTCCTATTTCAAAATCATTAGAATTGTATATAAATTTAATTATTTACAAAATTTTGCGCTTATGCTTTTTTTCTGTGCCAAAATACTAGCACTCATTTCCTCTTGGAATTCCAAACTTGGACGCTTTTGCTCTTTTATTTTTCCAAATTTTGGCGTTGAGCCATTCTGAAATTTTTGAACTGTTGCGCTTATTCCCTTATGCTGTGCCAATTACTGTCGCTTATTTTCTTTTGGAATTTTAAACTTTGATGTTAATGCCCTTTTGCTTTGCCAAATGTTGGCGCTCAAGCTCTTTTGGAATTTCAAACTTGGACGCTTATGCCCTTTCGCTTTGCCGAATTTTGGCTCTTATGCTATTTTGGAATTTCGAAACTTTGGCGCTTATACCCTTTTGCTTTGCCAAATACTGGCGCTTATTTACTTTTGGAATTTTGAAACTTTAGCGCTTATGCCCTTCTGTTTTGCTAAATGTTGTCGCTTATGCCTTTTTGGAATTTTCAAACTTTTGGCGCTTAAGCCCTTTTTTTTGCCAAATGTCGGCACATATGCCATTTGGGAATTTTCAAACTTTGGCGCTCATTCCCTTTTACTGTGCCAAATGTTGGCGCTCATGCCCCTTTGGAATTTTCAAACTTTGGCGCTTATGCCCTTTTGCTGTGCAAAATACTGTCGCTTATTTTCTTGTGGAATTTCCAACTTGGACGCTGATGCCCTTTCGCTTTGCCAAATATTGGCCCTTATGCTCTTTTGAAATTTTCAAACTTTGACGCTTATGCCCTTTTACTCTGTTAAATGTTGGCGCTTATGTCCTTTTGAAATTTCCAATCTTTGGCGCTTATGTCCTTTTGCTGTGCCAAATACTGGCGCTTATGCCCTTTTGGAATTTTCAAACTTTGGCGCTTATGCCCTTTTACTTTGTGAAATGTTGGCGCTCATGCCCTTTTGCTTTGCCAAATATTCGCACTTATGTCGTTTCGGAATTTTCAAACTGTGGCGCTTATGCCCTTTTGCTGCATCAAATGTTGGCGCTTATGCCCTTTTGAAATTTTCAAACTTTAGCGCTTATGCCCTTTTGCTATGCCAAATACTAACGCTTTTTTTCTTTTGGAATTTTCAAACTTTAGCGCTTATGCCCTTTTGCTATGCCAAATACTAACGCTTTCTTCCTTTTGGAATTTTTAAACTTTAGCGCTTATGCCCTTCTGCTTTGCCAAATGTTGGCGCTTATGCCCTTTTGAAATTTTCAAGCTGTGGCGCTTATGTCCTTTTGCTGTGCCAAATACTGGCGCTTGTGCCCTTTTGGAATTTTCAAACATTGGCGCCTATGTCCTTTTACTTTATTGGATGTTAGCGCTTATGCCCTTTTTGATTTTTCAAACTTTGGCGCTCATGCCCTTTTGCTTTGCCAAATGTTGGCTCTTATGCCCTTTTGAAATTTTCAAACTTTGGCGCTTATGCTCTTTTGCTGTGCCAAATACTGGTGGTTATGACCTTCTGGAATTTTAAACTTTCGCACTCATGCCCTCTTGCTCTAGCAGTTGGAGCTCGCATTACTTTGATGTAGTATCCATGTCATTTCGAGGTGACGTTGGTTTCTAAACTTCACAGTTTAGAATTTGTTTCATCAGATACAGTTTTTGACAGATGATTCTCATTTCGAGCCTATTTTATTCAAAAATCGACGTTATTTTATTAGATTGGTCGATCAAACTGAAGTGCAATTGTTTTATTGCGTGAACCGTTTTAATCCCGAATTAAGTCCTAAATCGAATCCTAGTTTTTACATACAATTTTATGGTAAACAATCAGCAAAATTATTGCATTTCGTATTTTCGGTACGAACTATTTTAAATGGAAGAAGTAGATCAAAAGTATGTAATCTTTGCTTCAGAAATTGACAATTTGTCAAACCAGTTGCTGAAAATGTTCGCAGTTTCTTCAATGGAAGCGTTAAAAATTGTAAATTTTCAAACTAAACTCGAAAAATCATAGAATTTCAAATTGAAAGCAATCGAAACAAAAATAATTTAACTTTGAAATTATCGGAAACTTAATGGTTGAATATTTTAGAATTTAAATCGCGAGAAATTGAAAACTGCAACAATAAGTATGGTCGATTTTCAAATTTCAGAAAAATGTATTCAAACTTTTCTAAATAAGCCAATTTCAAGTTAGAAGCGTTTAAAATTAGAATGACCAGTAATCAAAAACAGTGAAAAACATTCTAAATCGAATCATGGTAAATTTATAGATTCAAAATAAGACAGTCCTTAATTTAAACGTGATGAATCTGTAATTTAGAGTGTAAAATCAATAAAAAATAGCAAATTGATAGTTGAACCAAATTTGATAAAAAAAGAATCCTAAACACATTCAAATTCAATTAACACTCATGCTTTACAAGTCTATTTGTTACGTTTTTATGAAAATAATTAAATTTATGATGTATATGTAGATTTATTCCTAAATATTCATTTCGCGAATTATGAAATATTTTTGAAAATTTTGAATAAAAACGTAGCAATTATAATTATTAGGAATCTTTCTATAAATAAAATGATTTATCGACACGTCGTGAATAAAGTAAACTAGATTAAGTGTTTAAATAATTCTGTTCTTTTATTTTTAAGCCGTAGCTTGTAAATAAGTTATTGGTGGAGTTGACATAGCACATTTACAAGTTTCACAATATGTCATTCTTATTTGTTTTAGTAAACCTGGAAATGATACAGAATTGCGTTTTCTGGTAAATAGAGCAAACTGATATAGTATAAGTTTGTAAATAATTCTCATTTTTCCATTTTTAAGCAGTATTCTATTCGTCGAGGTGACTTAGCCTATTTACATGTTTCTCAATATGGCCTTGTTATTTGTTTAAATAATATATAATCTCTCACACAATGACGATCACATGAAACAAAATATCTCATCCTTGAGATAAGAATATGAAAACAGTGATGTACTTTTTAAGTTCGTTTCATTTGATAAATAAAATTTAAAAAATTGTATTAAAACACTGAAACATGTTAATGTGAAATTTATATATATTTATATTCATATCTAGATAAGAAGATATTGTCCTGTAACTTATTTTGCTTTATAGGATAAACTTTTTTTGAAGACAAATGGAAAATGCTGATAAAAAGATTTAAAAGAATATTACTTTAGTTTGAGAATCTACAGGACAATTTATTTATTTATTTTTTTTATAAAAGGCTTCATCTTCTATAACACCAGTGACGATCTTAATTTTTATAAAAGTTTTCACTAAGAAATAATTGTAAAATTGAGATTTTGATCTATAATTATTCATCAGAACAGTTTCCGGTGAAATTATATTTCTATCATGATAGATTTATAATATAATAATAGACTTCTATTATAATAGCAATATAATTTCATCAGAAACTGTTTTTTTTTTAGATTAATTTCTCTTGTTTGCTGAATGATTTGAGAGAAGCAGGAAATAGTGTGAACTGAATAACTGAGGTGATGCTGATTAAAATTTTGTATGTCATCATCGTGCACCAATAACTGTGTACGATGTGTGGCCTGGAAGGGGCAATCTCAAATATCAGAATAGTATATATAAACGAAATATCGGAATATTCATTAGAAAAGCTGTCATAAACATTCTGCGTTAATCATTTTTTCCCTACATTTTGACAAAAATGTACATCGCTTATACATTGATCATCACCCTGGTCGTTATTTTTAATTCTATTGGTAAGTATTGTAACATTGTATTTAAAACCAACTAACATGTGACAATTTTCTCAACAGATTCGTAGTATTATTGAAATCAACGTATTTAGCTTTATAAACTGAAACTCACATCAAAAGATTTAGGTTTGAACGCTTTTAACGGAATTTTGAATTTGCGAGGGCGAATTTTCACTTTAAAATTAGCTTTGAAATCGTATCTTATATTGGAAACTGAAAAAATTTACTTTACAAAGTTTTAAATTGATATCTTCCTCGTTTGTATTGTGGGGAGGCGAGATATTCTCGGGGGCGGAAGGGGGGGGGGTTGAGTGAAGGCGTGAAAATACTGCTACTGTGCACGGAGATGGTTTAAAGTTCTCCGAGAACACTTCTCGGCCTGGGTCGGTCGCGGGATGTTGCTGACCTTCGATCTTTCGTCGAGCCAGGCGTCGAGCTGGCGCATACCCTGAGAGACGTTACACAGACTGGTCGGAGGTCCTGGTGTTTCTCGGTGCGTCAAATTAGTTGATAGAAACACATGTCGAGGTTGGTGATGAAATTCTGATACCCTTAATACGAGCGGCTCAGCCCGGCGAATCGCGTGTTCCCGGTTTACCCCGTTTAATATTCAGTCAGCGCCACCCGGTTCCTGGAAATAGCGCGGGATTCTCTGGATCGTAAGCGTGAACGGCTTCCTCCTCCGCGAGTCATCGAGCCTCTGCGATTTGTCGCGCCTATTCCTCCTCGATTCGTAAGGCCTCCGCGATTTGTCGCGCCCGTTCCTCCTCGATTCGTCGGGCCTCCGCGCGATGACGCGTGCGTTGATTGGAACGCATCTGTTTCGTGACCTCTGTCATTAAGAGTTTTGTCGCCCTTAACGAACGCGCGACGCGTACGGCGACGACACGAAACGATCTATCACCTCTATGACAGAACCAAACATAGGTGTGCCCTCGATTAGGAAAATACCCTTCAATAAAGAAAGGGCCAATCTAGAACGTCCAGCCTCGTCGTTACTGAAAGGGGTCTTCTTATTCTGTTTTTTATGCACTGCGCAGAGGACTAGCACTAAAAGGTCAATCTCGTGGGCAGTGAGCGAAATGAACACCCACGTGAGTCACCATTTTCCTCTTTCGCGAAGTACGACACTAAACGACCGATACTGAACTAAAATGGGTACAGAAAATTTCCCTTTTATTATATCCGAACCTAATTAGGAACCGGTCCGGTGAATTTATTCACTGCTCAGAGGACCAGCACTAAAAAGGCCAATCTCATAGACAGTGAGCGAAACGAACCTTGGTGGGTGAGAAATTCGCGCTTGCGAAGGAAGTGATTCTCCGTTTTCCTTCTAGGTCCTCTTGCATGAGCACGGCTCCCATGTCGCGAGCACTTCGTATTGCTTCGATGTGTTCGGTCTGAGCCAAGTTTCCATCGGTGCCTATGACGTGGCCCAAATATGGGAGAGTGGTTCCAGCGAAATTACATTTGGTCGGGGCGACGGTAAACCCATAGATTGCCACTCGTTTGAAAACCAAGGCCACGTGTAGCAAGTGCTCCTTTCGATCGCGCGTTTTTCGGGCTGCAAGGCATGACCCAAAATTGAGACTGCCCGCAGCTGGGTGTAGAAAATGCTGTGAACTGGCGCGAACCGGGCGACATAGGTACCTGCCGAGATCCACTCTTCAAACCGAGGGTGTAGAAAATCTTAGCAGTGCCTATGTCTTTTATGGTTTCATGTTTGCGTGGCGAACATTACAGTGCATCTGCCGTTATGCTATTGAGACGACGCTAGTCTATTTGAAAATGGTAATCGCCGTCTTTCTTTCCAGCGATTGCAATGGCTGAGCTAAAAAGCGAGGTAGTCGGTTCGATGATCCTATCTCGCAACATTTCGTGGACCTGGTCGTGGATATACGGTCGTTTTTCATCCGAGTACCGGCGGTGGATAACTCGATGTTGTTTCAGACAGGGCCGGCCGAGTATCAGTTCAGCGCGGAGCTCTGGGCTGATTGTAAAAAAAAAATCTTCCTGGAGCGTGGGGTGCAGGGTCACTGACCCGTTGAGTAATATGGATGCCCCTACGGCCGCTAGGACGGCCTCCGTCAATATAGATTCATTGACGAAGTTCTCGGACCTTATGACGGGACACTCTTAATGAAAATGACGCCCGGGCAGTAGTGACACTGCGGCAGGGGTCTGGTGGATGGAACGGTTTCGTCGCCGTTCTGCGTTTGTTGTGCCACGGTTGCGTTCTTGCCCCGTGAGGGCTCGCGGCCGATCTTCCGAAGGTTCTCCTCGGCCTCATCACTCTCGTCCTGAACGGCCCTCTCTACTAACTCCTCGAAAGAGGTAATTGTGGCTGATCGCAGGATCTTTTTGATGGAGGGTTTGCAAGCCTCGAGCAGAATGGATATTATTTGGCTCTTCGTTGCTTATGGGAGCAAAAGAAGAGCGAGGAAGCATTTTTTGTAGGAAAACTCCAGTGGTTTTTTTTCCCCCTTTTTTCGTTGCGTAGGGACACATTTCGGTGAACCTCGTACCATTTTGAGGCCTTATCAGTCAAGGATTTGACTACCATCTTTAACCATAGTGTTGGATCTATAGAAGCCTCGGCGAAATATGTCTCGTATCGATTTAAGAATTCCTCGGGGTCCTCGTGGTCCAGGTCTGAGAACGTAGGCACGTCGGGCGTTCTAATCGCGCGCACCAGCGCTTGCCAGTCGCTAAGGGGCGCGCTGGAAAGGGGGGGGGGACTGTGAGGTTCCTCTTGTGTGGTGAGCGAGCTGCATCTACAATCCCGGTCGTGGTGTTCGTTATTAGAATTATTGCCCGTGGACTGGCCGGCCTGACTTCAGTATCCGGGCGGCTGCTAAGGCCCGGCAAGGCTTCGTTTTGTGCGGATGGTTCCTTGAGCAGTACACGTGAAGCATTGCGTGCTGTGGATGGAACAGAATTACTTCTCTCCTTTCAAGAGACAAGGATAGAAGATCGCCTGCGACCGGTTGCTGCTTGTGTTGGGAAAGGTAAGGTAACTTGCTCGTTACCGGTCAGCTCCATGATGGAGGCGATTTGGTTCAGCGCCACCGAGATTTGGGGTTCAGACTCGGAAACCGAGTAACTCCGAGTGGAAATGCGAATTGAAGTTGAAAGACGAAACATCAGAGAATCTTGGTAGTCGGTAGTAGGAACGTGCGAAGGAAAGACCCGACGGCCTGGGCAAGGTGATACCGGGGCGACTCCTCACGATCCCAGTCCTTCCGGGCTGGTGAGCTCGTCCAGGTACCACCTCGCCCAGGCCCTCGGGAGTTTCCTTCTCACATTACCACTCCCCCGCCCCAACACAAAAATAAAAACAAAGACGCACTCGTCGCCCACTAGTCTCTCTCCTCTCTCTCTCTCTCTCTCTCTCTCTCTTTCTCTCTCACTCCCATGGATGGCCTAACTGCATAGCAGCCCTTGATCAAGGGGGACATTAAGAGGGTCCAATTACCACCGCCCGCCAGAATTTTGGAAGCACTGCAGTTTTAGATATTTTCAATGATATTTCAGGAAACATTGTTTTTATAATAGAAGAAATTAATTTAAATTAACCCTAGTAGAGATATTTCGATATTTTGAAGAGGATTTATCACGTGAGAAATTTTTAAAAACAATCGAAGAATTTGTTGAATTTTCTACCTCGACTTTAACCTGGGGTATCGCCTAGGAAAGTAGGTAGAAATAAATAAAATGTTATGCAGGACGCAATTTATGATTTCAGCGATCTCCTCTGTCGGTCTGCACAAAATTTGAGAAATTCTTCAATATTTTGAAAGAGCTTTTCACATGATGTATCCTCTTGAAAAAGTCAAAAATATCTCAATAAGGAGTAATTTGGTATGGAATTTCAATTGCTTTCTGACTATTAAAAAAAAAGTCTAGCTTTATTTCCGACCGGGTTATCGCGTTTCAAAGTCATCAGCTTTTTTTTTACTACTAATCGCGCTAGCTCTATAGATAATATCCGACGTTGATTTATTTATTAAGTTTCTATGTGATATTATTGAATTCTCAATGTTTACATTTCAGAACTGTTTATTCATGTTTTTTGAAAATGTATTGTTTCAAATTGGAAAGGGCGCTAAATTTAAATAATAAGATAAGTCAAAGTAATGGAAAACATATTATTTGCCTGAAACAGTGCCTTATTCAAGGTTGCTACAATATCCCAATTTCTACATTCTTCGAGGTATAAAACTAACCATACACCTAGAAGATTAATGATGTAAATGAAAAAAAACTTTGATTCTAAATATATTTTGAACAATTTTTAGTTGTGTTTTCAAGTCAAAAAAATTAATTTGAACCAAAGAAATAAATTACAAACTAAAACGATGAATCTTCAACCAAAAATATGAATTTTGATGTGAAAAAGAGCAATTTTCAACAAAACTAGAATAGTTAAAATGTTAGAAAAATAAATGTTTAGCGAAAAAAAAGAATGAATTTTCAACAAAATACTTTTTTTTTTCATAAAAAAATAATTTCTAGCCAAAAATAGAAGAATTAGATTTTTAGTTAGAACAACCAATTTTCAACCAAAAAAATGAATTGTCAACAAAATAATTAAATTGCGAAACAAGAGATGAATTTTCTACCTCTAAAGATACAGTTTTAATAAAATATATAAATTTTCAACTAACAAAAAATTACAAACCAAGAATATAATAGTACAATTTGCAGTTAGAAAAGTAAATTTCAAACAACAAAAAAACGAGTTTTCAGCAAAGTTAATTATTTTCTATCTAAAAATGTAAATGTTCAAGCGAAAATTGAACAGTAACATCCTCAGTTAATAAAATTAATTTTTAACTGAAAGGGAACGAATTTTCTACAAAAAAATATGAATTCTTGACCAAATAGTGGAATTTTCAACCCAAAACATGAATTTTCTATCAACAACAAAAACGAATTTTTAGCTAGTTTTTTTTTCAACCAAAGAAATGCATTCTTAACAAAAAGTAGATTAGTTAAATTTCTACAAAACAGATAATTTTTAAACAAAAAATATTACACTTCTATCAAAAAAGGTAAATTTTCCACAAAAAATGAAATAGTTCAAGTGAATTTTCAACTAAAATGATGATAAATTTTCAGTGAGTAAAATAAATTCTAGCCCAGAAATGAAACGAATTTTCAACAAAATTGTTAAATTTTCAACCAAAGAAATGAATTCTCAACCAAAAACATGAAGTTTCAGCTAACGAGAGAACTTTTCTTCCGAAAAGACGAATTTTCAACAAAGAGTTGAATTTTCACCTAAAAAAGATAAATTTTCAACCAAAAATAGAATATGTAGTTAAATTTTGAAAAAAGTTAATTTTTAATGAAATTAAAATGAATTTCCGAAGCAATAGTATAATTTTCAAATAAGAACCAAACATTTATATTAAAAAAGATAAATTTTTGACAAAAAATGGAACAGTTACATTTTTAGATAAAAAAAATAACTAATTTTCAACCAAAAAGATGAATTTTTAACCAATAAGATAAATTTTCTGTGAAAATAGAAGAATTGATAACAATGTACATAAATTTTCAAACAAATATTCGAATTTTCAAAAGAATTTTGAAAAAAAAAAACAATTTCTAACAGAACAGTTTACTTTTCAACCAAACAGGATATATTTCAACAAATTTTTTCAATTTCCAGCCAAATAGTTAAATTATCAACCAGAAACATGCATTCTTAACCCAGAAGAATCATTTTCTATCGAAAAACACTAATTTTTCACAAAATATAGTAGTTGAATATCCAACTAAAAAGGATGAATCCTCAACGATAAACGTGATATCTAACATTTCAACCAAAAAGGATTGTAATTGTATACCAAAAATAGTTGAATTCAACAAAAAAATGCATTTTTAACAAAATAGTTTGAATCCTCAACAAAAACAGAATAATTTCCAAACAAATAGTTGCCATTTTTAACCATAATAATCAAATTAACCTTAACTTTAGTAATCGAAAATTCCCTAACACTGCAAGGTTTTCCCTGACAATTCTCTGAATTTCTGGAATTACCTGATCTTTAGCAACTCTGTAATTTAAAAAAAGTATACGTCTATTTCAATGTAGAATGTTTTTGTAAAAATGTATATACTAATCATGATATACATTTGTTTAAACAATAAATGCTCTAAATTCTCTTAAATGCTGTGTGAATATGTGAGAGTATTAGGAATTAAGAATTGATCCACTACTGTTTCTTCTTACAGAATTGAGTTCGCAGGGCAACTCACAATGTATAGGATATCCGTCTTCGCCCGAGCGTTTGCCCGAGCGTTTGCCCGAGCGTTTGCCCGAGCGTTTGCCCCAGCGTTTGCCCCGACGTTTGCCCCAGCGCTCGCCCCCGCTGTCGCCCTCGCACTTGCCACCGCTTCAAGAACCTCCTCCAAGCAATCCCAGACACGCAGATTACTTGTTTGGGTTACGTAAGTTACTTTTTCCTTATGCCACTCGTTACGGTTACGCTACTCAGCAAAAAAAGAAACTTGTTACTGAAATAAGTAACTTCCAGTTCCCTAAAAGTTATTTCAAAGTTAGCCCTATCCCTCATTATTTTTAAAATTTAACATAAGATGGCCATAGCTGTAGTGCGACGCATAAGGTAAGCAATTGTGCATTTCGTATCACAAATGGAGAAATTAAAAAAAATGTATTTGGCACTCTAAGGAATGCTTTTAGGGAGGCAATCGTGGTAATAGACTTCTCTACCTGGGGACTATTTTTAAAGGTTATATGAACGTATTTTATACTTGCTGAAGAAGAGCAGTATATATCAATTCCTATTCAATTAAAGTGTATATTGATTAACTAAATCAATAGCAGGAAACTGTAATAACAAAATTATAATAGAAAAATTTCATGATTTATGTCAAAAAAAAGAAGTTTACTCAAATTTTCGTGAAAAAGTTAAAACATGACAATTTTAAATGAACAAGCTGAATCTTTTTATGCAGCATTTTTTGAATTATGATATTATTCCAAACATGGGTCTTATTAAAAGATGGCGTCAGGACAAATTGCAGATTTTTACGAGCTGAACAATTTTTTTGTGGCCATAATTTTCCATATCTTGCATAGTTTGACCTGAAAATCGAATGATATTATTTTCAACAAGAGTTTTGATGATTAAAACAAAAACTATAGTTTTACCAAAAAATGGTCGAGAGAAAATATGTAGGTCTTTTTGAATTAAACTATTTTTTTCTCTAACATTTTTTCGTATCTTGGATTTTTTGACCGGGAAAAAGAATTTTTTATTTTTAATAACATGCAGATTTCTCCCATCTTTGAAAAATTTATTGAGGATTCAGATACCTAAAAGAAATATTATTATTATCTGTGACCTGATTTGCGCAATACCCTGAAAGAATGGTTCTTATCTTAGAAACTACAATATTTTTCTAATAAAATATACACAAAAGCCTTTTAACAGTTTCGCCTTTAAATCGGTAACAATAAATAATAAAGTACGATCTTTTGACATATTCTAAAAATTATTACCTGATTTAATGATAATTTAATGTCAACTGGAATAGTGTGAAGAATAATAAAATTGAAATTGAAAGTTTTTTTTCTGTGTCATAAATAATGACTTTAAATAAAATGTTTTTCCCCGATCGTCTAAACTGAGGACTGAATTTTATTTTTATTTTTTAATTGATTGCTTTAGGTTATCAATTGTAAATAAGGTTTTTTCAGATATAATCAATTTTGTATCCACGATTTTTGAAACGTCACTACCAAAAATTTAAAAGTATTTGACTATAGAAGAAAAGCTGAATGATTTCAAAGCTAAAGTTTTATCATTTTTTCATTTAAAATTGTGATAATAATTTAGAGTAATTTTTAATTACACGAACATAACAATGAACATAGTATATTCAACGAAATTGAGAAAATAATCAAATAAATTTAAGTTCATTGAAAATTCTAATTAAAAAATTGTTCAATTCTATATTGGTGAATTTTGAACACTTCAAAGTTTTAATTGTTTCATATTAGGTGTACCAACTAAGAAGTAAAGAAAATATATTTCATTTTCAACGTATTAAGAAGAACAAGCTTAAGTAAACCAAAATAAAAAATATAAAGCATTTTTAAAATTCGAAAAACAAATCTTGAAATTTTCAAAAATTGTTTGTCAAAGGTTTTGTCTTTTTGTCACTTATCACAATGAGTGACAAAAAGACTCACACATTTCCTTATTGAAATTTTTAAATTTAATGAAAATCAAAAAGTTGTAGCATTTTTATGAATTTTTAGTAGAAATATTTATTATTAATTTTTATCAATGCAATTTTATTTTTTTTTACTTCTGATATCCATTTGGACATATCTAGTGTTCTTGTCAGCATTTAGAAAAAGTTACAGGAAAAAAAAATTATTTGCCCACTTTTCAGAAATTGATTTTTTTCTTGCATAATCATTTCGTTTCAAAAGACTTCTAGACTTTTGCATGAACATAATTTGAAAATAAATTGAAAACCCAAAAGTTACAACATTTTTAAAATTATCTTCTTCTCGAAACATAATCGACATAAAGTATTTTCGCCACGAAAATTCTCTTTATTACATAAAATGATTTTTCCCTAAATTGTCCATAACAAATTGTGACTATACGGAAAAAATATAAGATATCTATCGATGCCTGTAGATTACTTCACTTATTGACAAAATTGATCTAAAGATAAAGAATTATATTTTTATTTAAGACAGCTTCACGCCTTATGACATGGATATTTCGTTTTCTCAAATTCATGGAATTTTTTTCTATGAATCGTGAAGCTATTGGTTTTAAACTTCTGTAAAAACCATGAATAAATTTTCGAAGCAATGTTTTCCTAGTAGTGCAGCAATTTAGATTGCTTACACAAAAAACGGTTTTGATAAAACATCAATTTCGCACACCTTCAGAATGTAAATTTCCCAAATTCGTTTTCAAAAAGATTTTTTTGGTTCCATGATGCTTTCACGTCGAATCGATGTTTTTAATTAAAACAACAAATTCTCTAAGGCAGTGAAATTCTTTTCCGTGTAGGAATGTTTAATAAAAGATTACGACTGTGAAGAATTGCGACATCAGTGAAGAAATAAGAAGGCTATAATATTGCGAAACTTGTAAATATACGTCAGTGCCTCATTTTATTTCTTAAAAGATTCTTAACAATTCTATTGGTTATGTTTTAATTTAATATTATTCAGAATAGTTCATCATTGGCAAAATTAGTAATGAAGAATACCTCTATTTACACCGTATTGATTAAAATATATCCATAAAAACGTAATTGATAGAATTGAGGGGCCGAAATCTAACTTTACCTACAAATTTTCCTCGTTAAATTGCGCTGGCCCCAGAAGACTTTTCAAACAAGTTTCAAATTTTACGTGGAATTTTTCTTCTAAACTATATATTTTTTGAATAAGTTCAAGTGCGCAACATTGTTTTTCGAAAAAGTCATTGCTTTTGCCGTTTCCGAAGTAAGCCCGAAAACCCCTCTTCCTAGAATAATTTTTCTTTTTACTTTTTTTACCTAAACTCGCCATAATTCAGCGAATTTTTAAAGATTTTTCATTCAGTTTACAGAAAACCTACTCCATTTTAATTTGTGTCTGGAAGACTAAATGACATATGAACATTTTTTTACACAAAAATTATTAATTTTTACATGAGACATTGCATAAAACATGCATTTATATCTTGAAGCACATGAGGATGAATCAAATTGTTGAGCAAAAAAATTCAAAAAAATTCGAGAGCCAAAGTAAAGCCAGACACTACTTTCTATTTTTTTCCATGTTTGAGTTTTTACTAAGAGGGTGGTTATTTGTACATAGAGCTGGTTTTTGAATTTTATTTTGGTGTATTTGAACGCCCAAAATAAGCCCAAAATTCGGATGCACTTTGTTTTTTTCGAGTTTGAGTTTTTACATAGGGGGTAGTTTTATTGTTAGTAGGGGTAGTTTTTGAAAACTAATTGTTGGCGCGTTCAAAAGCCCAAAAAAGCCCAAAAAAAGCCCAAAATTTTGACCTGTTTAATTTTTAATTTTTTACATTCTTATATAGTGGAGGTACACGTATTATATGTCATCAGAGAGCAAAAAGCAAAACCAAAAAATCTCCGATGACAGTGTAATGTCTCAGGAAAAATGTATAACTTTTGCTTCAACAAAAATGTTGATCACTTACTTACTCTACTAGTCGTAAGACATCATATAAAATTATTTCTGTAATTATTTCTTCTCAAAACGGGTTTTTAGGGTTAACTTCGAAACCAAAAAAGGTAAAACTTTTCCATCTATATAAACATGCGAAATTAAATTTTCAAGGAGTATGTGTACTTTTAAGATTAAAATTACAAACCTGTTTGAAAAATGTCCATAGGCCAATTCCGCTCAGCGAGAAAAATATATGTAAATTAGAATCTGGCCCGTCAATTGGAAAGAACCATTGTTAATTGAAATTGAATTAAAATTATAATATTTGTTCAATATGGAAAAATAACTCAAATATGCTAATAGATTAAATTTTCTCATTTTACTGCATAAATACTAGAATTACATCTTTTTTAGATAAGTAGGGCTTATTTTTTTTTTGAATGATATCTGTAGCAAAGCTGAAAAGTTGTCTAATTTCAATATTTTTTGTGAAAACCCTTCGTTTTTCATTTGAATGCTTAGGTTTTGAAAACGTAAAATGTTATACACAAAAACTATTGACATTAGTCAATTTTTTACTCCGAATGCAGATTTGATAAAAAATCGAATCAAATAAACACGATATCATGTGGATGATTGCAGATAAATTGAAGACATTTAGAAGGCTTATTAACAGCACATATATATGAAAACAGACTGGAGGATGATTAAAAATATTTATGACCTTTTCATTAGCACTTCATGATATTTTAAGAAATAGGTTTTTCATAGTAAACCTTTTTTTATTAACATAATTCATGGTAGATGCAAGGATATAAAAGATTCTTTCACTTCATATGATTTGACTGACCTATAATAATAATAGCAATACATTTTATTTGAGAGTAAGGAAGTTATGGTCATTCATAATATTTGAAAAATCTGTTTTCTAATATAAAAATGTTTTCATTAACAACATTTGAAATTGATGCGAGAAAGAAATATATTCCATGATTCAAGATAAATCTATTTGCCTATAATATTAATACATTCCATTGAAGAGTAGGGAAGTCACGGACATTCATATAATTTGAAAAATTTGTTTAAAAAAAATAAAAGTTCACTAACATAATTAAAAATGCATGCATCAAAAGAAAAATCTTCTTGATTCGAGACATTTTGATTTACCTATTTATATATTTTTATTTCGACTTTCTTGATAAGGAAGCAAGTATATTTGCTAATTAATCATAATGAGGAAGTGAAGTGCTCAGTTTTCTGCAGCATGTAAATAAGAAGGAAATCACCACCTAAAGTTGTTTCAAAAATTCAAAGCATTTTTTAGAATATTTAAATATTTAAAGGCCTTTTTTGGATAACCTAAATACATAAGTCATTCTTTGTTTACTACTGATTAATCAAAACTCTTAAATGTTAAGGATACTAGGGTACACAACTTCATAAATGTTAATGTTTTTCCTACAAAATTAGGTAAGAGTGGATTTCCGATCATACCTGAATTCAGCTCTGCTATCGAAATGACGGATGGCACTATTTATGCAGTAGACCTCGAATGGGTACGGTATGCGGACGATGGAATTATAGCCTGGCTGAAACCCCAGCTACATGATGAGACTCGTCCTTCTTTCAGCAGATATGACGCGTTTATACCTATGCCAGAACCTGAACATTATGTTTCCAAATACAAATTCATAGATCTTTTTACAAAACTCAATCACAATCCTGCTGTGCATATTCCAAAGAAAGCTTTTATACAATTAGATAAAGGCTTCAAGTATGCAGCTAGGCATTTCGCATTGTGGGATATTACGACTCCACGTACAAATCGTGATTATCTTCAACATATTTTTATAGCAATACCTCAAACCCATGAAATCTATGCTTCAAAAACTGATACAATTTCAACACCTAAAATCGACGTGCAGGCCATTTTAGCTGGAGCTCCGTCTACCTCTCGAGATGAACGCTTTCATTAGGATATGAAAATATGTAAAATTCTATTTTCACAGTAAACTTAATTTAAGTTTATTTAGCTTTTTTTTATGGCTGTCTTGCTTTACTGATTTTGTGTGCGATGTCATGCTTTTTCATGATTTTCATGATATTTCACAAATATATAAAGAGAAAGGGAAATATCGGTTTGTTGAAAAAGTAAGATGTTCTGAGAAATATGTAAAATAATGTACAAATTGTATTATTCTATTGTTTGAATAAAATTATTGTCATTGAAATAGTTATTTGTATAATTTACTCATGTATGAGCGTAATAACTCATCGAATTTTCAAATAAAGAGCCAATAGTTAAATTGCATTTAATGTAGAATTTAGAAACTATAGTTTTAAATTAACATGCCATCATGTCTGACGACTTACTCTGTTGGATTTCAGTTTCACTATATTTTGTAATTACCATAAATTATTTCAATAAATACCGACATCGAAGGTGTTGATCAAATTCAACTTGGATTCCTGTATAGGTACCTGAAAATTTTCTCTAACGAAAATTCGCTATTTTTATAGCGCTAAAGTAAATTTTGTTGACAATTTCTGTGTCAATTTAAAAAACTTAACATGTGTGGAATTTCACTAATGTTTAAAAAGAAAGGAAAACATCAAATTGCCTGAAAAATTCGAAAGTTCTGAACAGTATTCAAAATCATAAACATATTTTACGGCTTGTACTCGATTATTTAAATAAAAATGTCGCTCTCGAGAAAGCTGTTTGTAAAATTTATAAGCTTTAGGGAATGAACGTACAATTTTATTATTTTATTCAAAATTCAACAAGTTTTAAAAACAAAAAATTCAATCTTTTTTGTTAAAAATTCATCTTTTTAGCCGAAACTTCAAATATTTGGTACAAGAAATTTTTTTTATTGAAGTTTTATCTTTATATTTGACATTTTTTTTCATTGGTTAAAAATTTAGTTATTTTGTTGATCATTCTTTTTTTTTGTTAAGGAAGAGATTTTCAACTGATAATATAACTATTCCAATTTTGGTTGAAAATGTACCGTTTTTAGTTAAAAATTCATGTATGTGCTTTGTTGAAAATTCGTATTTTTTGGTAGAAAATTAGGCTTTATGGTTCAAATATCATCTTTTTGGTCAAACATTCAACTATTTGGTTCAAATTTTTTTTTTTTATTGAAGATTTATTATTACTGTTGAAAATTCATTCGTTAGGTTAAAAATTTAATTATTTTGTTGAAAATTCTATTTTTTGGTTGATAATTAATTTTTTTGACTGAACATTTATCTACTTCGTTTTTTGTTGAAAATTAATTTCTTTGGTTTAAAATTTAACTATTTTGTTGAAGATTCGTTTTTTTTGTCAAAATTAATATTTAACTAAAAATATAACTTTTTCATTTTCGGTTTAAAATTTATCTTGTTTAGTTGATAATTCATGTATTTTGTTGTAAATTCATCTTTTTCGGTAAAAAATTAGGCTTTATTATTTAAATATCATATTTTGGTCAAACATTTAACTATTTGGTTCAAATGTGTTTTTTTTATTGAAGATTTATTATCACAATTGAAAATTCATTGTTTTGGTTGAAATGTAATTATTTTGTTGAAAATTCTATTTTTCGGTAGATAATTAATCGTTATGTTTGAAAATTCTGATTTTTGATCGATAATTTAACTATTCGTTTCAAATTTATTTTTTTCTTGAAGATTTATCATTATATTTGAAAAATCGTTTCTCTGTGGGCGAATGCAATATTATGTATTTATATATATGTAATTTTTACTTACTTATTTAATATATATTTAATTTATTATATACATTTAATATCAAATATTAGACAATTTTAAGATTTTACATCAAAAATTAAAATAAAATAAAAAGAATATAAAATGATGTTGCCATAATATCATACTAGTGTTTGTAATTGCACATTTGAAGCTTTTCATTTTTAAATTGCTTCATATTAAATTGTTTCACAATTTTGCATCAAAAATATTATTTCAAATTGAAATTTTATGAATGTTGGAGATAATAAATATTTCATTATGGAGTGTCATATTATGTAGTATCAAGTGACATTTAAAGTGATAATATAGATTTTTTGACTATAAAGTGTGATTTCTGTCAAAAAAGCACTGTCATTTTCCTAGTATGAAATTGCAGAATTTTAAATTTGCAAAAAATATTGAGAACCTTTAAAGTTTAATTACCCTACACACTTTGAAAATTATATGATTTTTAATTAGAAATTTTTAAAATCCGATGATCTGAAATAAAAGTGTGCAATAAAAAATTAGCTAGGTTCAAAATGAAATTATTCTATCATACTTCATGGCTGAAAATTCAACTTTTTTGAATTTTTGTCTGCTTCTTCTTTTTCGTTCAAAAATTTATTTATTTCTGTAAACATCTGACCTTTTTTGCCTAAAAATGCAATGTCCGCTTACAAATTATTCTGCTTTGGTTGAAAATTGAATCCTTCGTTAATAAATCAATTGTTTTGTAGAAAATTCGTATTTCCGGCTAGAAAATTCAACAAATTGGTAGCAAAATTAACTATATGGTTGTCATCCTAGGTCGAAAAAGAACAACTTTTTGGCTAAAAAACCTTTAGATTCTTGTAGTTGTCAATTCCTGTAGTTGTACTTTCTTGTATATTCTTGTAGGAAATTAAAACTAGAATAAAATGCAACAATATAAATCAAATACAAAAAAGTAAAAAATTTGTTCCAATAATAGAAAAAAATGTACTTTTCTGTAATTTATTGTATTTATTTGTAGATGTTTGTAGAAAAGCTTTCAGATTTGTGTGTTTCTTGGTAAAAATTTTTCCACCAGGGTTCAATCTTTACAAAAAATGTTTACAGGTTCAATTATTATGCTCTTATATCTGTCTGTTCATGATGAATTGTACTTTTTATGACTTTTTCCGAATCAGAATTTATTTTTTCGGACACAAAATAAGAGTCTTTTTCTTCATTTTAGCGAAAATTTCTATGCATATGATATTTCTCTGAACATAATATGTATATAAAAAAAATCGAAACCAAAGAAAATCTCATGTCTTACATTCATTTAATGCTTGCAACCTTCAATACATTCTTAATTTTCAATCATTATAATTAATTAATTTATCTCCTAAATAGTCCCGCAATTTTGAAAATTAAGAAAATCCCTTTAGGAGGATATGTTACTTATATAAAGCTATAATTTCACATAGTTCCATAAAAATCAACTAACCACTTTGAATTAAAAATGGATATTGTTATTTTATTTCAATTCAACAACTAATAAAACCCATCAAATGCGTTAATTGAGGGTTCTGTGTAAAATCAATATTTAAAATTATTGTGACTCTGACATAAAAATAAGGTGTTTTCATTTACTGAAATAAGTTACGAGGAGAACGCAAGTGATTACTCATTATTGGTATCAACACGAAACTCCGTACAAACGACAACAGGCATAGGTCAATGAAGTAATTTCAAATAGGTACATATATTTAAATGGCAAGTATATCACACTACAAATAAATATTTAAAATGTCGCTCAATAAATTGATCAATAGAAATCAACGAAAATTCAGGATCGCGTCAAAAGAGACGAGCAGAAATCTAAAATCATACATTAACGTTCACATACATTTATACGCTCGCTATATTGAAAATATATGAACTAGATGAAATAATTAAATTCTTGATCAGACACAAAATGGTATTATCAAACAACAAAGTATGTTTCATTGTAAAATTACCATGTTTGGAATTTAAAGAAAGTGAATTCTATCACTTTAGGACTTCGAAAGTGAAAACAGAAAATACACAAGCTCGAAAGCTGGAACTCAAATCTATTCACTGCATTTATAAAACTTTACAACTTTATCCGTCTGAGTCTGAAAATACTAGAGAATGCACGTTTCAGCGATAAATTTTACTGCCTTGTTTGTGTCAAACTATTTAGGTATTTCTAATATCTGAACCAACGCATCTGTGCTAATAGGTAGGGCTTCAAATCCTTCCAGAAGGCAATTATTTTCAGGGACTCTGGTCAAATGTTAATAAACCTCCCTTCAACTCTGTTACCTGCGCTTCCCAAAATCTACGTCACAAAAAGGGTTCATCTAAATTTCCTACCATCATTTGTAAGAGCAGATCATAGCGCTTGCTTTACCCCTACTGTATTTTGCATCCCTACTTTGATCTTCAATTTTCTGGTCTTCGCTCTCCACTTTCAGCGACAACTGAAATATCATTATCGATTCATCCTCTAAGGAGTGAACAAGTTCTCAATCCTTAGCGATTTTATACACCGTGAGATAACTGTCTGTTTATTCTTATTACATTTTTGATTAATTTCATGTTTACTGTGAAAATATATGAGTTGAAATTTAGTCTTAGTGTCAACAAATTATTTTTCCAGTGCAATAACGAACAATGAACTTTGGAGTATTTACTATAAACATTTTTGGTCCTTCGAACGTGGATATTTTATCGCTTTAGTGACAATCAGTTACAATCAAAGCGACAATATACATTCTGAGTGATAACATATTGTGTCTAATGTGCAACAAGTGACGTTCGACACTTAAGTTGAACTTTTCTGAGAGATAGACACAAACCAGTGAAATTTCTGTGAATCGTAAAGTGCGTCAGTGGCCTCGCAGCAACATATTTCGGAACCGAGCAGCAATCCAGGACGTCACGACAGATCCAGATTCGAGTAACGCAGTTATCGCAGCAGAGACAGAAGCTCTGTACAATTCAATTCTTTACTGAGAAAAAATTCACAACTCTACAAGTACGAGTTCCTGGACGGAAACAGACTTTCGACCAGACGATTATTCAACGAGAATCTCGAGGCAGCATCCTGGCAGCAGTACAATTCCTGTCCAAACGATCCAGAGAAAAGCAGATCAATCTACACAGCACTAACCAGTGGTCCAGCTCATCAGAGGTAAGCGAATTTTTGGTGCCACCATTTCCTTCATAATGTCCTTTATGTGTCAAAATTTCTATGGTTGATGTGTACGTATTGTTTGCGAGTGTTCAATTCAAGTTACAATGGCTAGCGTTGAAGAAATTAAAGCCCAGATTAAAGAATTAAATCTAAAGCGCGGTAACATTAAACGATCTCTCACAGCAAGTGAGAAAGAACTATCGAAAATAACCCCGGAATCAGATTTTGCTTCCCTAGATCTAGAAGAGCGGTTAGTTAATCATAAAAAATTATGGTCAGATTTCGAAATTATTCAAACACAATTAGAGTTAATCAATTCAGAAACAGAAGATTCAGTTGCAAAGCATGAAAGTGAGCGCGATTCCTTTGAAGAAAGATATTATAAAATTTCCGGAAAATTCAAAAAATTAATATCTGAGAATACTGCAATTCAATTCAATCCTAGTATAAGCAGATGCTCAAGCAATCACAATTCGTCCGCAGATTTGGCTTCGGATTCAGGAAACAATGATAATGCTATTTCTACTCATTCTAAACTGCCATTTCTCAGCTTACCTAAATTCACTGGCACTTACGAAACGTGGTTAGGTTTTTCTGATACCTTTAAAGCCCTAGTTGATGATCGTACCAATATTAAAGACGTAGAAAAACTTGTGCATTTAAAAAGTTGTTTGCAAGGAGACGCCGCGGAAGTAATAGCATCGATAGAAACGTCCTCCGAGAATTACAAGGTAGCTTGGAAACTTTTGCAGGATCGGTATGACAATAAAAAGATAATCGTTGAAAGTCACGCGAAATCTCTCATAGATTTACAACCCGTATCGAAAGAGTTCTCAGTGCGTGCCCTATTAGATCAAGTTCAGAAGCACATTAGAGCGCTTCGCGCATTAGGTGAGTCCGTGGACTCGTGGGATACGTTACTGATTCTAATAGTGAAAAGTAAGCTCAATTTTCAGCTTCGCGAAAAATGGGAAGACTTTTCCAGCGAAAGTAAAACGCCTACAATGAAAGAATTTTTAGAGTTTCTACAGCGCCGCGCACAATTTGAAGAAAGTCAATTTTCTCAGTCATACGTGAAATCGCAAAATAAGTCGGAAAAGAAGCCTGAGTATAAATCAGAAAATAAACGTGCGTCTAACGGGTTCAAAAAGTCCTATCAACACGCGCATCTTGCGTCAACTTCGAAGTTCAGGTGTTATCACTGTTCAGAGGAACATACAATCTACTCGTGCGAAAAATTCCTCAATCTTTCACAAAAAGAACGGCAAGAAGCAGTAAAAAAGGCCTCGCTTTGCACAAATTGCCTGCATCCCAATCACAGAGTCAGCGAGTGTCGCGGTGGTCCCTGTCGAAAATGCGGAAAGAGACACAACTCGCTTCTGCATATTGAACGCGAAAATACCGATAATTCTGAAAAAAGCAGTCAGAAAAATTCGTCAGTCAATATGCAAGCTCATTCAGCTCAAGACGATTCAGACGCGTATATGCTATTGTCAACCGCGGTCGTGGACATATTTGACAATGACGGCAAGCCGCATACTTGCCGAATTCTTTTAGACAATGGCTCTCAGTCTAATTACATGACTGAAAAAATGGCTTCTCTTCTCAAGGTGCAAAAATATCCAGTAGATATAGATGTTTCTGGGTTAAATTCAGCATCCACTGAAGTAAAATCTTCAGTCGTTGCAACAATTAAATCGCGATTCAATAACTACGAAAAATCATTAAATTTTCTTCTTGTTGATCAGGTAACCAAAAAACTACCTGCAATACCGTTAGATCGAAGTTCATTTCAGATTCCCTCTAATATATACCTAGCAGATCCTGAATTTTATAAACGAGGAGAAATACATGCACTTTTAGGTGTTCGACAATTCTATAGAATTTTATGTTCAGGTCAAATTGAGATTCAAGGTCATGAAACGATTTTCCAAAAAACTAAATTGGGTTGGGTAGTTTCTGACACAATTTATCCCAAGATATCTCAACGTAGACAAGTAGTTTCTCATCTTTCTCAGAAAGAAGTCAATTCGACCTCAGATGAACTCTCAAAATTTTGGGAGATCGAGCAAATTCCTTTTACAAAAATATTATCTAAGGAAGAAAAAGACTGTGAAGATCACTTTGAACTTCACACGGCACGAAGCAAGACTGGTCGCTATATAGTATCTCTCCCCTTTAACGGCAAGAAAAATGACATTGGCGATTCCTATCAAATGGCGTTGCGACGGTTTCAATCTCTTGAAAACAAGTTCGCGAAAAATCCTGCCTTAAAAGAAAAATATTCCGAGTTCATTCAGGAATATAAGAGTCTGGGTCACATGTCTGAAGCTCAAGACAATGTTTCCACTCACAACGGTTTCTTTTTACCTCACCATGCTGTTTTGAAGGATAATAGTTTAACGACAAAAATCAGAGTAGTTTTCGATGGCTCTGCCAAAAGTTCTAGCGGTATTTCGTTGAACGATTCTCTTATGGTCGGCCCAACTACACAGGACGATCTTTTCACAATTTATACCCGTTTCCGATCATTTCCCTTCGCTCTAACAGCTGACATCGAGAAGATGTACCGTCAGGTTGAGGTCACTCCCGAAGACTCAGCTTACCAAAGAATTCTCTGGCGAGAAAGTTCAGCCGAACCTATAAAAATATATGAATTAAAAACAGTAACTTACGGTACCGCTTCCGCACCCTTTCTCGCAACGCGAATCCTATCTCAATTAGCGAAAGATGAGGGTCATTCTTACCCTCTCGCCGCTCAAGTTCTAACTCGCGATTTTTATGTAGATGATGTATTGACAGGCGCTGCTAGTTTCAAAGATGCATTAGAACTCCGCAACGAACTCGTCGAGCTCGTCGGAAAGGCTGGGTTAACTTTGCGGAAATGGGCCTCAAATGACCCACGATTAACTTGCGATTTTAGAGAAGAATCAAAAACTGAACTGCTATCTCTCGATTTGTCAGACACAATAAAAACTCTAGGACTCTGCTGGAATTCCAGAGAGGACGCGATTCTCTATGCCGTAAAACAGACTGATAATAATGATAAAATAACTAAAAGACTTGTTCTCTCTGAAATCGCAAAAATATTCGATCCTTTAGGATTATTGGGCCCCATTACTCTTCACGGGAGAATTTTGATGCAAATTCTTTGGAAAATGCAAGCCACATGGGACGACCCTCTTCCTAAAGAAATTCAATTCGAATGGCTTCAATTTAGGGACCAGCTACCATCCTTGAATGAAATCAGATTCAATCGATGTGTAGTTGTTCGCGACGCAATTAATATTCAAATGCACGGGTTCTGTGACGCCAGCGAGAAGGGTTACGGAGCCTGCATTTACTTGCGGTCCACTGATAAGGAGGGCCAGCACCATTCGTCTCTCGTGTGCTCGAAATCTCGAGTCGCCCCAGTACAGACAATAACATTACCGCGATTAGAATTGTGCGCCGCTCTTTTGCTCTCGCGTCTCTATGAGGCCACCATTTCGGCATTAGAACATTTAAAATTCAGCAAAACTATTTTTTGGTCGGATTCAACAGTGGCTCTCCATTGGATTTATACACCTCCATACACCTTAAAAACCTTCGTATCTAATCGGGTAGCAAAACTCCAAGAAATTACACAAAACGTCGCAAATCTCACGTGGAGACACGTACGCACGAAGGACAATCCTGCCGATTTATGTTCTCGGGGTCAATTACCAGACAATTTTATTTCCGATATTGATTTTTGGCAGCGAGGTCCTCACTGGCTTATCCAGGAGGAATGCAGCTGGCCTAAAATGGAACTCAAAAAGTGCGAAATCCCCGAACGTAAATCCAACTTACCGCAGATTGCAATGACAATGACCTCATTAGATAAATCTAACGACACAGAAAAATCTGATGAAGCTGAAACCGTTTTCAAACGATTTTCTTCCTTTGAAAAACTAAATCGAGTAATCGCGTATTGTCTACGATTTCGTCACAATACACAAAAAATCAATTCAGTCAAGTTAACAAGCGAACTCTCTGAAATGGAACTGAAATTGTCAACAGAACGCATTATTAAACTCACTCAAGCAAAAGGTTTTTCAAAAGAAATTGATAGCTTATCACACAACGGGTTTGTCGATTCTAAGAGCAAAATTCTTAACCTCAATCCGTTTTTAGATCAGGGAATTTTGAAAGTAGGCGGAAGGCTTACCCATGCAGACTTATCATATAATCAGAAGCATCCGATTGTGCTTCCGCGAAAACATCACGTGACTGATATTATTATTCGCGACACTCACTTAGCGTTAAAGCATTCAGGGGTCCAAGCTACCTTGTACTCTGTAAGAGAACGATACTGGCCTATAGATGGGAGAAATGTAACGCGTGGACTTATTCACAAGTGCGTCAAATGCTTTCGTTCAAAGCCTCGCGGTATTGATCATCAAATGGGAAACCTGCCTGCGGATCGGTTAGAATATTCGCGACCATTTCTGAATGTCGGAGTCGACTACTGCGGACCTTTCTACATAAAAGAAAGACGATATCGTAATGTTAAAAAAGTTAAAACTTATGTAGCAGTTTTCGTGTGCCTTGCAACTAAAGCTGTGCATTTGGAGTTGGTAAGCGATCTCACTACGATCGCCTTTCTCGGTAGCTTAAAAAGATTCATTTCGCGACGGGGAAAGCCAGATAAAATCAGATCAGATAATGGCACCAACTTTCAAGGCGCTAGCAGACAATTAAACGATCTCAATCAACTTTTCAGCTCTGAAAAACACAATTTTACGGTAAAAGGCTTTTTGGACAATCAGGGAATAAAGTGGTCCTTTATTCCTCCTGAAACACCGCACTTCGGTGGTCTTTGGGAAGCAGCTACCCATCCACACACTACTACTTTCCAACCGAGCAATTCACGCCTACCCCGAAAGGGAAATGGCTTAATGATATATAAGTAGATGAAGATGCGCTCGCTCTCACTCGCTCGCTCTATCGCTTTCGATCGATTGCGCACTCTTCCGACAGTAAAATTGCGCTATATTAATATAGAAGTAAGGAGATAGATACAAGAATTGATGTAAATAGTTATAAATATTTTTAAATAGTAAGGATAAGATAATATAAAGTTTGTATATGGTCTTGTAAGAAACGGAGGTCATGTAAACACTTAGGGGACACTTGTGAATAAAGAAGAAGAATTATTGAATGTTAAAAGAAATATATCTTTCAAGAATCCTTGGTAATTATTTAAACAATTTTCATTTATTAAAACAATTTTTCCCCCTGTAAAGCGTGAAAAGTTATTATTTTCTGTAATTAATGGCACAATTAACAGATGTTGAGTGTAATATTTTTTTCGAGGGGATATTTAGCAATTTTTTAAACAATTTTGATTTGTTTAAACATTTTTTTCCGCGTAAATCGTGAAAAGTTACACTTTTTCGAAATTAATGACACAATTAACGAATTTTAAGAGTGATATTTTTTCCTTCAAAAGATTCAGAAATTGTTTAAACAATTAAGATTTATTCACTTGTACCCTTTTACGGAAAAGGTGGAGAAAAGTCTAGTTTTTTCGAGTCTTTTACACCATGTCCCTTATTACTCAGTATTTGCTTATCTTAGAACGTACACTGAAAAAATGGCTTAGCCGTCCCAGGTAGAAGTTTAGCTGGATTTCGTCTACTTAGAAAATATAGCTGTGTTACGTAAATTTCTGGCTGTGTTACCTAAATATTTATCTATTTTAGCTAATTTTGCCATCTAGAAATTATCTAGCTAATTTATCTAGATAATTTCTAGATGGTAACATTTAGCTAAAACAGCTAGATGCTTACGTAACACATCTAGACATTTAGGCAACACAGCTATATTTTCTTAAAAGACGAAATCCACTTAAACTTCTAGCTGGGACAGCTGAACCATTTTTTCCAGTGTATACCATATATTGTTTTAATAATACTAATTTGCTTAAACAATTCAATTCAATTGCTCTAAGTGAAGTATATTCCTTTTTTCCCCCACTTAAAATCAACCCATTAGATTAATGAATTATGTGAATTGAAATAATTTGCATGTGGATCTTTCCCAAAGTTAGAGCAATTGAATTTAATTGTTCAACAATATATAGGGTATACTTTTTGTGATTAGGAAATACTTAGTGTAAAAGGTTCGAAAAAACTTGACTTTTCTCCACCTTCCCTAAGAAAAGGCGTCAGTGAGTGATTATTAATTGTTTAAATATTTGCGAATAACTTTAAACAAACAAACATTACTCTCAACATTCGTTAATTGTGTCAGTGATTGTAGCAAAGAATAACTTTTCACGTTTCACATGGAAGAAAATCGTTTTAAACAAATTAATTTTTTTTTCATTGCTAAATATTTTTAAGCAAAAGAAATATCTCTCTTAAGGTCTCTCAATTTTGCCATTGACTCCAGAAAATGATAACTTTTCACGCTCTACAGCGGGAGAAAAAAACTGTTTGAACAAATGAAAATAGTTTAAATAATGACCAAATATCCTTCAAGAATATATTACTTTCAACGATCGTTAATTGTGTCATCAATTCCAGAAAATAATAACTTTTTACGACTTTTAGGACAAAAAAATGTTTTAAACAAGAAGTACACTTCATATTCATCAACTTTATATCATTTATCCAGAAATTGAAAACTTTTCACGGTTTACAGGGTGAAAAAATTGTTTGAAAAAAACATAGGTGTTTAAAAAATTCCAAATTATTTGAAAAATATTTGGAAACTCTTCACTTATTGATTCAAAATTATTCATGACGAAAAAATTTTAGAAAATACCGTCTTTAGCATGAATTTGATTGAAAAGTGTTATTTTGCATTTTTGTGGGTGGAAATTATTCCTTGAACATTCCTTAAGAGTTGACTATACTTCAATTCACAAAAAGTTTATAACAAGTACTTTTCCCCATTTTTTTGATAACCGAGATTTTCCCATATGAAACCCCATGTTAATTTCAGGAGCCTGGGGGTTAACGCTGAAAAAAGAAAAAAATTACGGATTTTCTTTTTCCTGAAAGTGAACTAATTGAGGGGGGGGGGGGGAGGTCGATCACCAAAAAGCGAAAGTCAAATTTTTGGACCTTTAGCTTTCCCTAATATTATAAATAAAAATGGTACATAAATCGTTAAGAAAATGATCTAAAATACAAATTTTAATTTATTTCATAAAAAAACACGATTTAATAGATAACTGGATCATTTGTAGTATTAGTACCACATTTTTTATTCCAATGGTAACTTGTCTAATTTACTATTTTAGTATAATTCATTCATCTAGTTTGAATTATTTGAAATTTAAACAAATTTGAATACGTATAAATAATAAATTTCAGGGTAAAGAATGCCAAACCCTTAATTTTTCCACTGAAATAGGTGTAAAAAAGCAAGTTTATTTACACAGAACACTTAAAGAAGTACATAAAAAACTGTTTTAATGAAAATGATATTTTGTGACATCCTAATACTATTAAATTCCTAAAAAAATCCTGAAGTCTTTATTTTAATGAAACCAGTGCAAAAAAATTTATAGACAGTATTTCAATTTGAAAAATGTTCAACTGATTTGTAAAATAACTACACGCGACATCTAAATATACAATAATTGTTCTATATCAGACAAAATTCGACCGCTCTGAGAGGTTATTTGTATGAATATTTAGTAAAATATTTCAAGGTCTATGTAGTAGATTCAATTTAATATTATCCCAAAGTTCATAAGCCTCAATAAGCTTCAGAAATAGAAAAACTAAAATTTGAAATAAATAAAAAAATATTACATTTTGATACTGCTCATTTCAGAAAATAATTCACTAAGAAAAAAAAACCATGAATCAAAGAAAATTTACTTGATTCAAAGAAATGATTGTACTGAATACGTCCTATAAAACATAATTTCAATACTAAGAAATTTATCTGAAACCAAAGTATGAAATCAATGTTGCAAATTAATATTGCTGTCATTCGGTGAAATATTACTTAAGTAAGGGAACGTTGTTATTGATTCAAAGAAATAAGAGATTTATGCTTAAAAATTAAGCAATTGATATAGTCAAATGTGATTTTAAATGAAGAAAATATTTCCTTCAAACAAATTGAAGTCCATAGGGTTTTTAATATGAATAAATATTTCTGTGATCCTAAGATGCGATATATTGTTCAGAATAAGCATATAACAAAGTTGACAATATGTTAATTGATTTAAAGAACTAAGTCCTTGATTTAAAGAACACAACAATTTGAATGTAGCATTTATTCAGAAGTTTAATATATTAATAATTATAAGTCAATATTATCTCAATAGTAGTATTTATTATTATTTCCGAATCAGTTTTGCAAATCAGAAATTTAGTATCGAAAGAAATGATAATTTGGAATGATCCATTTCTTGTTCATGAACTAAATAAACGTTTCTTTCAACGAGTTTCTGGAATATTTTATTAAAATAAATGTTGTTTGCACTGAAATAAATGTATAATTATGCGGAAATGTTAATTTGAAAAAATTAATATTTTAACGAAACCCAAATGTGTTTATTTCAAAACGTATTTCCTTTGTTAGAACGAATATTTGTTTGAACGACGATTTCTTCTACTGAAATAGAATAATTATTCACTTGCAATAATCATGTCGAGTCTTAGCATAAGATAATTATTTGTTTCAATTCGATAAATAATTATTTATCTGGAAAAAATGTTTCTTTCACTCAAAGAAACCTAAATTAATTGATCTGTACATTAATAAATTGGTTAATTCAAATAGGTATTTATCATTACAAAGAATCCATTTCAGTAAAATGGATCCTGTAATTTTATTTTTCAGTTAATTTATCGGATTCTAGAACACTATATTCCTCTCTTGTGTCTCTCCAAAATGACAACACCAAAAAAAGGATGTAAATCGAGCAAGGATTGACAAAATTAAAAAGATTCTCTCTGTGTGGGCCCGTCACTTACACTATAAATCGCATATCGAAAGCTCCCGCATACATTCGCTGTCCTTTAATTGGACAAATGTCGGACCCTTCTGGAAAGAAAGAATGTCAATAGCAACCGTTAAAATTCAAAGGCCTTAAATTTCCGTCGAACTTCTCTTTGCCCTTTTCGCGATTCATTTCCAATTTCAATTTTGCCAAATCAGGCAAGACCTGAAATGAGGTGCACCATAAAAGCTCACTCACGGAGTGACTACTCTCATATGACAATAGAGATCTGTCCAATTGTCCATCTCTCATCGATTGTTAAGATCCCAATCTCATAAATCTTGAAGAGAATTGATCGGAAATCTCGAATCGACTTTAGCGATTTCTATAGGCAGAAGATCCATCGGACTTCGATTCTTGTAACCTGAGAGAGGATCGCTTCCTCAATAAAAATCGTCAACCAGATCGTAGCTCAATGTGCCGATACGGGCGTGCACCTCTACCCGCTGGCCAATCGAAACGCGCCAACACTTTAATATATTCAAATGTAAGCGGTAGCAGTGTTTATGTCTTGACATTGCAAATTGTGCCGGCTACGCCATAACTTATAGTAATTGCTGCGCGCCAGTGTAATTATTTATATCTCCTGATACTGCGAAGGGCTTCTCGTAGAGACCTGCTGCGATGCTATAATGCACTTCTATCGAAAAGGGGAGTACCGCCGAGATTTCTATCTCGATTTTATCTCAAACGTCTCACGTGTCTAAAGTACTCTGCGTCTTCCAGGCGCCGCTCCAAATTATGGCCGAATTCAATACAATGTTTTATATTCGAAATACGACCCATTGTTTATTCATTTTATAACCATATTCGCCTTAGGAAAATCCTTATGCAGCATAGCGTATAGTATGGGGCACCTATGGGGTTGTAATTTAATTTATGTTTTTGCACTGAAGAAAATGGTTGGTTAGGGCAACAAGCTTTTTATGAGTAGAGATGGTATTAGCTGCGACAACTCCTTCGATGGTAAAACTGTCTAAACAGTCTTGTGCGGCTACAAGTCACCGTTAGTATTCCGCCGTAGTTCCTATTAGCACAGAAAAAACTGGGGGTTTACTCAAGTTGTGGTTTAAATAAAAGTTGTAAGATATTCATTAAGTCCTAATTATCTATTCTAATTGAAATCATATTTTGTACTTTTTTTTCTCTTTATTCAATTATGTCCGCCAGAGTTCTATTACATGTGTGCGTTGACGTAAAGTTGTATTATTAACTAGGTAAAGTGTTGGAGTGAGCAAAGCGAAAAGTAGGTTCTTTGGAAAAATTCTTCACCGAAATTAAGTTCCTTTGGAGGTCCAACTGGAGTCTCCTTTGGAACAAATTCATCGATCTGGGCACCTTTTCGTTGCAGCTTCTCAGGAACTAAACGATTGGTTTTAATAGAAACCCCAGTTTTTTTCTGTGAGTAACGATATTATTAATAAACCCATTAAGAAAAAGCATTCACGACCGGTGTATTTTCCAAAAAATAAAAATAGTAAAAGTAATTATAAACTTTGTTCAATGGAGACATTGACAGAACTGAAACCTGAGCGTTGTTGCTAACATTCACGTCGAAATAGCACGCCACCCTGCTGAAAAAGTTTTATAGGATTTATTAAAAAAAGTTAATACTTTTTAATACGTTTTCTGTATCCGCAATTTCAGAAATTTTCTTTACGCTTTAAGTGCTTTTCATAGAAAGTCTATTAAAATTAATAATCATCTTTATCGTAAGTGTCTTACGGTATGCCGCTAAGAAAGCAATCAGTTTAATATCAAACGTTTCGACAGAATTGCTATTGATTTCTGCCAAAGAGTGTCCTATAATATGACATCCCTCATCCGTCGGCATATCATATATTTATTAACATTTTATCATTAAAACTCTATAATATTTCAGAAAAACCTCGAAAACTTCTATCGAGTTCTACTTGTCAAGAAATCATATACTTTTCTACAAACATGATGTCGTTCAAACTCTGTCAAATCTTATGCAATGATAAAGTGTTTAAAGGAAAGAATAAGATTTCTAGAAGGATACAATTTGATAGAGATTTCCGAGATTCTGATACGCAGGAGTTGATACAAGGCTGGAATGGATAAAATTCGATAGAATTTCAATGAGAAGCTGTTGAAAGAAAGGACAAGATTCCTCGACAGATACAATTTGATAGAAATTTCCTAGATTCTAATATGTAGGATTTGATAAATGTCTGGAGTGCATAAGATTTGATAGAATTTCAATGAGAAGCTGTTAATAGAAAGTGCAAGATTTCTCGACAGATACAATTTGATATACATTTCCGAGATTCTGTTATGTAAAATTTGATACAAGTCTGGAGTGGATAAGATTTGATATAATTTCAATGAGAAGCTGCTAATAGAAAGTGCAAGATTTCTCGACAGATACAATTTGATAGAAATTTCCGAGATTCCGATACGTAGGGTTTGATACAAGTCTGAAGTGGATAAGATCCAGTAGAATTTCAATGAGCTGCTGATGAAAAAGTGTAAGATTTCTAGACGGATATAGCTGGATACAAACTTCCAAGATTCTAGAACATAGGATTTGATAAAATTTCTATAACAACAAGAGTTGGTAGAATTTTAATGATAAACTGTTGATGTAAAAATATAAGATTTTCGATGGATGAAATTTTATATAAGTTCTGTATTTTCGAAGCTTTGTAAGATAAGCTTTGATACAAGTTCTGCGAGGATAAGATTTGATAGAATTTCAATGAGAAGCTGTTGATAGGAAAGTATTCATTAAGTATTCATATTCTGATACGTTGGATTTGATACAAATTTGGGGTTAATAAGATTTGATAGGATTTCAAACAGAAACTATTGATAGAAAAGTATAAAATTTCTCGACGGACAAAGTTGGATAAAAGCTGCCAAGATTCTAGAACATAGGAGTTTATACAAATTCTATGACAATCAGATCTGATGAAATTTTAATGAGAAATTATTGATATAAAAATATAAGATTTCTCTATGGATAAGATTTTATAGAAATTCCCGAAATTTTAGAAGATAGGATTTGATATAAGTTTTGTATGGATAAGATTTGATAGAGATTTAATGAGAATCTATTGATAGAAAAGTATCAGATTTCTGTGTAAATAAAATTGGATAGAAATTTCCGGCATTCCAAAACATAGGATTTGATAGAAGTCTTGGGTCAATAACATTTCATAGAGTTTCAATGAGAACCTGTTGATGGAAAAGTATACTATTTTGCAACAGATACAATTTTATAGAAATATCCTATACTCCAAAACATAGAATTGCTTACAAGTATTGTACTGATGAGATTGATTACATTTTCTATTAAAATATGATGATGAAAAATTATAGGATTTCCAGATGTACAGAATTTGATTAAAAAGTTTATCAAATGTGCTGATAGATTTTGATTTTTGAAATTCGTTTGAGTGAATTAGGTAGAATTTTTATTAAATCTGCTGATAAAATCAGAGTTGTGAAGTTTGTTTGATTCAATTTTATGGGATGTCAAATTCTATAATTTTCTATACTTTTTCCAGCAGGACAGGTTCACGATCGTCGCCATGTTTAATATTTCGGAGGTAAAAGGAGAAGAAGGTGGAGGAGTAGGAGGAGGAGAACAATTATTGAAAAATGGTAAGTTACTTATTTATGAAATCGATTTTTTTTTAATCTGGCCGCTGATTAGTGTGATTGAAGCCACTTTTCACATAATCTTTGCAGATTTGAAGCAATTCGAAGCATGCGTTCGTTAGTTATCGTGGTTACGGTTAAAAAAAAACAAAGTGTGAGGAAAAGCGGTTTAAAGTTTTGGGAAGCTTAGAATGTTCTCACTTGATGAAATTCTAATTTACCTGTATTTTCCGTGATTTTCAAGATTCTTAAATAGGACTTGGCGCAAAAAAAATTGTAAACGATTGTAGAATAATAAAATGAAAAAATAAAGCTGTTTACCCATGCACCCCCTTGAATAAGACTCTTAACCATGAGTGTATGGTGAAAATCTTTAAAATGAGGTCAAAGAACCGAAAAAGATTATTGCTTGCTAAACTCGTATATGCTGTTCTTATAGTTACTCCTTAAATTTTAATAAATAAAAATTCATTGAAATTTCAGTAACTTTTTCTTCTAAAAAATCAGTAAATAGCGACTGGAATTTTCATGAATGTTCTCTGATTTCTAATGGATATTTACTGATCAAGCCTCGAAACATGAGTTACTGATTTTCAGTAAAATCATTCTGACCCAAACTTACAAAGTAAACTTGAAAATTGTATAACTCAAGGTTAGCATGTCATAAGGAACTTCACGGAAAAAATTTGTAGTCCAAACCGAAATATATTGAAAAAGCAAATAAATAAAACTGAAATATATTTGAATAAAGTAACTTTTGTTTATAACACAGCAAACTGTAACCTGGATTCAAGAATTTTCATACAATTAAATTAGCTATGTGACGTCATGAGTTTCAGATGTCATACAAAATCGTTAAATCAATCACAAGTTTCAAACCTGTATCAAAATTAATCCTATTTCATTAGCGCCATATTCAGAGTTAGAACATTCTCAATTTGGCTATATCATATATTTTTTCTAACAATGTATGCGATTTATTAATAATAGCACTTTTAATAGGTTCTGCTCACGATATCCAAATCCCTGCATTACAAATTTTACCAATACTGTTGGTTCACTTCTAACAATATTTTTAGATAGATGAAGGATAAATATCACTGGTTCAGATATGAATTTTTTTGCTTGTAATCCACAAATTTTCGTAATTGAGAATATTGGCTCAAACAAAAAAAATCGGATACGAATCCTGACAAAAAGATTTTTCTATCATCTGATTTTTTAATTTTCGTTTGTAAGTATGCCATAAGGGGTTCCTTGCAGCCATAAACTTGAAATAACACCCCCCTTAAATTGTATCCATTAGAAATACACTGGAACTTGAAATTAAGGAGTACGAGTATACGGCGTTTTTAGAATTGATGGCCTCCATAGTTTCATGGAGAGAGGAGCCGCGGGGCCGAAAGGGAGGATGTGCTCAGTCAAGCGTGACCAACGGCTCGAGGGTCGCACTCTCACCTCGGCAGTTGCATCAGGTTACGTCATGCTGCCAAACGCAACATTAGAGAAAAAAAGTGGTTGGCAAACACATTTATAAAATATAAAAAAATAGTATTTCATTAAAAATATTTCATAGGGGAGAACTTTCTGATAACAGAATAGGTTTATTTTTAACGAGCTGTAATCTTATTCTCTTCTATAATGTCTTTAAGAGTCCCTGTTATAAACATTTTACTTCAAACCAAATTTTATGAATGATTCATTCCATCATTTGTTAGGTTGATACTCAAAATTGTTTTTGAATATTTCGTCCAGTTTAGAAAGTAAAACAATCAGTTCAAAAACATCAACAATTCTAAAATCAGTCAAGTACAAAGTCATTGAAATCAACGACATTTGAAGACATACAAATGACAACTGAATCAGGATTATTTGAAGTTGACACCTCAAGTACCTTATTTTAAATGTAACAAAATGCCAACTTCATGTGGTCCATATCCAGTTGTCATTTTCATTTTTTCATTCGGAAAAATAAATTTTGCTAACTAATCTTAGAAAGGACTTTGTTAGGATTGATATGATTAAAGATAAATATCATGAAATATGGCCACTTCAGCTATATGAAATATTTCATATGAAACTATCAAGATTCGCGGTGGCGAATCGTGGGCAAGTACAAAAAAAGCTACCAAGAATCCTTATCTGGAATAATAATGTATTTTGGACCTTTTGTGGATTGTGGGCACAATTCTCAAACGATTCCAATGAAACTCAGCAGCTGACTGATCAACCTTTAAAAAATAAGTTTAGGCGTAATTTTATGTTAATATCTTAGAAACTGTAAGATTAAAACAATAAAAAAAAACAGAAAAAAACCCGTAAAAACTACCAATTTTCGACCCATGCTCACCTCCACATAATAATGTATCAAACCGATTTAATGTAAAAAATTAGAGTCCAGTGATGATAAAAATGGTGAAATTCTGAAAGCTATTCAAGATGTCGAAAGTCCTTGCAATTTGAATCGATAATATGTTACTATAGACTTTGCATTAAAATTTTATATAAATTTATTAGATACATTAAGCTGAAAAGTCGACCACAGGTAAAAAATGTAAGTTTTTAACAATACTTCAACAAAAATGCATTTTCATCCAAACTTTTTGCCTAATATTTGACCTAGAAATCTATATCAATAGGTTCTTGATGTGTATTTGAGACAAATACTTATCAATTGAAAATTTTAGTTAATCATATTTCATGTTAAAACATCCAGTTTTTTACCTGTGCTTACCTCTGCATCCAAATTTATCGAACCGATTGGTACCAAATTAATATTTTTCACAATTTGATATATTTAGTGTAGGCAATACAAAAATTGAGAGATAACATAAATAGTCAAATTTTTAAAAGTTCGTAAGATATCAAAAATTCTTGCAATATTCATTGAGAATATATTACTAGAGACATTTTATCAAGATTTTGCGTAAATCGATTGGATGGATCAGGCTGCAGAGGTGAACAAATGTTAAAAATTTAATTTTTCAAGTGATTCAAGAATAATTAATTTTTTATTGAAGTAAATACAATATCTTTTAATAAAATCTTATAGATAATTAGGTATTGATAAGGTTCAGTGAATATAGCAACTCTTTCTATTTCGAATTAGAAGTAAAAAATCCAATCGAAATTTTAATTGAATAACATGGTACCATTTACATCACTTGAAGAATAAAACAATTGAATTAATTTTTAATGAAAATTATTCCAACAATGAATGTATTTTTTTAGCTTTAGTAAGTTATTTATTTAATTTGAATCAATTGCGTGTACCTATCTTTTTTGTTCAATTACAAAAAAACTTGAAATCCCACCAAAAATATCTGCGAAGCAAAAAATCTGCCAAGTACAACTACTCGTATATGAATTTGTGAAATGGAAGTTGGCCAAGTAATTTGGAAAAAAATATTTATAATAAAAAACATATAATAAAATGCATATATAAAGAAACTTTCTTATAAAGTGCCCGATAGAAGTTTTCATATATTTTTGAAGAAGCCATATTAGATATTATGAAACATGGCGGGCTTGAATGCTATAAGAAAAATTATTTTAATACAAAATTGCTGGGTATGAGTAATTGATGGTATAATATAAATCCCGCCAAGTCGTATAATGTGGCTTTTCAAAATTCATTCAAAAATTCCTATAAGGCACTTTATCAAAAAGTTTCTTCATATATTTTATTATGAATATTTTTTTCCAAATTACTTGGCAAATTTTGATTTCACAAAATTCGTATAGGTGTACTTGGCACATTTTATGCAACGCGAATATTTTTGGTGCGATTTTTATAATACTGCAATACGTATCCAAATAAAAGAAAGGGTTATTTCTCGATATTTTCCAAATGTTCCTCTAAATCCAAAATAATCTGACTTGAAATTAAGTTAAGTATAAGAAAATATCAAAAAATAATTTAGCTATACAGAATCACACTATCAAAATTGTGTTTCGTCAAAGCTTTTGGTTCTTTTATAAATAAAAATAAAATGCAACATAGTTTTAACATCGTGCCTCTGTACCTCCATTATTTCTCAGTATTTTCTTGTCAGCGTTTTTTTTGCCAAAACACTTTGAATGTGTAAAACTATAATTTGCAATTAATGAAAAATATCTCCCTTAATTTCTTTTAGATCCCTAAAATGATTTCAGATTAGTAGACACAATATTGAATCCACAATTTTTCCCCATTTTAATGTGTTCCTAATGGAGTAAGCAACTTTCAAAATCTATTAGACATTCCTTAAAAAATATAGTAGATAGAAATTCTTTATTCAACAGTAGTACATAATTATATGATTGCAGCTTCTCTTCATTAATTTCCGCCGCTCAAGATTGAAGTATTACCATTGAGAGATAAATTCCAACGATAATTCATCTGTTGTCATTAGCAGGGATTGCAGGTTGTACATGCAATCAACCCATCTGCCTCGGGGGTGTCGCGGACAGTAGAAATTGAGTTGAAAGGCCTTAAAACTTTGATTACATGATATTTCTGTTGCGGTGTCTGGTGTCAGGGCGATATATATTCGCTTAGCGATTGGAAGAATGTTTTTCGCGTCGCGATATTTTGATGGGCATCCGATCACAAAGGGTGGAAGGAGGGGGTCGACCGTGCGACCGCCAGACCATTTGCTTTGTGGTCACTTGATTTCCAGCAACCAAATTTTCATCTGTACTCATTCAAGTTTTAATGTGTTTTTGCGGCGTCAGTCATTCAAACTTAATCAGCGACTAGTCACGTGTGTCCTACACATATATGTGCAGGATCCCAACTCGCGTTCTTTATTGTATGTGTGGATCTCCCTTTTCAGTGTATTTGTGCGTGTACTCGCAAGTACGCGTGGGGAATATTGGTCGAGCACTCTATGACGAGAGCGTATTAATTATAACTCTGGTCAGAGGAACGTCAAGAGATGTGCTCGCAGATACCTACGATAAATTGTCGGTTTACCAGCAAATCTCATTTCCAAACCCCGCCATTTTTCCGCTCGTTTGTCTGCCCATTGGTTGAACGACTCCCGGTCTTTCACGTGAAATTCATTCCTCTGTGTGCCGAATTAGACTCAGGTCCGCTGCTATTATGGACGAGGACAACAAATTTGACAGGAAAATTTCCTGTCGTTTAAATATGGATAATAAAGGTAAATCGATTAAAAAAACGTGTAGAAGAATTGACGAAAACATTCCTAGAATTTAAAAGCGTCCCTTTCTTAAAAACAAAACATTATTTCTCGAGCTCCTACTAGTGCAAAATAGTTGTCCTAAAAGACTCCTATTGGTAAAAAAAGTACCCTTTCTAAGGCTCTATTACAGATTTTTTGTTCAATATAACAAATTTTATATAAATTATATATGGAAAAATATCAGGTAATATATCAAAATACCACCCTCAGGGAGAATAAACCATCCAGAACCGTAAAAAGGTACTTTTTCATATATGATGCAATAAACTAAATTTTCCTCTTGGAGATCGTAAACTGCCCTCAGAAAATGCAATAAAATAAACAAATGTAAAAAAATTGAAAACTCAGCCCTTTTTAAATGTGCTTTTCACAACATATACAATATTTATATATATACATATATTTTTTCATACGCAATTTGTATGAAATTTTTTATTAAATTAAATACAAAAATGTGTAAATGAACCTTCAATAGGGTAGTTGTTCAATTTCTAAGGATGGTTCGTATACTTTTCTATAGTCATTTATTTTTATACGTTTTTTATAAGTTGTTTACAATCCTTAAATAGAAGAAATTAATTTAATATCGATACCTTCATGTTGAAAGAACCTCTATCGGAATGTAACTACTCTGGCGTTGGTCGTTTAAAACTCTGAACTAACCACTCTGCTTTTCAAGTTGGCCCCTCGTTTTAGTGCGCCTGTATGGCGCGAAATGTCAAATCAAACAGCAGATAGGTTCAGTAATTAATACTCTCTGGCTTAATATATTATTTTTAATTATTTTTTATTCACTCGAATTCCTTTAAATTCTTTTGAGTCCTTCAAATTTTCTTCAATTGTTTTTGATTGCATGAAATGCTTATAAACTTTTTCAAATTCTTTTCATTTCCTTGAAATCTTCTGAAGTATCTGAATTCCTACAATTCCTCTGAATTTTCCGAATCCCTTAAATTTCGTGAATTTATTTAATTCTCTGAATGCTTTGCACTATTTTAAATATCCAGAATTCCATGAATTGCACGAATTCAAAGAATTATACGAAACTCCGGGAGTTCTATAAACTCCAGGGGTTCTATGAACTCAAGGAGACATCGGAAATTCAACGAACCGTGGGAGGCCTATTAATGAACACTGAAAGCTCTACGAACTCAGGGATTTTATAAACACTAGGAGTTCTATAAACTACAGGAATTCTTTTAACTCAAGTAGTTCTATAAGCTCCAGAAGTTATATAATCTTCGGGAGTTCTATAAACTCCGAGAGTTCTTTAAACTCAGGGAGTTCTATGAATTTAGGGAGTTATATACATTCAAGGGATTTGATAAAGACAGGGTAAAGAGGTAAAGGGTAAAAAGGGTAAAAAGGTAAAGAGCATTCAAAGAGTTTAAGGAACTCAGATAATTTAGGACTTTCAGATAATTTAGGGAATTCAGAAGAATTTGAATGAATTTGATGAGAATTCCAAGGAATTCAGTGTGAATGCAAGTGAATAAAAAAATCTAAATTACATACTCAATCACAGAGTACTAATTATTTACTGAACCTGTCTACTGTTTGATTTGGCATTTAGCGTCGCGTATACGTATTAATTGTAAAACGAGAGGCCAACCCAAAAAGCAGAGTGGTTAGCTTTGACGACCAACCCCAGAGTGGTCGTTTTAGACGTACACACCAAAATAGGTTCTTTTAGCACATAAGTGTCCATATACCATATGAGAGAAGACGATATGTTCACACTTAAGGGTGGTTTAACTCCTTTATGATTGTACTAGACGTTATAAAAGAGCTTTGAGACGAATATACAGTTGTTCCTTCACCGAATAGAAGCTATTTAAAGCATGTGCTCTAGAGTAATCCAAAAATGCATTGAAAAAATTTTTTTCTTGAATTTCCATGCATATCGCCCAGAAATTTATTTCGAATCCACAAAAAAGTAATTGCGTTAAAAATGGTATTTAGAGGTTCAAGAAGTCCCATGCAGTTTAAAGACGTATTTCTTATAAGAAAATACGTTTTTGTAAATTTTATTCCGAATCGTCAATATTAGGTGAATCGAAATAAAATTCACCGTTTCTATTTACAATTAGATATAGAATACAGAAAAATGAATAATTTTTAAATATCACCCCTATAATTCGGTTTTGAAGGGTCCCAAAAACCCTATGAGTGCAAAATTCGTTGTTGCAAGTTTTTTGCGCTTATTATGATTTTTAGGCGGTTTTTTATTACAAATTGTTTCTAAGATATGACATACTACTTTCTACTGATGATTAGATGTTCATATATATTGTAATATTTATCAATTGTTTGAACATCATTAATAACTTGAATTAATTATAATTAAAAATAATATAATTAATATAATTATATTTATTATCATAATATAAAAATAATAAAGAGTTGGATAAAGCATGAGAAATTAAATGAAAGAAACATAATTTGTTAAATTTAATTATAATATTGTTATTGTAACCTGGGATATTCTCCGTCAAAGTGTAAAATTTTGCCCCCTGGCATAGATGTAAGCCCCCTGGTTTCTATGAATCTAGTTACCTCAATAATTGACCAATGGGAGTGCTTTCTGTATTGATACTTTATAAAAATATTATTATAAATAATAATAAATGGTGTGAACAATTATTTATGTGAAATTTAATTGATTATTCCTTCGCTCTAACTGAAAAATTGGAAATGAGTTGAAAACTTCACAAAAAACCGCAAGTATCTAGCATTCCTATAGGAGAAGATACTTATAAACAATAATAATCGATTGAAACAATTATGCTAATCGAACTTAATTAATTATCACCGAGATCTAAGTGAAAAATTGAAAACAAGTTGGAAAATTCGAAAAAACGCGACTTTCTAACTCTATTCCAAGAGACAATTGCCATAAAAAATGATAAATTGTTTAAAAATTTTATTTGAACATTTCATTACGAATAAAAAGCGATGCTTTTTGTATCAAAAACAATTTGTATTTAAAAACCCGCAAAAAATTACAATTAGCGTCAAAAACTCGCAACACCCAGTTTTTTACTTATTGGGGGTTTTTTGGGACCTTATAAAACAGACTTATGGGGGTGATATTTAGAAAATTATTCTTTATTTGTATTGTATGGTTGATAGTGATGAGAAATGTTGAGTTTAAAGTCGATTCACGTAATTCTGACCATTGTAAATAACATTTTGAAAAACGCATTTTTTTTCTTATATGAAATACGTGTTAAACTTCATGGGAATCGCGGAACCTCTAAATATCATAGAAAAGCTTTTTTTTTGTTTTTGAATTCAAACAAATTTGGGGGCAATATGCATGAATATTGGAAAAAAAATTCTGACCTAATGTGCCGTGCAAAAAAAAACTTTTGATTCAAGACACTCAATGGTAAAACCGGTAAGGAAATAATTTCAAAATTTATTTTTTCGCTGAGAAAGCTGATGTCTTAAGTTTCATGTCAAAAAAAAGGCAAGTTTTCGTGAAACAATAAGCAATACATCCGTCTGCCCATTAATTACTCGTTCTACTTGCGCCTCTGAAACTATACATTCCGGAGGAAAATAGGATTTTCAGTGGTAATATCAATCTTTAGTCAGACATAGGATAGATTCAAGTGAGGGAGCGTTCACATATTACGTAATATTGAAAAAGGGGCAGGGGGGGTTCGTGTTTCGTTGAGTTCTGTTGTGTGAGGGGGTGGAGGGGGGTATTGTTGACTCGATTTTGTAACATTTTTAATTGCATGTATTTCTAACAAAGCAAAGAGCGAGAAAAAGGTTGATATCACATGTGTGCAGAAGTGAACGATTTTCGCCCATTACTTGAAATCCGTCGCAAAATTTGAAAAGAGATCAAAATTTTTTAAAGTGGTGTCGATTTCATTGGAAAAATAAAAAGTCGATTTTCACCAAAAAATCCACACTTATATTTTTTGAAAATTTTTTGCTGCATTTGGCCTTCTCCGAGGAAGAAATCCTTTGAGTTTCAAATGGGCTAAACTATTTTAGTGGCCGAGAGAACTTTTTTTCTTCAAAATATAATTTTTGCATTCTTGTCATAACGCTGCGAGATATCGGAAAAGAGCAAGGGGCATTTTTTGTAGAAGTTTTTAAAATGAACCAATTTTTTCTTATTCTTTTTCAAATTTGTCTTTGTAAGAAAAATGTAAAAATTAAATTTTTCGAAAAAAAAGTTGTCGGGTCAACAAAAATGATTAAGCCCACATAAAACTCACAGGATATCTTCCTTATAGAGGGCCAAATTAAACAAAAAAATTAAAGTGTGGGTTTCAATTTGAAAATCGACTTTTTAGATTTTAAAACATATTGTCGCCGCTTTTTTGATATTGAACTATTTTCTCCGACTGATTTCCAAAAAGGACGGTGAAACTCACCAGGATCCGTTTAAAATTGAAATATCTAACTCAGATCGAAAACTATAGCATTTTGACGGAAAAATTTCGGTGTATTTCTTTTAATAAACGTCAAAATTAAAATACCTGTATCTTCGTTGAAATTGTTTTGTTACATTCTCATCCTAATGAGAAGGTATTGGTTTTATGTAAAATTTGACTTAGTCGGTTTCAATCAAATCTCCACGTTCTGAGACCTCCTGAGTCAGAAAAAACGATTTTTACGAAGGTGTCTGTCTGTCTGTAGTCTGTAGTCAGTAGTCTGTAGCCTGTAGTCTGTAGCATCGTGTAGGCACGATAACTTTCGAAAGATTGATCAGATTGGATTATGCTTTGACACACTTTTTCAAGGCCTAGAAGTAAAGAACAAGTTCGTTAACCAGATATTTCGGATGAAAATTCAAAAAGTGAGCACATTTTGAAAATTTTTGAGACCACTTTTTTCTAGATTTGGAAATTCTATGTACGGTTATTAGTAGTACTCAAAAGTCAAACAATTTATCCCCATGACATTTTTCGATAAGAAAAAAAATTATCAAAGTTATAGCATTTTCAAAATTAAAAAAAAAAAAACGAAAATTAACATTTTAAGCCGAAAAACACACGATATGAAAAAAAGTCACGACAAGAAAAACATTTATTTTTGAGAGTCCTAAGGTTTTCATAACAACTTTTTGCATTTTTTCAAATAATCGAAAATTCAAATTTTGATCGCACAAAAAATAATTAAAAATTCCATTTTTCCGGTAAACTATGCAAGATAAAAAAAAGATGGAAGAATAAAAATCGTGCAGTCAAAAAAGATCTACAAATTTGTTATTAATCACTTTTTGATAGGACGCGTAGTTTTTGTTTTATTTGTAAGAAACAACATAAAAAATAGAAAACTTAAATTTTTGGACGAACGACACAAGCTATGAGAAAAATCAATTGACAAAAATTGCTCATTTAAAAAACAGCTACAAATTTTTCAATAAAATTTTTTTGATAGGACGCTCAGTTTTTGCTTTAATCGTAAAAAATAACATTAAGAATAAGAAAATTTAATGTTTTGGAAGACGACACAAGAAAAAAAAAATAGGCAAATTTGTCCACTCGAAGAGGATGTACAAATTTGTTGTTTATAATTTTTAGGAAGGGCGAGTGGTTTTTTTCAATCGTAAAAAATAAGAATAAAAATGAAGAAATTACATTTTTGGAAAAATGACACAAGAGACAAAAAAAATGATAAGGCCAAAGTTTTGCGACCAAAAAAGACCTAGAAATTTGTTATAAACTCTTGTTATAAAAATGCATCAAAAATTAAAAATTTACTTTTTGGAAAAATGACACAATCTACAATAACTTTTCATTTAACAAAAATTGTCGCATGCATTATATCTATAAATTTGCTTAGAACTACTTTACACTAGTATGCGTATAGCAAACTTCCGCTGTTTTACAAAATCGAGTACAAAGCACGAGATACGTGATGAGAATGTGTTTGTTTAAGTTGAAGTAGCTTTAACACAAGAGAATTCACAGTCACCGAATTACAGTTGTCGATGATTTCACCTTTAATTTTACTAGGTGTGGGCACCAATGTGGGGGAAATGGAAAGACCGAGCGCATAGCGCAAGGTAAATGCATAATCGATCGCGAAGCGCGAGAACCAATAGTTCACGCTTTAGGCGGGATCAAACTTGCGAGCACAGCGCGCGATGAGAATGTGTCCGCTCAGCGGGCAGATTTTTTTCTCGAATCGGAGAAATACGTGTCGCTTAATTTTCTCTAAAGAACAACATATTTCGGCGCTGAAATATTCTGCGACAAGTGTAGAACCTGCCTGATTTGAAATGGATTCGATCCAAAGATATAATTAATTGTATACAGTGCTTAATGCGTTCAGTTTATTAAAAGCTGTTGAGTGATCCCTAATTGTATTGGAAAAAAAGTTTTAAATATATGTGAATTACAATTAGTACAAATATTAAGTAATTTCAATATTTGTATGACTAATTAAAAAAATATTTCAAAAACATTATTCATAAAACGTCTGTTACATAGGGGCGGGAGGAAGGCGGAGGGTAAAAAAGTCCAAAATAATGTTACGTAATATAAGAACGCTACCTAGGAACATTTTCAACCTAATTAGAAAATTGTCGGAGCAGAGTTGCGTCTAGTTAGGACATAGTCTAGACCACCTAATCTAGATAGTATTTTCGGGACCTAATCGGGTGCTGGCTAGCCCGCCATGACCAAACATTTTTCTGAGTGTCTAACTTGAATTTTTTTTTTCATATTTCGAAAAAAATTAAAATCTAAAAACCAAAAATAAAAAATGAACATTGAAGAAAATTAATTGTTTTCTCCATTATCTAGTCAGTCTTTTCGGATTTTATTTCGATACTGGATATCCCGTCCTGACCAAACATTATTCTAAGTACCAAGTTGAAATATTTTTTTGCACATTTCCAAAAAGCCAGGGTGTTCGGAAGTGCTAAAAATAAAAAATGAATAGGAAAAAATTGAATTTTTCCCTCATTATCTAGTCTGTCTTTTGGGCCCTAATTGGGTACTGGATAAGTCGACATACCAAAAAATCTTATGAGTGTATTATGCAAATATTTGTTGTACATTTCCAAAAAGTACCATGGTGTTTAAAAGTATCGAAAATGAAAAATGAACTCTATAAAAATGAAATTTTTTCCTCACCATCTAGTCAGCCTTTTCAGGCCCTATTCAGGTGCTAGCTAATCTATCAGGATAAAAATTTTAACTTTTGAATCCAAATATTTTTTTGCACATTTCCAAAAATATCCAGGATGCTTGAAAGAGTAAAAAATAAAAAATGCATATTACGAACAAATATTTTTTTTTTCATTGTCGAAAGTCTTTGAAATATCTTTTAATGTCAATCATTTGAAATAGATTTTCATAAAACCGACTGACTAACGCTAGCCTGCTAAAACTGACTAACGCCTGATGATACAAAAACGTCTCACTTCTACTCAGCGCCATAATAGATTGGCTTGACAGCGCCACATAAGCACACGGGCGGGACGGTCCATCCTGGGCCCGATAATTTTCTACAAATGATCTAGTAGGCTTGTACTGATGAAAAAAGACCTTCTACAGTGATATAAACTTTCCGAAATTTGTTAAGTATAATTTTTTCAGAACTTCACACATGTAATATGTACTATCTATACAAAACTATATATGTAGAAGCGTACAATCGTAAGCGAAGAGTCCGTTTCCCGTAAAGTGGAGAAATAATGTCTGAAAAAAAGTAACTGACTGTTTCGAACGCGGTACCACGCGTTATCAGCAGTCGCTGTAGCATCTGAAAATTGCCTGCCGCTTTTTCCGAGCGCGACACACTTAATAAAACATCCTCGCCCTCCTGACAACTTTCCGCAACCTCTCAGACCAGTCTGCTGCATCCCTTTCTCCCTTTCGCTTCCCTCGTCAACTTTAACCTTCCCTTTCACTGAATTATGTTACAACCCTTTTTCTATCTTCTTGCACGGTTACAATTAGGGGCCGTTCAAAAAATATGTAACGCTTTTTTCTGACAATTTAGCCTTCCCCTCACCCTTCGTAACACTTTTTCTATAGTAAGTGTATGTAAATTCAACATCAGCGTAACGCTCGAAGTGACACCTCCCCCCCCCTAATTCGCCAAGTATTTTTTTAATGGAATCTTGGTGACGAGAAACAACTAATTTCTTTTATCTAGTTACTTTTTTCGGTAACTATAGTGGGAACAAAGTTAGTTTTGTAAATATGTAATGCATTGGTAACTATAGTTACACTTTTTCAGTAACTATAAAAATCGTTACTTTCGAAATGTAGTAATAAAAAAATACCTTTTATGAAAAAATGTTATGGGCAATTCAGTGTCACCTTAGATTATACAATTAATATAATTTTTCTATAATGAATTTCTTATATTTTTTACGCGATTCTAGGAAAATCATTACAGAGAATCATTATAAGAAAATTAGTATAGAAATAGATAATGTTGAAATATTGAAAGAATTGATGCAAAAAATATAAAAGATACAAACTAATGATTTATTTATTTAATGCAGGATTTCAAATTGTTTTAGGGAATTTTACAGGATTCATCAGATTTCAAGAAATTCAATAGGGTTATAAAAAAAGTAAAAGATTTAAAATAAGTAAACGGATTAAAAATATTTTCAAGATTTTAAGGGCTTTGAAAGTTTTTCAAGACATTTACAAAATTTCAAGGGATGTAGAAAAATTTTGTATGATTTACAGAAAACTAAGTTCTAGAGAATTATCTTTCAAGAGAATGCTGGCAATTTCAAATACTTTAAGGTATTTCAACTTATTTCTCAAGGTTTGGAGGATGTTATTGAATCTCAAAGGATTTCAAAGAATTCCTAGTGATTCCAATCATTTCAAGGGATTTTATGGTATTTCAAGGAATTTCACACGATTTGAAGGAATTCACAAGAATATTCAAGGATTTCTAAGATTTATAGAGATTTCAACGGATTTTTAGAGAACGTTGCTGAAAAATTCATCTTTTTCATTAAAAATGTAAGTATTTGGTTAGAATTAATTTTTTTTAGTTGAAAATTAAACTACTTGGTTGAAAGTTCAACCAGTATGTTAAAAGTTCATATTTTTTGAAGACTTGAAAGCTTGGTTAAAAATTTAACTATTCGATAGAAAATTAATCTCTTGGGTTAAAAATCATCTTTTTGGTTGAACCCTTTTTGAAAAATAATTTGTTAAGATTCATCAATTTAGTTGAAAATTCGTATGTTTTGTTGAAAATGTACCTATTTTGTTGAAAATTGTTTTTTTGGTTGAGGATCAATTTTTTAACTAACAATGTTTGGGTCTAAATAAATCTGGTTTGGTTAGGGAGTCAACAATTTGGTTGAGGATTCAACAATTTGATAGAAAATTAAACTATTTGGTTGAAAATAACCTTTTTTGCTGAATATTTATATTTTTAGTTCAAATTTAACTTTTTAGGTAGAAATTAAACTAGTTTTTGAAAAAATTGCTTTTCCGGCAGAATATAAAAATTTTTTGTTCAAAAATAATATTTTCAGATTGAAGATTCTACCAATTCGTGGATAATTCGTTCTTTTGGATTTAAAATTCAACAAGTTGGTTGAATATTAATGTATTTTGTTGAAAATTCGTGTTTTTGATACAACATTAATCTTCTTGCTGGAAAATTGATCCTTTTGGTAAAAAATTGAACTATTTGAAATTTGAAAGTACAAAAAAAAAAAAACATAAATTCAAAACAGTAAAATTGTGCAACAAAATTGCACAAGAAAGCTTAAATAGAAGTATGTTCTTTTAAAAAACCGATGTTGAAAACGAATACTCAAGAAAGTCAATTTATGTAACATAAATTGTACAAAGATAGTTACAATAAGAGAAATATGTTTTGAAGTAACATTGTAACACGGCTCATTAGAGAAAGATATATGATAAATGAAAAAAGGATAAAAATAGAAAGAGACAATGAAACCGCCTCGCTCTTATTTCTTTATTATTTATCTGTCTTTTTTATACTACCAGGATCCAACATGTTTCGAGGCACTCTTCAGGGAAATTTTAATAGGAAACTAATAGGGAATATTTTGATATTATGCTAATATTGATTAAAGAGTAGAATTGAATTTGAAGAATATTATTAAGGAAATATTAACATTTGTTTATCTTTAATATTTCTGAGAAACGATTGTACATTAAAAAAAAAATTTATCTTAAATTTACATCTCAATCCAACAAGATTTAGAGTTTATTTAACTGGTAATTAGTTTGAAATATCTGATGAAATGAAAATCAAGAAAGCTTCAATTTTAATGTATCTTCATAAGATAAAAAATTCAACTATTTAGTAGCAAATTTACGTATTTTGTTGAAAATTCGTTTTTTTGTTTTAAAAAGTAATCTTGTTTCGTGAAGATTCAATATATATATATTTCGACTTGAAAGCTTAGTAATTTAAAGTGTTTCATATTGCACTCAACGTGGTATTTACATTAACTTTATTTGGAAGAAACTATTTCTCCATTATTACTCTATTTTCGTGAAGAGTCTCCCTCTTCCCTATGTTCTGATAGAATTTTGTGCTACGTTACTTTTTGGGAGAAGAGAGTAATTCCTACTTGAAATTCACTGTTTTTCTCTTGACATCAGATAAATATTTTTTTAAGTGCATTTTCATGTATATTTTCCTGAATCAAGAGATAGTTCATCAATAAATAAAATTAATGGAGTCAACTCCGAATTCATAAAAATGAAGTGCAAAATTCAGTCAGTGAATCATAAAAAATGAAATTGTACGATGCTAAAAAGAAAATAAATTTCCTTCCGATCGCATTAACGAATTGGGAGCAGCGCTGATCATAAAAATGCAGGGGGTGGCAAAGAGACGATCCGCGGTGTTGCTCCCCAACACCCGTTCCAAAATCCCGTTTGAACCTTTCGTATTCCCGGCTCGAAGCCCCGACGCCAAATGAAAATGCCGAAGGACAATGGAAATACTAATGATTGATTGGATACGAAAAAGAATTATAATTGAAAAAAACTCGGAGAGTGGCGAGCACAAAAAAAAGAACACGAACTATTGGGAATAATATATCAATACCCATCGAACCCACGCATACGAATGCGGCGATCGAAATGGGAAGGGGTAGGGTGGAAGGGTGCTAGGGGTGGCAATGGCAAACGGGGGATGACTTGCGTGGGGCTCCATTTGAAAGGGGGTGGGGTTCGAAAAGAGTAAAAAATATTACACCCTCACACACTGGCGTCGACTCGCGGGTGAAATGGGCACTGCCCGATACCAATAACAACCGGCACAAAAGAACCCTGTCTGTTCGTATGCGAAAAACAGACATACAGTTACGTTTTCGATGCTTCGATGGCATTATAACTTTTCACGTACGCGGTGAACTGCTGCCAAGCCGACAACGTTTACCAAGATGACAATACGACATTTTCAAATTTTCAAATCCATTACGCCCATATTTTCTTATTTCTTATTATATTGCTTGTGTTAATTATTTTTCCTTTTTCATTATATCAATTTATATAAAAAAGGATTCTCTTTTGAAAGATGTTATTACCATTTAAAGGTGTTAACGACCGAGTTTTTAAAATTTTAATAATTACAAATTTCGATGTTGATCCGATTACTTCGGACAAGTAATTTCTGAAAAACAAGAAAAAATCTGCTTCAGTCCTGATTTGAACCTGGAAAACCACTTTCTATGAGTGGAGCGTTTAAAAATTATGCCACCGAGACCTCTGAAGGGGGTTTCTTGTTCTTCATAGCTACCTTTCTTACATCAATATAATTATACTTACTTTAATTAATATTTAATATAATATATCATAAGGGTCTGCAAAAAGCTCGAAAGTTCGAGTCGAGTCGAGCCGACTTCTTTCGAGTCGAGTCGAGTCGAGTTCAAGCATGCTCGAAATTTCGAGTTCTCAAAGAAATTTGAGTACTCGAAATTTTCGAGTTCTCGAAGACATTCGAGCAGCTCAAAAGTTTAGGGTTCTCGAAGCTTTTGAAATTAACAAGAATTTCTTCAAACCCGGTACTAGGGGGTTTTTCGAATTTCTTAACAGTGATTTTAGAATCAAAATTAAGAATTCGAGATATTTTATCGAAAACGGCGATAAATTTTTCAGAATTTCAATAAATTAACAGACGAACTGACGAATTTCTATGAGACTCAGTATACTAGAGTTTTTTTCGGGCTTCTGATCATAAATTTAGTTAAAATTCTGAATAAATTAATTATATTCAGAAATGTCGTCAGTTTATTGAATTTTTACAGAATTTGGTCATCGTTTTGGATAAAAAAATCTCGAATTTTCATTTTAAAATCGCTTTTAGCAATGCGAAAAACCTCGTAGTATTGGGTTTGAAAAAATTCTTGTTATTATCAAAAGTTTCGATAACCTGAAACTTTCGAGCAGCTCGAAACTTTCGAGTAGCTCGAAAGTATTCGAGTACTTGAAAGTTTCGAGTCCTCGAAGATGTTCGAGTTCTCGAACTCATTCGAGTTCTCGAAACTTTCGAGTGTTCGGAAAGTTTCGAGCTTTCTGGAAAGCTCGATCTCGACTCGGCTCGAACCGGATCGAGCTCAGCTCGACTCGACTCGAAAGCTAACAAGCTCGACTCGACTCGTTCGGAATTCGAGTTCTTTGTACACCCCTAATATATAATAATTAATATTGTATTTAATATAATTTAATTAATTAGATTAGACTCACGTTGATAAAAAATGGTACCCTGGACACAGTGGAGAAATGCGTATAGTATTACCCTGTAAGAAAGGTAGCTATGAAGAACAAGAAAAGATCTGTTGAGGTCTCAGTGGCGTAGGGGAGGTGGGGTATAGTGTCTCGCTTTGACTTAAAAGCCCTATAAATTATGGTTGAAATGTGATTTTGATGTTTGTATTTTTTAAGGTGAACCTTTCATTACAAGGGAACATATATTATTACTCCGCATCGCTTTTTAATTTCTTCATTATTTGATATTTAATTAATTGATGGATGTTGTTTTTCAGTCAACGTACCCAATACATTGGGGTATGAAGACCCTCATATCACTGCCGTTTATTTAAACAATATGAACATTATAAAATAAAAATTATATAATGCAATAATTCTGGAAAGTGTGATGTAACGAAAAAAAATTATTCCAGGCATTTTCAGCACTAATTAAACGTTTTATTATCAATCAAAGTAAAGTATGTGGAGAAAGCAGTTATAACCTCTTACTCCCTGCTGAAATACATGGGCACGCTGCGGCGCGGCGTCATGTCCCATATGTGAGGGCCCCAGATTTACTTAATTTTAACACATTAAAAACGTTTATAGAAACAAATAATGATACCAGAAGTTTAATAAAATACTTTACATATTAGAATCTAATTTTTTCATGCTTTAAATATTTCAAAATATGCTTCAAGTGCTTGATTTCAGCCAAAGACTTTTTCATCGGTTTCCGCCAAAACTGTTTTTTCACAATTACTCTTCTAACGCAAATTTTAAAAGAGAAATTTCATCAAATCACTATTTCTCTAAACAGAGAAAACTATTTTATGTGAAAAACTAATATGAATATCAAAAAATACGGGCGTTATTTGTAATAGTCACCGTGCCCCGCACCGACACCATACCCCACTCACCCCTAATTGGTTAACGCTATTCATGGATAGTGGCGCTCCCGGTCTAATAATAATAATATATACTTTGAAATAGATAAAAATTTTCACTTATCCTACAATTTTCTTAAAATGTGCAACAAACCAAGGTTTGTGGATTGTGTTCACTGCATGTTTTTGTGACAAACATTAAACATGAGCTTCAAATTTTTTCATGGTGAATCGAAAGATCATGCCATTTTTTGCTACCAAAGAAAAAGTATTCTTGTGGGGTTCGAGATCTAAAAACTTCTCAAAAAATATCAAATTTTAAATTTGAAACCAAGAGAACATTTTTTGTTATGATAAAAAAACAATGGCGTGTTCCTTTTATTCAAGGTAAAGAAATTTCAAGCAATCGACATGGCCCAAAAAACTTATTCTTCTGCCTATTTGAAGAAAGTTGGAACTTGAACACAATGTTTTTTTTTATTTTATAATTCTATATTATTACACATATTATCTTTATTATTACACAACTTTTGCTGTAAATTTCGAAATACATTTCTTAAATAATGTATTTTATTTTTTACTGAGATTTTGCATTTTCCAAAGCTTTCGGGCTTTCATATCTATAATCATTAAATTTGAGGGGCTTTAAAATTCGGAAATCTTTCAAATACCGCAAAATGGGGCTGAGCGGCTCGGTTTTTCGCTTTTTACAATAAAGTACAAGAAGAAATTTAAATTAGGTGTTGATAAGGGTGCCCAAAAAAATCGTGATTTTGAATTTCGCAAACGCTACCCCCTAAATTTCCTCCCTATGGTGAAAAGACTGCCATTTTTCTTTTGTATAAAAAAAATTGTTTAGAGGATTCGCTAGGCTGTTGTAGGTCTAAGAAAGAAGTTCCTTAGTTATCAATTAAAAAAAAAATCATAGCTACAAAAATCTTAGATAAAAATTAAACAAAAAATTCTTTTCAATTTATTCAGTGATAAGCCCTAAATTTTAGAAAACAATAAATTGTTTTAAAGATATTGTCAGACCTAGAATACGGAAATTTGTAATTTTATTACAATTAATGCTCTTGAATGGTCCCTTAATTTTTTGTTTTCAAATCATATGCACAGCACTTCTTTTACAATATAAATATAATATTTCTCGTGAGGTATACATTGAGAATATTTATACAGGATGACAGGAAAAATCTTGAATTTCGAAATGCAGCAAAAATAGATACTTTTCAAGTTTCAAGATTCCTATAGTACTTTAAAATGTATTTTACCTATCATTTGATATCAAGTATTATTTTCAGAAATTTAAAATTCAATTCAATCGATAAGTAAGTCGATAAGAAAAACTTGTAAAAACACATAACTGCACCGAAATCGAACGTCAGGTAGTCGCCGTGCCAAAAAGCACGTCTCTGGAAAACAATTTCTATAATTTTAAGAATTTGAATGATATTATCATTCATGTCCTATGAAAGAAAAAACATTAAATTATGTTTCATGGAAAAAGTTCAAAACTTACAAATGGTAATTATTTTACTAATAGTTTTTGTAATTGCATTTTGTGTTACTGCCTCTTACCAATTTGTGAAAAATGGTATATAATAAATCATGGATTATTTTTTCAAGAAAAATATTCACTGCAACTCTATTGTTTCTAATTTTAAAAATAAGTAAATAATCTTCAAATATAGTTATTCGTTCGAAAAATATTTTCTTCATTAATTTTTTTTGACCATTTCAGCCATAAGAATATGTACTTCTGAAATTGACAACAGTAGAGTTGTAGAGAATGTTTTCCTTGAAAAAGTGAGCCATCATTCATTGAAATTCATCAATTTTTATAAAATTGGTATGAAGCGAAAATAAGAAAAAAATCAATTGCAAAATACATGATTAAAAAAAATGTTTTTTGTGAGTATTAAAATATCTTCTTTGAAAATAATGTTTCTTATTTGACATAAAGTCATAAGTAATATTATTTTGATTCCTAAAGTAAATGAAAAACTATTTTTCTCAGAGATCCGATTTTTGGCTCTGCAACTGCTTTAATAAAAACTAGCTTACAGCGCTGTAGGTAAATGATAGGTGAAAATACATGTTGAAATACGATAAAAATCATTAAAGAATAAAAAATGTTTATTTTGTGTGTATTTTGAAATTTAAGATTTTCTTCGCTCGCTACGTATAAATATTTTTAATTTATTCCTTATGGGGAATATTTTTCTTTTGTTTAGAGACCTTAAAAACACACTTTTTTGGGCAGCCTATTATTAATGCTTCAAATATATAATCTCTATTTAATCCTCTTTTATACTATTAGGCAAAAACATTTATTTAATTGAGCGAATTTACCCCGCAATGTGGGGCTAAGACGCTTACTTATTAGAGAAGTAAAAAAATGTGTTTGGAAGAAAAAATGTACAAATAAAGTAATTATTTGTAATTTTTATAGGTATTTTAAAGCAAATATAGTTACTAAGACTAATGGCAACGTTAAACAATGTGCTTATTGGCACTTGGAACATAACTAGATTTTTTCTTAACCACACGTATGAGTAAGACATATTACGATACATCTTATAATTTTATAGACAAGAGAAACAATTTTTCTTTGGTTTATAATAGAATACTATGAGCCGCTTTCCAGCACAAAAAAGAAAATTCTTACGAACGAAATCCTGCAGGATGAAAACTATATTGTAATCATGTGAAAATTTGTATAAATCTGGTTCGGGTGCTAGAAAATATGATCTATTGCAGAAATTTTCACGAAGGTTTACAAATTAAGCTTTTTACAAGTTTTTTAGACAATCTAACCATATTTCCAAAACTAAAATCTTAAAGGAATGCACTTTTCATTCGTTACACATAACTGAAGCAACTGGACCAAAAAATATTGAAAATGAGATTTAACATTTATACGAAAGAAAACAATTGCTTTGGGTGCTTTTAATTTGCTGTGTTCAGTAAGATTTCAATATCGGTTGAATTTTTATTTTTTACTCAGAAACTTTTTTTTTACTTGAAAATTGCAGGTTTTCATATTTGGATTGAGATTCCTCAATATTTGTGAGCTTTTTTATAATTCTAAATCTGAATATTTTCCATTCTTTATCATTAATAAAACTTTGATTTATGTATACTTCAAACGTATTTATCTTTCTCCTTGTTTCAACAAAATGGTTTTCGTAAAACTCACATACCTGCGTTTCTACATCTGTCAATCGAGTTGGAGAATACATTTTTTACACAGCATTCGCGTCCACAAAATGTGAAGCGGAATAAAAACAGAAGTGTAACGCTAGCAAAAAGTAAAAATAAAAGTACATTATAAAAGCAACCAACAACGCGACAAAATTCAGAGTGCGAGGACATAGTGAAGCAAGCTTGATTTCCGTCTCCATTACGATGCAAACGAAATTATCAATGCAAACTGTATTTGGAATGCGAGTACAAAATAATTTTTAATTTTTACAGTGCGCATGTAATGTAAGTTTAACTCTTGTATGTATACTAGGATGATCCAAAATTTTTTTTTCGAATTTTCCGACATATCGCCCAGATATTTGCTCCAATACACATAAAATAAATTAGTTTTTTTTTAATAGATATTTGTAGGTGCCGCAAGCCACCTGAAGCTTAATACGTATTTTCTATAAGAAAAAAGAAGTCTCTGTAAATTGTATTCAGAATCGTCAATATTAGGTTAATTCAGTTGAAACTCAATATTTATCTGCAAAATTAACCACAAAATACAAATCAAATATTAATTCTCAAATATCACCCACATAAGTCTGTTTTATAGGGTCCCCAAAAAACCCCCCGAGTAAAAAAAATTGGTTTTGCGAATTTTCGGCGCTAATTATAATTTGTTTGCGGTTTTTTTAAGCGCATTATTTCCAATACATAAGATACTACTTTATACTGATAATAAGATGTTTATGTTATTCGAATGAAAATTTATGATTGTTTTTATAATTTTTCTCTTAGAATAGATTCAGAAAGTCGCAGTTTTTTCAAAAATTTGCCACTTTTTGTCTAATTTTTAATTAAAGTAAGTTAATAATGCTAGAAAATTTCAGTTTTATATACAATTTTTTACTTTTTCTTCAATTTTCGATTCAAGTGAGGTGAACAATTATTTAAAGTTCACAAAATTAATTGTTCAAACAGTTTATAATTATTGTTAATAATGTTCAGTTTGAATAATGCTAAAAAGTTGCGGACTCTTCTGAAATTTTTAACTTTTTACCCAATCTTCACTAAGTTAAGAAACATGCTTGTTTAAACAATTGATTATTGTTTATAACTATCTTTTCTTAGAGTAATGCTAGAAAATGAATTTTTTTCTGAAATCTTCAGTTTTGGTTTGAATTCTTAGTTATGAACAAATAATAAGTGAACCTCAACAAGAATCATGTTTTGAATAGTATTGTATTTTTTTAAGTGAATTATTTTTGCTGTTTTCCCAATGTTAAAAAAAATTTCAACAAAAAAGCTGTCTTACACAAGAGACTTGTTAACCTGTATTGATTATTAAGTGTAAAGTGGACAAAAAGTCAAAATATTTAAGAAAAAACCACAAATATCTAACATTGATATCGATAAGGATAGTTATAAACAATAATACAATTTTTCGAACTATTATTCTTGCTGAATTAAATTAATTATTAAGTCGCTTCAAGTGAAAAATAGACAAATAGTTACAAATTTCAGAAAAAACATAACTTTCTACCAATTAGCAAAGAAAATATTATCTAAAATAATAATAAATTGTTCAAACAACTATTTTCGTTAACTTAAATTAATTATTACTACCCTCGAAAAGAAAAGTGCTCGAAAAGTTGAAAATTTTAGAAACAACTGGAATTTATAGCATTATTCAAAGAGAATATTATTAAATATAAAAATAAATTGTTTAAGCAATTACCTTTGTTGATCATGATCAACTATTACCTCAATCTGATTGAAAATTGGACAAAAAGTGTAAAAATTAAAAAAAAACACGACTTTCTATCTCCATTCTAAAAGGAAAATTCTGAAAACAATAATAAATTGTTTAAAGAAATTATATTGCATTTTCAAACAAAAATGATGAAATTTTCTTCCAAAAGAGATGAATTTCCTACCAGAAAGATTAATTTTCTACAAAAAATATAAAATCTCAATGAAATAGTTGCACTATCAACCGAAGAGATGAATTTTCAACTAAAATGATGAATATTAAAAAAAAGTTACTTTGTAACAAAATAGTTGAATCCTGGAACAGAAAATATTAATTTTTAACCAGCAGATGCATTTTGAATATAAAAGAGATGTAGTGTTCTCCAAAATATTCGAATTTTCTACAAAACTGCTGAATTTCAAGCAAAAAAGATTAATTCTGAACGAAAAAGGTAATAATTGATATTTCAAATAAAAAAGGTTTTTATTTTTAATCAGAAAAAGTTGAATTCATAAAAAAGACGAGTTTAAAAAAAGTTTAATACTGAGCCAGCACAAAGTAATTATTATCAACCAAAAATATAAATTTTCAACAAAGAAGATTATTTTTTATTCAAAAAAGAAGAATTTTCAAAAAAATATTTGAATTTTCTACCGATGAGATGAAAATCAAACTAAAGTAGTCAGTTTAAGAGGTATTTTAAATTTTTAGAAGTAATGGAAAATTTAAAAATATTTTATACATTTTTGAAAATCTTTCAAAGTTTTCAAATATTTTTTAATCTCTTCAAAAATTTTTGAATTTCGTAGTATCATTTCAACCGACTTCAATTATTTCTAAAATTTTAAAAAATCTTTCAAAATTAAAAAAATTACCTAGAAAACAAATTTCAAAGAAATTAAAGGATTTTTGTCCTTTATCTTAAAGCCTTTCAAACTTCTTGAAAAATTTCGAGATTTGTTTCGAAATCTTCAAAAATTCACATTTTGTTTTTAATTTTTGGAAATATTATCAAATATTAAACTAGTTTTCAAACTTCTGAATATCTTAAAATTATTCAAATTTTTCCTAATTTTTCTCAAATTCTCAAAGTTAACAAATTGCCCTCAAATTTTCCACATTTCGGTTTGAAAATTTTAAAAATCTTTTGAAATGTTTAACAATATTTTTAAATATTCTCTTGAAATTAATTTTCAAAATTAAAAATCAGTTTAAATTTTCCTTGAATTTGAGACGATTCTTTTATTATCTTAAAACTTTTCAAAATCCTTAAAAAGGTTCGAAATTCTATTTCAAAATTTTCAAAAAACTACATTTTGTTTTGAATATTCAGTTGAAAATTCAACTGTTTTGTGAGAAGCTCGTTTTTCTGGTTTAAAAGTCCAATATTTTGGATGAATTTTTTGTTCCTTTATGACTAAAAAATCATTCTTGGTAGAAAATTCAACTCTTGTTGAAAATTGGTCTTTTTTATTCGAAAATTGATATATTTAGGTTGAAATTTCATGTTTATCTGTCAAAAATAAAACTTGTCGGTTGAAAATGAATCTGCTTTTGTTTATGATTCACCTATTTTTTGTTTGAAAATTCGTTTTTCTTGATTTAATTGAACTGTTTTTGGTTAAAAATGAAAAACTTTTCTTGGCTAAAATATCAACTATTACATATTTTGTTCTGAATTCATCTTTGTCAGTTGAAAATTGAACTAATTAGATGAAAGTTGAACTACTCGTTTAATTCCTGAGAAACAGAATGATCTTACGAAACTCTGCCTCCTTCAAATCATCTTATATTATTTTTGGATTTACCCTAAATAAATTAATGATTTCATCTCCAAATTGATTTGAATTTAACTCAAAGTCACAACCGTCAACAGTAATATTCCCCACACATGTAAAATTGCATATAACGTGAAGCCCCTTTGTCAACTTTTAGTCATACAAGAAAAAAGAATACCATTCGAAATGGAATGAAGGACGAGTGGAAAAATGTCGCATTTGCGGCGCTCATTCGCTGGCGAATTTGCAACAATCCCGATCCGCATTATCGTATTAATAAATGGAATTAGCAAAACAGTAAAGTGCTTTTAACACCCTCTGTCTATTCAGAACTTCTCTAATATGACAAGCACGCTACGAACCAAATGTTTCATTTATATATACAAACGTCCGTTATATATACAGTGCATTCATTAAACGACGGTCACAATGCGGCTCCGCGGATATTAATGGCAACGCGTCAAAATCAATTTTCATTTGGCGAATACTTATGTATGATGCAATCCAATTTGCACTGCATCCCCTCCCGTAACCTCTTCTAGCCCTCCCCTGACTTTTGGAGAGGGATTTGAGAAGGACTTTTTTACCCTTCCCTGTCCCACTTTTTTCTCTTTATTTCAAGTCTGTATTGGTGCATTTTACCGTAATTGGAAACTCAGCAATGTTTGTTCCCAGTGAAAAAAATGCGCAGGATCGAACTTCGTCGCTTCATCAGCCAACATCATTTTTAGGGGATGAATGATCGACATTCGGCACGACTTTCAACGAAGCATCACCCACCGCGCGATAATCAACCCCTACCCTATTTTTCTCTGAACAAGGAGATTTTATAGAATTAAAATCGATTCTGTTGTACCTTTTTTAATTTCAATTAATATCTCTTTTCTTCTGGATTGAAAATTTTCCAATACAGATTAATAAGTATAGGATTGAATACATTTATATTTTTATTTATTTTTAATTAGAAAATTAAAGTTTTGGTCGTCGCGTTCCTTCCTTCTTGTAATTTTGAATGTGGCTCTCAATTATATTCATGAATTTAGTTTTGTACTACAAGACTAAAGTCTACATTCTAAAAGTCAAGATAAAATAAATCCATTTGAAGCCCATTTGTAATTCCCCTCCATTTATTAATTTAGACGGGTCCAAACTACATCACATTTTTCAAGCTTCAAAATTTTGACGCCTAGATGGGACCTTGCCATTCGGACTCATAGGATAGAACCTTTTAACATCTATGTACGGAGATAGAACCTTGTCATTTGGACACCTCGTTTATGAATTTGATTACACATAAGTAGCTTGGTAACAGCAATCTAAAAAAAGTATCATTTCACGGATAGTTTTCGGTATTGCAACAGTACTCCAAAAATATAGTCTCGAGTTGCTCTATTCTAATGCCACTTTATTTTGTTGCCACTAAACGACGTTTCAGTGCAACTTTTTTGGACCAAAATAGGACCGAAGTGAGAATCAAATTGTTCCGTTTCAAATGTTTTCTGTTTCTTTTAAGCATGCAGTTGCAAGAAATTAAAACAATACTCAAAACAAGACGATTTGGTACCTACCAAAACTACCAACATAGTAAATCATCATATCATGCTGATCATCAACTTCAAATCAAAATGATCTACTTTTGCGTATCCAAAATTAATTTTTACACTACTTCATTCATACCTGTCGAGCGGCAATTGTTATACATTTTATCGAAAGTCGTAGGTTAGTCATGACCGACATAATATTTCTGAAACAAGGAATATCTTAGAAAATTTCTAATTTCAGGATGGGAAAAAATTTCCAATTTTCCTATATTGGGATACAAATATCTATGGCCCCGCAAATTATTTTTTTCTTCATAAAAGTGTTCCTTTACATTTACCTAGTTCCAACTCCCATTTTGGAAAGATATACAACTTTCTAGCACCAACAGAAAATGTTTAAGAAAAACCTGAGTTTTCAACAAAAGACGTGGATTTTCAAGAAATAGTTCAATTTTTAATTAAAAAAGATGAATTCTCCACAAAAAATAATTAACTTTCAATCAAGACTGTGGGATTTTTACCAAAGAGATGAAATTTCTGTAATGAAAATGTAATTAATAAATTTTTAGTTGAACAAATTATTGTTTAAATGATGAGAAAAATAATTTTCAACAAAATAGTTGAATTTTCATCAATAATGTTGACCTTTTAGCCAAATAGTTGAACGTTTAACAAAATTAGTTGCATTTTCAACCGAACCAGATAAATTTTATATCAAAAAGTTGAATTTTCAACTAAAAAGAATGACCTCCTAACGAAAGTATTAAATTTTCAACGAAATAATTAAATTTTCAAACAAAAAAGATGGATTATCAACCAAAAATAACTAACTTTTAACCAAAACTTAGAGATTTTTACCAAAGAGATGCTACCAACAGTTAGAGATAACTTTTTAAACCAAAAAGACGAATTTTCTACCAAAGAGATAAATTTTCATCAGCAAAATTGAATTTTCAATCCAAAAATAGATACTTTCAACAAAAAGAATGACTTCATAACAAAATTGTTCCATTTTTAACAAAATAATTACATTTTCAACCAAATGATTATATTAAAAAAAAAGATGAATTCTCAAAAACAAAAAATTAATTTTCAACCAAAAACCATTGGCTTTTTAACCAAAGCGATGAAATTTCTACCAAAGAAGATGGATTTTCAAACCAGAAAGACGAATTTTCAACAAAAGAGTGGAATTTTCAACCAATAAAGATTTTTCAGTTATGATACAAAAAAAAATCTTGAATTTTCCACTTTTATTTATTTTGTTTTATGTTTTTATTTATTTTAATTTTATTCACAGTGTTTCCACTTTATTTGTATTATTATTTATATGGTGCTCATTTCACGAGCACTTTGCTTCCCGTTAACAAATGTATTTGCTTCTTCATAGAGTAAGCATTTGTGGTTTTTAAAATAATAGATAAAATATAGTTTTTATTTTGATCAATTTAAGAATAAAAATTTACGAAAAATACAAAATTATAAAATAATAAAAAAAATTGGTTAAATACAATGGAAATGGAAAGGAAACGAACCCATAACTTCCTTACTGTTCAATAAAATGTATCAATATTATAAGTCAATAGATTAGTGTCGAATCAACACATCTTTTCTATTCCCACATCAACTTTACAATATGAGAACGAGAAAATTTTTACTATAAAAATAGATTTTTAATATAATATAAATGACCATAACTTCCTTACTCTTCAATAAAATGTTTATCCCTCAAAAAAAGATTTCAGGGACGTCTGTTGTTCTATTTTATAGCATCTCCAAATACAGGTTTTGAAATGTTTAATTTTTGTGGACAAAAACCCGGGGTAACTGAACCCGATTTACCACACGACGAAGTATCACATGCCCTTAACCATTTGTGTGCTAAACAGCCACTCTTCGTTCTCTACCGCGTCCAGCCCTGCTGCCTTAGACCTTCTCAACTTCCTTATCTGCTTCTCATTCTCCTCGTCATTCAACTCCTCCTATCTACTTCCCTCACTCTTCTACTCCCCTCATTTCTCTTCCGTGAATCTGAACCCTGAAACAATTCTTTTAAAAAACTCCCTCCCCTCCTCACTCTCCATCTTCTCGCTTATCCCCACCCTACGTTTTCTAACCCTATTTATTATCTTTCACACATCCCCCTCTGTCTTAACACTTCTCAACTCCTGTTTCAGATCTTTCTCCTTTTCCTACTCTTTCTTGTTACACATCAACCTAAACTCCTTCCTCAGTTCTACGTACTCCTCCCTTTTTGCAGTTCCCTGTTTCCACTTCTTGTACTTTCTTTTAACCTTTCTTTTCATCTTTTTACATTCCCTATCTCACCGCGGTATCACCATTCCTTTATTCTTCTTTCTAAATACCTTCTTTTGCACAAAGTCATGATACTTCTTTATCGCCTCCCTCATCCAGCTCACCCTCTCGCCCATCGACATTTCTTCCCCACCTTGCCTTCCGCCGCTCTCCCCTGTTATCCACAACCCGAATGGCTGATGGACTGATTCTACCCTCTCTTCTACAGTGAATCTCTCAGTCTCCTTTCACCCTTGCATATTCATGACTACATAGTCTATAACCGATACCCCTACCTTACTCAAATTAATATGTACATTCTCCCTTTTCCTCCCAGTTCAGCCCAACCCAGCCCAGCCTCTATCCTCCATCCAGTCCCTTAGAATTTTCCTCTCTTTATTATCTTATCCTTCGATTTCCTTTCAAAGCTCTCTCCTTCACTGTAAAGGCCCCCTTCCCTCCCAATCCTCGCATTGAAGCGCCCCGTTCCAGTATCACCATACCCTCCTCTCTTTCGCCTAGCAGCAAGTCTTTCTCCCGTTCTTCAATTCTTTCCATCCCATGTCACAAACTTACATGTAACCCTTCCTATCTTTACTGCCTTCATTTGCACGCCGCCCCCCCCTCTCCTCCACTATGAACTTCTTCCTCAAATCCATCCCGAATCTCCGTTATAATTCCCCCACTAGCCCTTACCTTCTAGTAGATAAAATACTGCTTTCTATTGATAATTAGACGTTTAAATAAATTGTTTCAATAATTTATTATTATTTATAATAATATTCTTGTATAATAATGCTATAAAGTTGCAGTTTTGTCTAAAATGTTCAACTTTTGGTCCGCTATTAAATTACAGTGAGGTAATGATTATTTCAATATAACCAACATAATGGTTGACACCATTTATTTTGACAGTGAAACCGGGATTTAGCTCCCCTGGATTGTGCCGAGAATTGACGCCGCGCCGTGGGGATAAGTGAGGGGAGTTTTGGGGCGGGGGTGCGATGTGCGCTCAGGCGTGACAAAACAGAGAGAAACAGGGGAGAGACAAAATAGTTCGTGGTCTCTGAATTTAACGTCAAGGTCAGCCCCAAAACCGGCGTAAATCCAGATTTGACTGTATTTGTAATAATGTTTTTGAAAAATGTTAGAAAGTTGTGGTTTTATCTGAAAGTTTGAACTTTTTCTTCACTTTTCACATAGAGTGAAAAATAAATGTTAATATTAATTTGAACAAAAAGGCTCTCTCAGTAACTACTTCAAGGAAAATTTACATTCATAATACGTAGTGTATACAGATACGGCATTTTTTGCCGTATTTTAATTTTGTAGTACGCCATTTTTCTATTTTTTATCCCTTAAAAAAATACCAGTGTTAGTGACTGGCCACAGAAGAGTGATCGTGAGGATTCGTGATTCGAATCTGAAGTGCCCTGAAACACGTCAACTTTAGAACTTTATATTCTTAAAAATAAATTTATTTTTGTAAATATTATTACATATTATATATCGGCATTCGATAATAAACGATCTCCAATTGGTTTCAAACAAAAATTTTGCATAGAAACAGAGATATCTGGAAAAAACTGTTTTTTGGGGAGAACTTCAGGCGTGCTTTTCACCCATTTGAAATGTTTTTCAGCAAAAAAGAAAATATATGTGACTTGTATTTTCTTTTCCCCTACAACAAAGCGAAGTTCCATTGAAAACGGTGACTGACACTTCGATACCCTTCCTTGCAAGTGAAAAGTGGACAGAACATTGAATATTTCAGAAAACCCCGTAACTTTATAGCGTTATTCAAAGGTAATATTAAGAATAAAAATAAATTGTTTAAACAATTATGTTTCTCAACATGAATTAATTATTAGATACCTCACTCTACTTGAAAAGTGGACAAAAAGTGGAAAATTTTAGAAATACTTCAACTTTCTAGCATTATTCTAAGAGAATATTATAAATAATGAATTGTTTAAACAATTTATCTGAAGAAATAGTTATCAGTAGGAAGTGGTATTTTATGTATTAGAAACAATTATTATACCATTAAGCCATATCACTCTCAGGGTAAGAGTGACCTACTCGGTGAGGAAGAGAGTAAGGGGGGGGGTATAGATTTTTAGAATGATCTAGAATTCCCGTGTTGTATTAAAAAACCACAACAAATCGTAATTAGCGCCAGAAACTCGTAAAACCCAATTTTTCACTCATGGGTTTTTTTGGGACCCTATAATATAGACTTATGGTGGTGATATTTGAAAACTAATTATTTATTTGTACTCTATAGCAAAGTGTGAAGAGAAATGTTTAGTTTAAACTCAATTTAATGAATATAGAAGATTCTGAATAAAATGTACAAAAACTTTTTTTTTCTTATAGGAAATAATACGTGATAAAACTTCATGGAGCTTGCGGAACCTCTAAATATAATTTTTTCACAAATAAAAAACGCATTTATCTTTTTTGTGGATTCGAACAAATTTGGGGGTAATATGCATTGAAATTCGAGAAAAAAAAAATTCCAATGCTTTTTTGGACCACCCTAACGTGCACTCGCGTTCTCCTCAATCTGCGGATTTCTTTTCAGAAAAACATGAAACATTAAAAAATGTTCACTACCTTTTGTTTGGACTTCCTACTTTATATCATGAAGCTTATGTTTCTAAGAAAAAACTAATTTTCAGCCAATTCACAGCTCCTTTTGACTTCGTAGCTTTTTAATGCCAAGAATATCCATATTTTCATAAATTATGAAATTAATCCTCGTGGAGAGAGAAAAGGGGGGATGTCGGGTCGTCAAAAGTTCGTGTCAAAAGAAATTTTGAACAAAATATGCAGATGAATTATCAACAAAATAGTTCAATATTCAACCAAATAGATGAATTGTCAACCAAGGAGATTGAATGTCTAACAAAAAAGATAAATTTTCGGCAAAAAATGGAATAGTTCAATTTTAAGTCGACAAAATTAATTTTCAATTTAAAAAAACTAGTTTTCAATCAAAGAAATGAATTATTCATTATGAAGACTAATATTCTATCACAAAAGACAAATTTTCAAGAAAATACATAAGTTTTCAACAAAGTAGCTGAATTATCAAGTGAAGAAGATAAATCTTAAAGAAAACATGGAACAGTTAAAGTTTCTGTCGAAAAAATTAATTTTCAACAACAAAAAAACGAATTTTTAACAATATAGTTGCATTTTTAATCAAAGAAATTAATTTTTAACTACAATAATGAACCTTCAACAACAAAAATTAACTTTCAACTCAAAAGTTGAATTTCCTATTAAAAAATAGGACAAATTTTCAACAAAATAGATGAATTTGCAACACAATAGTTAAATTTTCAACCAAATTGATGAATTTTCAACCAAGAAGATTAAATTTCTATCAAAAAAGATAAATTTTCGATAAAAAATTTGATTATTAGATTTTCAGTTACAGAAATTAATCTTCAATAAAGAAAAAACTAATTTTCGATCACAGAAATAAATTTTCAACCAAAAAGATTAATTTTCTGCAAAAAAAGAATAATTTTCTGCCAAAAAAGATTAATTTTAACGAAGTACATGAATTTTCAACCAAAGCAACGAAGTTCCAACCAAAAAAGGTGAATTAGTCACCCAGAAGATTCATATTGTACCACACAAGGCAAAGACGCAACAAAACACAGAAATTTTCAAACAAATAGCTGAAAATTCAACTGATACAAATTTTGTTGAAACAGCCTAAACAGATTTCAATGAGCACAGTAGAAAAAATAATTAGGAAGAGAAAACTTATGTAAGAAATGCTTTTGACAGCCCCCCCCCCCCAAGTGAAGATTCGTGAAATTTTCTGGAACCCCTCACCCCCTAAAAAGTCCTACGCAATTAACGGACGTTTCCTAAGGCATGACTGACAGTATAATTTTAATTCTCAAAATCATAAAAAGCTTTTTATCAGAGACCTGTTTTTTTGGCACGGCAACTATTGTACCTTAAAAATGAATCTAAGTAAATTGAAAAACCTGTATTAATTAAAGGAATTATTTTTTAATATTCACCTTCGACAACGATGGAGTTGTCAACAACTTTGACGTTGATTTCATCAGGTTTGAATTGTTGCACATCCAAGGCCACCTGGAATTTGTCTTTATCTGCATTAACAATTGAAGTTCCTCTTTCCTCGTCCCTCATCGATTCCCTCATAGATTCCCTCATGAATTCTTCCCAGGGTTGAAAATAGACAGAAGGAAGGTATCGGTCAAAAAATGAAGACCTAATCAAATTCTTTGGACTCGTACCCAACCCGAAATGTTGATCGAAAAGTCGGTGGGGTCGATCCAGAGTCTGCCACCATTGAGACATCAGTTTGGGAATGACAGTCATTCTCGACCTCATGATTTCAGAAAAATATCCCAATTGTACTAAAAAAAAAGTAACTCAGATTAAATACGTTTTTATTTTCTAAGATTCGCGGTAAGAGTTTAAAATCTATTTGCTTCACGTGATGCAATTCTACTGAAGGAGGCGCTGCAAGCAGCCGGCTTTTATAGACGATGGTCAATAGCGTCGAAAGCCGGCCGGCCGGCGCGACGTGAGCGCTTCGGATCTGGAAACGACGCGAAATTTCGCGGCTAAAACTTCCAGAAATCTCCAGATAGAATCCATTTTAAATCAGGCAGGTTCTACACTTGAAGTCGTGGAATCTCTCGAGGACAAAAAATGTTGTTTTTTTAGAGGAAAGTAGGCAATACGTACTTTTGCGATTTGTGAAAAAAAAAATGTTTACGAAGTTATGCCTATTTGAGTTTTTTGCTTTGTTTTTCAAAAAAACCTTAATTTTTTCTTTAAATTTATATAACTTTTGATCTGATTGAGGTATTTAAGATTTCTTTCCACATTCTGGTAGAGTTTATCGCCTTCTTTGCAGATCCACGAGAAAATTGATAAAATGTTCAAAATTAACAAAATGGCGGCGGTTTTTCTGAAAATGTTGTCAGTCAATTTTCTCAAAAACCCCACACTTATATTTTTGGCCAATTTTTTGTTGAATTTGTACTATCCTAGGAAAAATATCTTGTGAATCTTATTCGGGCTAAATGACTTTTGTGGCCAGTATAATTTTTTTTCAGAAAATCGAATTTTTGAATTTATCTTGAAAACAACAAAACATACGAAAAAATGTCGACAAAATAGTTTGCACAGTTAAACAAGTTCTACAACCAATATTTCTACACATTTATGATATCTTGCACCATTTCGAAGAAAAATAACAAAATTCAGTTTTCATAAACAACAAAATTCTCTTGACAACAAAAATGGTTTAGCCTGCATAAAACTTGTAGAACATCTTATTTATATGAACAAAAATTTGTAAAAAATATTTTTAAAATATGAAAAGATCGGGTTCGCCCCCTTTCACAGAAATTGCCCATATTTTTCAAGTCCTTCAATTTTTTTTTAAGTTTTATATAAAAATGAACAATTGAAGTTCAAAAATGTCTATTCATTTTTTCTATCATTCTGTGTTAGTTTAACTTATGTAAAATATCGGAGGTTTCCATACATTTCATTTAATTTTTAATGTTAGTACTCGAACTAATTATTAGTCTAAGTTAGCTTGTGCGTCTATGCAAATTCAGATTCACAGTAATGGTTAAAACTCGAAGAATAAATAATATAAATAAAACGAGTTGAAGGACTAGAAGCATCTGGGAAATTTCTGTGAAAGGGGGCAAACCTGACTTTTTTTTTTATATTTTTCACAAATTTTTGTTTATGTAAATAAGATGTTCTACAAGTTTCTGCGACTTCAAGGTTCTGTGACTTCAAGTGTAGAACCTGCCTGAGTAAACAATATAGTATACCTATTATTGAATTCTAATAGTATCTTTTGGCACATACATACATACATATATACACATATATATCCGCCATGAATAATTAATATTATTTTATTTTTCTCGTTTCCAGGTACCTATGTCACAAATCTTAATAAACATTTAATATTCTGAGTATATTAGTATAACTTTGTTGAAACAGGAAATCAAATTCACTAAAAATTAAGCAATTATTTTAAAACGTTTTAAAAACATTTCATCGACGCGATGCGTTTGAATCGGTGAGTCACGCGCACATCTACATATATGATGTATTCAGTGCTCTTTTCAAGATCACAGACGTCGGATCTCGCCCATTCAACAGCTTCGAGAATTTACTGGAAAGCAACAAAGAAAATGCACATATTTTTAAAAAAAGTTTCTCTTTCTTTCATCTAAATTAGGATCATCTATAGAAAAAAATAGAAATTAAATCAAAAACCTAAAAAGAAACGAAGTGTACACACGGAAAAGCTACTATAGTTCAAAACAAAAAAATGCTGATCAATTAAATGAATAAAATTCAAATATATTTGAATAAAGTAATTTTTGTTTTTAAAACAGCCAACGGCAACATCCGTTCAATGATTGTTATATCTTTAAATTAACTACGTGACGTCATCAGTTTCAGATGTCATACAAAATCCAAACTTCAAGTCATAATTTTGGGTTAGTTAGAACTAGTTTAAAAAATAGTTCTGCTATATTGATTAAAAGAAAATTAATTTGAAATACGACTTTATAATCTGTTGAATTGCAAGGTAAACTGTTAAATCAATTATAAATCTCAAACCTATATTCAGCTATATAATATCTTTGTTATAACGATTTATTTACGTTATTCAATTTAATAATAATACTTAAAATAGGTTCTTCTGCAAATCCCTGTTCTAACCATTTTATTACCAATATCGTTGGTTCGTTTCTAACGATATTTGTAGCTATAGATCAAGGATAAATATCACTAGTTTATCTATACATTTTTTCCGTGTAGGCTGACCAAAAATATTAGTGCTACGCTCACCGAAATTTGGTGAACCTAGACACCCTTTCCAGCTTTCTTGGGCTCGCCGAAAATATTTGTTCTGCATCCACCGAATTTCGGTGAACCTTGACACAGCCAAAAAGAAAATTGTATTTTTATATAGGTATTTCTTAATTTAACCATTTCTGTAAGTTTTTTAAACATACGTATTGAAAATTAAAATACGAGTATTGCATTCAAATTTCAGGTATTTTTAGACTTGTTTTCACCGTTGCCAGTTATACGCCTGGAGCGAGGCCTGGAGTTACGCAACAGCAGACAACAGCTACAAAAAGATGGATCAATATTTGTAGCAAGGTCACGAGAAACTACGCATCAGTTTTAGGCGCTTTAGGTCACAATACGCAAGATAATATTTGGTCTAAATTGAACAGAACTTTTTGAATAATTCATCAATAATTTTACGCAGATATTAAAATTCAATTTAATTACGTAATATTTTCATTTTATAAAATTAACATTCATCAAAATTCGAAACCCAAATTAAATTACATGCTATCTTAAGTAATGTAAATTAGTTTAAAAGAATGAACGAATTAACATGTATTCTAATTGGATAATAATAATTTTTATTTATTCAAGTATTCTCTGGAAAGTTCCAGATGAAAAAAATTATTATTCAGCGACATCGTATACAACAGGTTGACTGTTTTTGCGAATTATGAAATAAGCAGAGTCCAAAAATAGAATGCTGATAACTGCCTCACGAATTACATTATTATGACGAGCATTTGAAGATTCCACGACCATGAATACAAATTTAACTGCAGTTTTTTAATCAGTTCTGATTTGGAGTATTTGTTTCACGTTCTATCCTATCTAAGTGCTATCAGTCTTTTTTTAAAACTTTAAACATATGAAAAACTATAAATAAAAGCCTGCTTCTGCTCGTACCGAAAAATGTTGGTAGATGGAAAAGGGAATGGACAAGCTTATGAAAAATATTTGACTACTTATCCCGAATGTGGGGATGACGAGACACTTTGCAAATAAAAACATGCGTATATGTTGAGATAAAAAATAAAGCTTGAAGCCTATTCAAGGTCCGTGCCAGAATCTTCTCGAAAGAGTTCACTGCTGTTTTACCTGTTTTTTTTACGTTTCACCATAATCTTTCTAGAGTTGATTTAATAATAGTATCCAATTGACTCAAATCAATCAAAAGTATTCTATTAATCTGTTTTTAATATTCAACTTGTTTCAAGAATAATACAGTTTTAAGTAAAAACAAACATGCAATAACTACTATTTGATTAAAAATAATGGTTTGTAGTAATTTAAACAGTGACAATGTTAAAAATTTTGAAAACAACCTTTTCGGCATTTAAATCGTTTTGAAAAACAACCTAATTCTACCTCAAATTTTTGGCCATTTTTTTGCCTATACGTATTATACGCATGATACCAGATCTTTCTCGAACAGCAGACTATAAAAATAGAAACAAACTGTTATCGGGCGAGACCACCTGTGTCAATTCTTTAAATTCGTATAAATAAAATTAATTTAGTTTTTTTCTTAATTACACCTCCACAATCACAACTACGCGTTAAATAAATGCAAAAAGCATTTATATTGTATACTAATTCTGTAAACAAAAAATAGAAAATTATACAATATTTTTGAATTATTGAAAATAAATATTAATTACGAATTAATAAACATTTGTGGGCGTCCGCATGAAAAGGGTCCTTGCGGGCGGTATGAAGTTACGTATAGATACATACAGCCGGATAAATTCCCGGCATTTTAGATCCAGAACGAACCCTCTAAGTTGAAAAACGAGTCACCAGGGCATTTCTGAAGTTGGAACTTCGAAAAACCGTATTTCGAGAACAACGTATCTAAACTTGGCGAGTGACATAAGCACACATGTTATACTTCTTCTTTGACCCTGAAATATACCTCCTTCTGGTAACTTTCTGGATATGAGTATAGTTTCAATCGATTCGCTATAGGTCCCGGTATTATTCCCCACTCAAACCCGAAAATAATAAATTTTACCTTAACTTAGAAAAACGTGAATATTTCCTAAACTAGAACCGGACATAAGGGCCATTTTCATGCGGACACCCACACTTATCTTCTACAAATAATTCACATTTTCACCTTACGTGTGCTGCAGGTGTATAGATTTATAATATTATTATTCAAAATTATCTTATAATTTTTACCTTCCACCATTACTTTTGGTCCAAATTCAGCCCCCTGTTCTTTCAAAGGGCAGAATTTAAAAAATATTTGTTAAGAAGTCACAAAAATTCGATGAATATTTAAAATGAGTTCAAGAATGTTTAAAAAATGAGTAAATTGTTCAGAACTTTATTAATAATTCAAATAAAACGATTGTTCATTTAACTGGAGTAAAAAAGTAACAGTAAATAATAAAAAATACTTTTTCAGTTACGCCATCAACAAAATAAGGCATATAATCTTATTTCAAATCAAATAAATTTCATAATGAATATAGATCTGGAATTAGCAAATTTTATAACGAATAATTATTTTTTAATAAAAGATACGTAGATACACTTTACCCCAATCAAATGAAATTATTCTAATTATTGTTTTAGAGAAAAATAGTTTGACAAATACATAGTTTTTCAAACAAGTCTTTGTTATGAAGAATTTTACCTAAATAACTTCTATGTAAATGATATTTAAAATTTTAAACAAATATTTAGAATTCCCTTACTTTTCCTGGCTGTAAAAATGAACATGTTCTCACTGACTTAAAAGAAGGAAAACACCCAAATCAAAATACCTCAATTATATGAAAATAAAATATTCATTTGCGTCATTTCGAAAATAATATGACTGTAATTTACTTTGATGGCTTTGTTTAATATACGAATATAATAATTCTCATTCATTTTTTAATTAATTTAAATACTTGTAATTAAAAACAAACGTCTCAATTTTTGGATCAATACATTTTTCTTTAAAAAATTCGAAAATCAAGATTCTAATGAAAAATAGGAAGTAAAATACATATTGATATATAACAACAAAAACGTAGGGGTGTTATCATGGCCAATTCCGCCAAACTTTAAAGTCAAATAAATAAACAAAAAAAGATATTGAATTAAAAAAATAAAATTCCAGAAAATCCATAAGATTCTCGAACATTCCATAACCATAAATACAGAATTAACTGCATTTTTTTAATCAGTTCCGATTTTTAGTATTTGTTTCATTTTCTAACATATGTAAGTGCTACGAGTCTTTTCTTTTAACTTTAACATGTGAAAAACGAGAAATAAAAAAATGTATATTTGTCGTCATAAATGATAAAGATTTACGCCTATTCAAGGTCCCTGTCAGAATATTCTCGAAAGAGTTTGCTGCTTTTTACCTCGTTTTTTATGTTTCATTATAATCTTTCTAATGTTGATTTAATAATAGTTTCTACTGGACTCAAATTATCAAAAATATTCTAGTAATCTGTTCTGCAGGTTCAAGTTGTTTCAAGAATAATACAATTTGAAGTAACAACAAACAGGCAAAAATTTACAAACCCAAAATTTTTGTAATAAAAATAATGGTTTGTATTAATTTAAAGAGTTATAATGTTAAAAGTTCTCAGAAAAACAATTTCGGTATTTTAAATATTGTGGAAAAACTATTTCTACATCGAATTTTAAGCCATTTTTGTTGGTGTATACGTATTATGTTATAACAGATCTTTCTCGAACAACAAGCTAGAAAAATAGAACCAAGTTGTTTTCGTGTGAGACCATCTGTGTCAATTCTTGACATTTTGATCAATTTGGTTTTGTACGAAATTTCACTTCCGCAATCCAAATTATGGGTTAAATAGGTTTAAAACACATTTATACGTATGCAAATTCTGTAAAGAAAGATTAGAAAATTATGCAGTATTTTAGAAATATTGAAAATAAATATTAATTAAGAATAAACATTTATCCTCCAGAAGTGATTCACATTTTCACCTTACTTATGCTGTATTGTATTGATAATATTATTCTAGTTATATTTTTTACTTTCCACGATTATTTTTGGTTCAAATTCAGCCCCTTGTTTCTTTGAAGGGTAGAATTTTGACATAGAAAATTTTTTAAAGTTAACTGAAGTAAAAAAGTAACAGTAAATAATAAAAATACTTTTTCAGTGAAGCCATCAACAAACTAAGGTATATAATGTGATTTCATATCAAATTAAAGTTAATAATAAATGTAGATCAGAAATTTAAAAACATTATCACGAAAAATTACTTTTTGATAAAAGATACGTACATACACTTTACCAAAATTGAAAAATCTGATTATTGTTTGAGAGAAAAATAGTTTGACAAATAGTTTTCCAAACACATCTCTGTTATAAAGAATTTCACATAAGCAAGTCATTTCGAAAAAAAATATAACGGTAATTTAATTTGATGTTTTTTTTTATTATAAGAATATTATAATTTTCAGTCTTTTCTTATTTTATTTAATTAATTGTAATTATAAACAAATGTCCAAACTTCTGAATCAATACATTTTTCTTTAAAAAGCCCGAAAATCAAGATTCTAATCAAAAAGAGGAAGTGAAAATTATATTGACATATTTCAACAAAAATTTAGGGCTGTTTTGGTATTCAGGACTAATTCCATCAAATTTAAAAGTCAAATAAATAAACAAAAAAATAAATAAAAATTAAAAAAAAAATTAAAAAATTCCAGAAAGATCCATACAATTCTCGAGCATTCGTCGATAAATCGCAAATCTAATTACTGACGCAATTTGAAAGGTAAAGAATGGAACCTAGCCAACAGTTAACGTTTCACACCTGTGCAAACATACATTATTTCCTACCAGCTTTCGGTTGAGCCAATCAGCGGTGGCCCAATAAGTGTTTACTTCAAAAAAAATTATTTACTTAATTTTATAACACTGCGTAGCTTTTAATTCTCGAAAGCAAGCTGTAAAAATCATTGTGTCATTCCCCACCCTCTAAAGCGCGATCCAGCATAAATATCCGCAGTCTCGATACGATTTTTAGTTGAAAACTTGAAGAAGCTAAGAATAACAATCAAGAATCTACCTTTTGCAATTTGCAAAGAAACGCCAAATAAGAAAAAAAACATCCAGTAAAATCGACTTAAAAGCTCAATTTTCAGCAGACTCAAAAGTGAAATATTCTGACGATGCCACTGTGGCCGTTCCTGTTCCCTGCCTTGTGGGCTGGCTTGGACCAACCCCACATGCTCATGAACCAAAATTTTGGAATGGGCCTACTTCCTCAAGATCTGAGTCCTCCAGCATGGACTCACAGCTCCTATTTTCCGCAAATCCGGGACAGGTCTGCGATCTCGGACTTCTACAACCGACCCTGGGCTGATCTTTTGAGAACAGAAGGAAGTGGTATGTATTCATTATCAAAAATATTTTACAATTTTTATTAAAATTTTTTTTTACTGAATTGCTTTTATTTTTCCTCCTTTTATGAAATCTTATCTGAATTTAAATATTTTTTGCAAAAGAAAGTTAATCGATTTATCTTTTATTTCTTAATTTTAAGAGTATAAATAATAGGTATTCGCAATTCGAAATTGAGACTTCACATTTACAGCAAAAATCCAGTATTTTTCATTCGAAAGCTTTCCTACTATAACGAACTCTTTATCCTTGCTACGCGAATACTTATCCACCGGATGAAATTTTCTCAAAGACCAAATTCTTGAAGATAATTGCGGCTAAATTGAAAATCCATACGAGGAATGGTTGAGAATGTTTATATAAGGTTTTTAAAAAATAATTATTAATTTTTTTCCAATTCTTGGATATTTTTCAGAGTATAAAAATTTATCAGCAAGAAAATTTACAAACAACTTATTTCGACGAATTAAAATTCCAGTTCTTGTTTTGTATAAAAGAGCTTCGAAGTTCAGTAGTAACTTTAATAACAAACAAAAGTATCAAATTCAAATCGCTCTTGAATTTACACTCAATAGTAACCTGAGACTGGAATTAAAATTTCTAATGATTGAAATTTCTTTATGACAGAAAATTTTAATATTTGATTTTTTACAGGTAAATCGACAATTATATCTGATCAGAACACCTTTAAAATCACGCTGGACGTGCAACAGTTCAAGCCAGAGGAAATTAAGGTGAAGGTCGCGAACAGGTTCGTCGTCATCGAGGCAAAACACGAGGAGAAGAAAGATAAACATGGTTTCATTTCGAGACAATTCGTCAGAAAGTACTTCGTTCCGAAACAGGTGGACATCGAACAACTGAAGTCCAGTTTATCCTCGGATGGAGTTTTGACTATTACAGCACCTGTAAAGAATCTTCCTAAGCAAACTGGAAAACCTGGAGTTCAAGAAAGTGCGGAAAAAACCAAGGAAACTTCAACTGATAAGGCCAATGAGACGGAAAAAGAAAGGGTGATCAAGGTTGAGCAAACTGGAAAACCTGCGATTCAAGAAAATCTTGAAAAACCTAAGAAAACTTCAACTGATAAGACCAATAACGCGGAAAAAGAACAGGTGACCAAGGACGAGCAAACGGGAAAACCTGCGATTGGAGAAAGTGCTGAAAAATCTAAGGAAACTCCAACTGACAAGACCGATAACGCAGGAAAAGAACAGGTGGCCAAGGACGAGCAAACGGGAAAACCTGCGATTGGAGGAAGTACTGAAAAATCTAAGGAATCTTCAACTGATAAGGCCGATAACGCGGAAAAAGAACAGGTGGCCAAGGACGAGCAAACGGGAAACCCTGCAATGGGAGGAAGTACTGAAAAAGCTAAGGAATCTTCAACTGATAAGGCCGATAACGCGGAAAAAGAACAGGTGGCCAAGGACGAGCAAACGGGAAAACCTGCTATTCAAGAAAGTGCCGAAAATCCTAAGGAAACTTCAACTGGTAAGATCGATAACGCAGGAAAAGAACAAGTGACCAAGGGAGAGCAAACGGGAAAACCTGCGATTCAAGAAAGTGCCGAAAATCCTAAGGAATCTTCAGCTGATAAGGCCGATAACGCGGAAAAAGAACAGGTGGCCACGGACGAACAAACGGGAAAACCTGCGATTCAAGAAAGTGCCGAAAATCCTAAGGAAACTTCAACTGGTAAGATCGATAACACAGGAAAAGAACAGGTGACCAAGGGCGAGCAAGCGGGAAAACCTGCGATTCAAGAAAGTGCCGAAAATCCTAAGGAAACTTCAACTGGTAAGATCGATAACGCGGGAAAAGAACAGGTGACCAAGGGCGAGCAAACGGGAAAACCTGCGATTGGAGGAAGTGCTGAAACCCCTAAGGAAACTTCAACTGATAAAACTAATAAGACGAAAAAGTAAAAGGTGATCAAGGTTGAGCAAACTGGAAAACCAGCAATTCGAGAAAGTGCCGAAAAATCTAAGGAAACTTCAACTGATAAGACCGATATGAACGATAAGACGAGAAGAGAAAAAGTCAGAACCGAAGAAGGGGAGAATGAAGACACAAAATCGGAAGAATAACTTATTCTGATGCATGATAAATTATTGCGCTAATCAATTCCTACGTCGTTATGTCACTTGCATTGTTATAGATTTAGGTTGAATGATTTCAGTTGTATGAATTATTTAAGTTTTGAGTGTGCCATTTGCAAAATGATGTTGTGAAGTAGCTATTCTCATGTTAAATCTTTTGTACGAATTGATAATAAAATAGCTTAAATCTGAATAATATATTTTTTTAATTCTTATTTTCCTTCTGCGATTAGATAATTGATTTTTAGAAAAGTTTGAACTCAATCCTACATTTTTTTAAACAAAATTAAGGTGTTTGATGTACACTTGGAGTTATGCTTTTTTTAATTTCAAAGGTTAAAACATCTCCCAAGTTTAAGAAAAGAAATTTGTCGGTTAATTTAGAAATTCGAAATTCTGAGAAACTTTAAATAAAAAAATAAAAAAACATTCTTTGCTCTTATTTATTCCAAATGGTGTCCTGAATCTACCAAAAAAGTAAGCAACATGTTTTCCTAAAAAGCATTACAACATTTTAGAATTTGTAAATGAAAAGAAATAAGTACAATTTTCTGTTCAATTAGGAAATTTTCTTTTACGCCAAAACTTAGTTCTCTGCCAGAAAAAAGTTTTCGATTATTTCAGAAATTGAAAATATATATTCAGTCATGTTTTATGAGAAAAAAAAAATTTTTTTTTTGTAAAAAGTTTAAAATTCACAAAAAATAATTATTTAAAAAATATTTGTTCTAATTGAAATTTTTCTGTCGCTTCTTACCAATTTCTTTTAAATGGTTTAATTTTAATAAACCGTGGCTCATTTTTTCAGGGAAAACATTCCTTCAACTTCACTCTTTCCAATTTTTAAAATAAGTAAATAATCTTCAAATATAATTATTTGCTTAAAAATGTTTTCCCAAAAACAATTTTTTAACGATTTCATCCATCAAAAAATTTACTTTCAAAATTCAACGTATTTTTTAATATTTTTGAAACTAAATTAAAATTGAACGAGTTACAAAATAAAAACATTTACTAAAATCGAATTACTTTTTGTTAAGCAATCGCGACGCATACGCAACGGGTGGGTCATTTCCTATCTTCCCCTGGCTCAAGACTGCACCGATTGTATAATCGGAAGCATCTGTCGTCAAAAGGAAGGGTTGTTCGAAATCAGGGTATTAAAGGATAGGGGCATGTGTTAAAGTATCCTTCATATCGTCAAAGCTCTGCTGCTGCTCTTCGCCCCAATGAAACCTCCGACCCTTCTTTAACAGATCCGCCAATGGTTTAGTCCGTCTCGCGAATTCAGCAATAAATTTCCTATAATATCCGACCAATCCGAGGAATTGTCTAATATTCCTCTGATTTTTCGGTACAGGAAACTTCTGTACAGCTTCGATTTTGTCTGGATCGGGACTAACACCATTTTCGGAAATGATATGGCCTAAGTATTTAACCTTGGTGGAAAGAAAGGCGCATTTATCTGGTTGAAGGCGAAGACCAGCCGCTGATAGTCGCGTAAAGAGGCGTCGCGCTCTGCCCGTGTGCTCTTCGATAGAGGCTGCGAAGATGACTATGTCATCAAGGTAGACGAATAACTCCGTCCCCTGAAGTCCCGTCAACATACGATCCATTAGGCGTTGGAGCGTAACCGGAGCACCCTTGAGTCCGAAAGGCATTCTCAAGTACTCATAGTGGTCACGATCTGTAGAAAACGCGGTCTTTGACCTGTCAGCAGGGTTCATTGGTATCTGATGGAATCCACTGGCAAGATCAAAAACCAAGAAGTACTTTGCTTTGCCTAAGTTATCGAGAATTTCTGTGATGTTGGGGAGGGGAAACGCGTCTCCAACGGTTTTAGAATTCAAAGCCCGAAAATCGATCACCATTCGCCACCTTCCGTTTTCTTCAGCATCAGGCTTTTTGGGAACAATCCAAAGAGGCGAATTGTAAGGCGAGTTTGATTTCTTTAATACACCGAGCTCGAGCAATCTCCCTATTTGCTTTCTTATTTCCTCTTTATGGACTGGCGGATAGCGATACTATTTCGTTACCAGCGGCACGTCGTCCGTGGTGGGAACAGTATGCTGTTCTAAGGTGGTACCTGGGAACTCATCGCCTGGAAGGAAGAACAAATAAGGAAACAACTCAATGAGTTTGATCACGCTCTCTCGTTCCTCAAGTGGCAGATCATTGACACCCACGAGTTCGAAAATACGACGCGTTTGTTGTCGCCTTGAGAGTCGCGGACCGGAACGTATTTTCATGATTTTCTCGAGATCCTCATCGGAGTCTGATGGAGATTCGATATCATAAGTATCATATGGAATGATTGTTTGGGGGCTATCTGTATATCGACATCTTCATAGCCGACGTTAATAGCCATAACACAGCATTGACCATCTTCATTGGACACCACTGAGTTACCGATAATAATGCCTTCTCCGGCATCAATAAGTGGCAGATAACTCTCCTTACATTCCTTGTTTATGACTTCGATGGGAACGACATGTCGAGTTCGCGCTCTAAGGATCAAAACGGGTGCCTTTAAAGGGAACTCGTAAGGTTCATCGTCGTACCGATCTGCGAATTTTTGCGGATTAATGAAAGGTATGGGAGTGATTGGTCGGCTCCTCGTAACAATCGTCTTGTAATAATATAAAATTGTTGCTTGTTCCTGATAAAAGTATTCTCCGCCGAGAATACCATCATTAGGAACTCTGAGGCTATTTGGCATCACCTAGAATTTTACGGGAGTATCAAATACCTTCAGGATGGCGTAACCATAGGAAGGTATTGATCCTTCCGTAATTCCCGTGATGGTTATTCGCTCACTAATATTCACAGGTGTGTCTGGTTGCAAGTGATCTTGTTTTATCAAGTTCACCGCGTAACCTGTATCAACGAGGAAAATGCCTTTACTACCCTTTAACTGTCCAACGTCAACTTTGACAACTGGACAGCGGGAATAACATTCCTGACACCTGACTGCGTAGCGACCACTGCAACCCTGGCAGCCCTCGTCGGTGCGCTCGCTGTCGGGTGCGCATGGCGAGCGCTTTGGGAGTTGATATGCCCAGAAGCGCTACTTCCAGTGAACTCTGGCGCGCGTTGGTAAGACAGAGAGGGGAATCGTACTTGAGCTGACGGAGGTGCACGGTATGGGTTTGCAGGATTTCTGCAAAGAGAGAGAGTTTATGCCCTATAGCATTGCAGACAACGCAAAACAAGGCTCGATTCGCCTCGCTTTTAAAATTATCGCTCCACGTTACATTCTTAGTCCTTGCTTCGCGATTTCCGCGCGACGGCGATCTCGAGGCCGGATGGTCAGGGTGATCGCGATTCAAAATGTGTACAGGATGATTTTCGCGATGATAAGGGTCGTAGTGTTGAAAATCGCGATAATTTGATTCCGTAGTTGATCTATGCGGCGATGGAGAGGGGGATCGGTGATAATTTTCGCGCGTTCCAGGGCTATGGTAGCGTTTGTACGAGTCCGGATAGTATGCGCTTGATTTTTGAGAATAGCGACTATCATTATCGCGATCGGCATAATATGCTCGTTCGCGAGAATCACGATAACCCTTTTCGCTATATTCTCTAGAATATTCACAGCCTGGTGACCTCTCGCGACGGGAATATCTAACCGCGGTTTCGCGCGTTTCCAATCGGTGCCGTGATCGACGCTCTTCTTTGCGAGCTTCGTCGATCGCATCCTCCAGCGTAGCTGGTTTTTTTGCAGTTACGCGAATTTCGATTTCCGAGGGTAAACCGTCTAGGAAGCAACCCTTCGGGTCAATAGCCTCAAACAAAGCCTCCGAATGCGCTTCTCGATCAGTTCCGGCGAGGCAAGACTTTGCTCCACGTACTAGATTCTGTACTTGCGCGGCATACTGAGATACGGTCTCCTCAGGAAGCATCGCGACTCTTGCTAATTGCTGGTGGTAATATTTGAAGTCACGACCGTTTGAGAAATTCTTCTTTAAATGTTTCAAGAGACCATTGGTATCGTTGAAGGTGTACCCGTCCACCGATTCCTTAGCGGCTCCCTTTAATTTTGCGATAACTCCGCGCACGAAGAGCTTCTTGTCACATTCTTTTAAAAGAAGATTTTCCGCGTTTTCTACGTCGAACCTGAAAGTTTGCAGGACCGGTTTGTATCCATCGAATTCCGGAATACTAGATAGCGCGCTTTGATGGTCCATAAACAGAGTGCCTGCGTCAGGGGCTGTCATTTTGAAACGATTTTTTGTGGTTGAGAAGAAATTTGAGATTTGAGAAAAATTTCGTGTAATTAAACAAAAAAAAAAAACACTAGTACACCTCCCTCTTAGCCCCGAGGTAGTTGAAAACAATCTTTAGAACTGAAACCGATTTCAAGTAAAATGAGAAGGTGTACTTGACAGGTTGAGAACACTTTTTAGGGGCCAAACACTAAGTCCAATTTTAAAAGTGGATAAAAGTTTAAAAATCTATTTTGGGTGAAAGAAAAAACGTATCAAAATGCGGTTGAAACGGAAATGATGTACGGACTGTAAATTAGTCTAAAACCATTTTAATGGAATAAAATTTCTTAAATTGGAATTCAGGTCCAAAATATCTTCAACACCAAAAATCGATTAAATTTCAAAAATCAATTTTGACCGGGGAAAAATTCGTTTTTAATTATGGTTTTCGCGAGAATGAAATAAATTTTATTACCTAATAATAATAACACGGAGTATTAAATTTCAGAACGCCTCGACTTAACCGAAATTAGTAGATGATGAATATCGCAATAAAACAAAAAAAATCTCTAAGTTTCGCAAAAATCAATTTAAGAAAATGCGGTTTCGACGCAGATTATACATATTCCGTATGCAATCGATTTTAGACGCGAAAAACGCCACTGTTCACTCGCGGTTATTCACTCGCGGTCTATCACTGATAGTATGGGGCAAAAATTACCGAAACACATACAACAATAAAAATGATACACAAAATACATAGACAAAAATGATATACAAAATTGCACAGACATAAAATGAAATACAGAATACACCAAAATTATCAGAAATGTACAAGAGCGGGATAACTTTGCTAAAAGTTGGTAAAGGATTGGATTTCAGAAAGAAGAGGGTTTTTATAAAGAAGATTTGAAAGGATACGAGAAATTAAAAATGCAAGTAGTTGAGCAACAATACCACCGCTGTCACCATTTTTGTTACGTCACGGCCTGTGTTACACGCCGTGGATTTTTGCGTGTGTGTGATACCTTAAAAGAAAACTATTTTTCAATCTTCCGAGCGGCTGAAAGATTGAGTCGTAGGATCTTGCTCGATCTAAAGAGCTAAACCTCACCTTGCTTTATTAACTATATTGCGAGAATTGTGGAGAGAACGGATAATTAAAGGAAAAAAGAGAACATATTAATCTAATGTGATTTATTTTACATTACCAAATCATTTGGCAGAAGATCGTCGAAGAAGAATCATAAATGAAATTATTGATGATACAATTGGCACTATCACTACCGATATTTATCGGGCAAAAATTTTCTGAAGGAATTTTTGATAAATCTTGATTGGATAATCATGAGTCGATATGTCCGGACAATAACTGACTGGATTATAATGTTATTTCCAAAACGCAGTCTTTTCAGCCTGTAGCGAATCAAAAATGGTCGAACCGAAGATTACTGCGGGACGGAGTATCGGTTCGTTCTTACCCGATCGTTGACAAAGTTAACTGACTATACCAAAGACAAAATTGTACTGAGGATTCACAGCAAAAGACAACACCCGGGTTGCATGAGTAATTCTCACACTCCTGAAATATTGGCAAGGGCTGATTTGGAAGGGGCAGTTGAGGATGTTTACTTTGGAAGAATGGAAGGAGAGATGCCCAAATGTACAAATTTGAAGCTAAATGACAAAAATTTGCCATGACGTCACACAGCGGACGCTATTAGGGTAGCCGAAAAGACACTTGGGTCTCGACCTTACCTGGAGGAGAGCAATTCTATCATAACCCTTTAACTTCTAACTGAGGCTTAACAGTCCCAAATGCACTAAAGTTTATTGCATCGTTGTTCGAAGGGACTTGATGACAAAGGGACAGATGTTTTTAGGGATCTGGAATCACTCTCTTAACTAAGATCTTTCGTCTGGATTTTAGAGTTAGCATGGCAAAAGAAGTGGTCAATGTTATTTTACATTTTAGGAAAAAGTTGAGGAATAAAAGAAGGGAAAGTTGGTGCCATCTTTGAAGGGTCGGGGGAAAACCCAAGCAAATCCAGAACGAGGTTTAAGCCTTGAATCAACTATTATTTTTAAGAAATAAAATATAAAATCTGGTAGAATAGCATATAAAAATTGAGTAGTCGTAATAAAATTAGGATTAAAATACATGTCAGGATATACATGGAATGACCACAATACAATAACTTCATACGTACACACTCACACATAATTTCATGCAAGACGGAACGATAGACATTAAACTGATTATTATTATATAGAAATATCATGCTGCATCCCTCGTCCTAAGCCATGTAAAGAAGGACATGTGACCTCGAGGCATCCCGGGACATAACATTTTAAATTCTTCATATTCATATAATATATAATTCATATACATTTTCAAGAAGACAGATACAGTCGAACTTGGATTCAACGTTCCCGAATTTACGAATTCCGAGAATTGACGCCGCGCCGCTGGTAGGCTTGTCAGGAGCTGCGCGGGGTGTGCGGGGTTCACGAAGGTGTGATAAAACGTAGCTAAATCCGGTTTAGTTAGAGTAGGTCAGGTCCAAGGACTGCCACAAAACCGACGTTAAATCCGAGTTCGACTGTACTTGTGATCCACTTCAATCTGCAATGAAAAGAGTAATATTTTCGTATTTGTCTTTTATATTATAAACATTTAACACCGAATATTCAGCGCAATTAGATATTTGATAAAACTATGATAATACGGAGTTTTTCTTCCAATTACTGAATTTCCAACTTTCGTTCAGTAATTGGGTACCCGGGTACTCCTTATTGTCTTTCAACGTAAATAATTTATTTTTATTATTTTTTACGTATATAGTTGATTGATATGATGTATAGGAGTTAAGTCATGCCAACACCCGGCAAGTAACATTGGCACAAGTCACTTTTGCGGAAAGTCACATTGCGGCAAGTCACATTTGTGGCAAGTCACATTGTGCAAGTCACATTTACGACAAGTCTCACTGCTGAAAGTTACATTACGACAAGTCACATGTGCGGCAATTCTCAATTCGAAAAATGTGAAGCCTAGAAAAAATTGCCAGAAACGGTGCAAGTCAAATTTGCGGCAAGTCACACTGCGGAATATCACAATATGACAAGTAACATTGCAGTAAGTTACATTGCGGTAACTCTCATATCGAAAAATATGAAGGCCAGAAAAAAATTCCAAAAAGGCGGAAAAAAACATAAGGTGTGACTCACATTTGCGGATAATCACATTCGCGTCAAGTCACATTGCAGAATCTCTCATTGGGTAAAATTTGAAGTCCAGAAAAAATTGACAAGAGTGCAGGAAGACACCCCTGTGATTAGTCACAAAATAATGTAGTTCCAACCCCTGCACCAGGGCTCACCGGAAGGCCGTCTTTGTCTGGTCTGACTGCCAGTGGTAGTCCATAGAGGCTAAGACAAACAGGCCCCAATACATTTTCGTCGAACTTGTCCTTCGACTAGTCCCTAATTCTTTGCGGTAAATTAAAGTTTGAAATTAAAAAATTAAATGTATTATGAATTGGAGTACAAAAAATTCAGACCCTTGGGTGTCAACGATGAGCCGTAACGAGCCGTGACTGTGACGACCGTAACCCTTCCCAGGATTCCTGGAAACCGAAGAAACAAATTACAGAAAAACTTTCTGGCAGTCAAACACACAGTCATCCCACTACTTTTTGCTGAATTTTTGTGATTGAGATGATAAACTTACATGGTTACCCGGGTACATGCAGTTACTGAAAAAGTGAAGCGACGTGTCAACTTTGACTCTCAAAAAGAATGATTAAAAAAATTAAATAAACTGTTAATCTTAAATGAGCTTAAACTTATTTTAATAATGGGGATCCGATAGAATTTAGAAATGTTTTTACAGAAAATCCAAAAGTTTTGAGTTTAAATTTGGAATCGACACCCGATATCCAGTCACTTCATCCAGTCACTTCATCTTCAAATTTGAAGTTCTTTTGCAATTATTTTTTAGAAATATGTCAAATGTCCTCAACTTGGGCTTATTAAACATCAATTTTTGATAGCTTTGTGGTATTTTGGAAAAAAATGTATACTATCCAAAGCTGATAAAAAGTAGGTACGTAGTCAGGTACTAACCATCGTTAGTCTATTTTATAATAATTATTTTACTAATATTTATATACAAAAATTTCATTCTAAATATTAAACTAAAGAAAAGTGACCATTGTGGTTCACGTAAGTCACCTGCATGAACTGAAGATGACGAAGATGACTGCAAACAATATTATTCAAGTTTGTCGATATGTATTTAACAAAATGTTTGCACTCTATATCAAAAAAGCTCATATTTTCAACTTTAAACTTCTTCAATAAAAACGTCCATAGTGATTTCCGAATGCAGAAATTGAAAGCATATTGTAAAAGAAATGTTCTAGATCACTGTTTTGTCAAATTTCACACTTTTACAGACAAGGAAAATATAATTTAAATTTTTCTTGTACATCCATTAAGTTATTTGTTTTGAAAGCTGAGGTTGAAAAACGATACGCTTTTTTTGATTTTGTATCAAAATCGACGTCTCTGTGCCTGGAGGCGTTCACATGGGCAGGTTTTGGTCAAATTTGACACTTTTCTGCTAATCAAAAATTTAATTTTCGAATTTTCGTTTGCACCTCGTGAATAATATGTTTTGTAACTCGAAGCCAAAAAGTGGTTAAACTGTTTTCTTTTGGGAGAAATTTTCGATTTTTTTGAAAAATTTCTTTTTCCACATACATTTTTTTTAATGGTACAATTCGCAAGAATGAACTTGGAAATGGCCTTTTTAACCATTATCTTCCATTGGTATACAAAAAAAATTTTATATAAAAAAATAAAAATTCGTCTGAATTTCATCTGCATCAGACGTCTGAAACTTCAGCCCAATTCGATAGTCGGCCGGCACATTTGCAAGGTAGAAAATTCGAGTCAAGAAATTTCGCGAAATTTCGCATGCCTATTGTTTTTTTCTTGACAATTCTTTGAATAAAATAAAACAATTCACGAATGATTCCTTCATGTGATTCCATAAGAAGTGATAATGGCGTTATCACCAAGCCTACATCAGTTCTATTCTCAACAGGTTACAAAAAAAATGAAAAACTACATCTAAAGAGAAATGATTCGACAGTTTCTAACAACAACAATTTTCAGAAACTTACAATTGTTAAGAAAATGTTCATTGAATTAGAAAAATTTGATTTGTACCTTTTTTCAAGTCTATTTTTATTTACTTAGTAAATCTACTCATTAGCTCTTAAAATATCTACACTTATATCCACTGTAGTAAAAATAAACCAAGAAAAACAAATATGAAACCAATTAGGTTCTTACATATTTCTCTACAATAAAATAGAAATAGTAAAAGACATCAAACCCGTACGAAAGCTAGATCGCATTTTCACATTATTTTATAATTCAACGCAAATTTTCACACCATATACAGTAAATTGCAATCTTCATTTGTTAATTTATTACAAAATTGCAGAGTTTTTTCAATTGTAGAAAATTTGACTAGAGAATACTTGGTTTATGGTTCTTTTGATCACGAAATACGAAGCCAAAAATTTTTCTTCGATGTAACAAAGAAATTAATTTTAAAAAGTAGATCATATAAAAAATATTATATCTACTGAATGTTTTATTTTCTTCAATGAACATTAAGTTTTAAGTTTTTGATTTTTTTTTTAATTATATTTTGGTAGAACTCTCGAAGAGTTTTAGAACTGAAGGATTATTAAGAAAGTCAAATTTCTGTATGTCAGAACTTTAAAAACAAAATTTATTTTGAAAATTGGTGCTTTTAAAGTAATCATCACTTCCAATTTTCAAAGAAGTACATAAACGAAATGTCTTTTTTCTTTCTTATCAAAAAAAAAGAGTAATCAGCACGATACGAGAAATTTGAAATATAAAAATCAAGTATCTATGGTGCAAAATGATTTAAAACAATTTCATCAAATTATTATTTTTACTTATTTATCGAATTTAAAAAATTCTGATCAAAATTATATTTAATTATGAATAAAAATGTAAATACATAAAATTTACCAATCATTTCAATTTTTTGAAACTTACAACTTTTTTTCAACTATTGCAATAAGAAGGCTTTCACTTCTTAAGAAATTTTATTAAATGAGTCAATTTTTAACAAAATATACTCAAAATTGTCAATTTTCAAATGACTTATATTCTAAATTATATATTTAAGTTTGACTGCTTTCAAGAATAATTGAATTTAACTTTATTCAATTAACTACGTTTTAAATTTACCATTGTAGAATCTTGCAGCAATGAGGATTCAATTTAAAACTTACTTTAATTTTAAAACTGCCAAAATTATTTAGTATCAATCTGAGATTATTCATTTTTCAATGTTTTTCGTTTAAGATTGTTAATTATTTAACTATTAAAGCTTGTCATTTGTATTTTTTCAATTTTAAATATTTGAATATTAATTTTTTTGATTTCTTTAATTTTGAATTTAAAACTGTAAAATCTTTAAAAGATTAAAGTAAAAATGGTATCATTTGAAATGCTATTAACTTACTGAGAGGCTTTATTACATTAGATGCATCTTTTAATATTAAGATCTAGACATATTTTGTGTAAAGTTGTTTTTAAAAAATATAATAATTTTTTTAAACTTCATAACAAATTTTTCAAAAATTTGAGACTGTTCAATATGGTTAACAATTCAAGCTAAAAATGTAAATGAATGTAGAATATTTAAAATTTTAACTCAAGGTAGTTGTCGTAGCAAAAATGAGATCTCTGAGAAAAATAGTTTTCCTATTATTTTATGAAAAACAAAAAACATTACTGAAGATGTTATTTCAAATAAAAAAACATTTTTTAAGAAGGAATTTCAAAACTTACAAAAAACGCTTGTTTTAATTTGTTTTTAAAAAACCTTTTTAAATGAAATAACTATATTTGAAGATTATTGCCAGTAAGAAAAAAATCAATTATAACAACTGTTAGTAAAATAATTATTATTCATAATTTTCAAACTTTTTTCATAAATAATTTTTTTTTATTTTTTTATTTCATAAACGAACTTCCATTAATTACGGATTTCAAGAGACACTGAAGTATTTTCCTAAATTTTGAAGGATGTCAGAGGACTTTAATGGGATTTCGAAAATTTTAGGCAATATGAATGGATTTCATAAGATTTTAAGAGATTTAAATACAGTTGCAAAAATTTTAAAAGATTTTTAGAGATATAAAGGGGTGACGATGATTATACGCGACTTCAAATGATTTTAAGAGATTTAAAAACATTCAAAAGTCATCCACGGATTTTAGAGCATTCCGTAAGATTGCAAAAGACTTAGCGGAACTTCAAAGGATTTCTGAATATGTTCAACACTTTGTTGACTAAAATTACTGGTAGAGGTGAACGAATTCAAGAAAGTACTTTAACACACTGTATTTATCCTCTTTTTCACTGATTCACAAGAAATCACTTTTATTGGTCATTTAAAAGCAGGTCACCGTGATTACAAGATAAAGATTGTACACAAAAAGATCACAAAAAAATTACTTGGTCGGATCGTTAACAAATACTCACATAGCTCACACTTAACAGTAGATTACTCACAGTTTATAAAAAAATACACTTTGTATTTAAAGGAGTTTAGCGTTAATACTCGAACCTATTTACTCTATATGATTTTAAAGTTTATCGAACACACATAACAAAAAATGGGGAAGTAATTGATAGTTCATCGTATAGTCCTGGTTCACATGAACGAGTTTTTACAGAGAGATATTCTACCAAGAAAAAAGAGAAACAGAGAGAAACTTCTGGAGATGGTTCACGAGGTCACCTCGCAGGCTAGCGGTTTGACTCAGAGCCTGGCGAGAAAGAGGTTTTGCCAAAACCTCATGAACGAAAATGAGCTTGTCCAGAAGTACTAAAACATTTTGTTTAAAGAGCGAGACTCCACTGAAAGAGAAGCTTCTGGAGATGGTCCACGAGGTTACCTTGCAGGCTAGCGGGTTGACTCAGAGCCTGGCAAGGGAGAGATTTACCAGAACCTTGTGAACGAGAGTATGCTTGTCCAGAAGCACCCACACAATGTAAGAGAAGAGTCTCGACCAGTAGGAAAATTGATATTTTCTCACGAGATGAACTCACAATTTCCTATCTCACTTTCATGGGAAGTTTAGCCATTCAAAATTAAAATATAAGGTAAAATGAGAAAACAACTATTTGGCATCGCGTTTGCGATCTTTGGTTTGCGACTAAAAAGAAACGTTCAGAAATCGATATGGATCGAAGGCTGAAAGACTACTGACCTCCAATGCAGGGAGCAACTAGTTTGAGGGAGGGATCCAGCATCCTCCCAAAGAGAGTGAGCGAGAGGGCCCAAAAGAGATAGCGATGTCAAGAGTGACAAAGGATGAAGGAGACAGAAATGTGGCTAGAAACTGACGCCGTGACAAAATGCGACGTAGTTACAAAAAACTACAACGCAGTTAGAAATTTTGAGAAAAGCCTGGCTACCTTTTTTCCCCTTCATTCTCTAGTGCATTTTTAGATTCTCAATTTAACAGTTGATCTGAAAAAGATCTACAGATTTTCTTTGAATAAAATAAAACATTGCATTTCCCGGCAAAACTCTATTGCACATGAAAAAATACTAACTAACCAAATTGTTCGCCTCAAAAAGATATACATATTTGTACCAGAATATATTTTTATAACATGCATAGTTTTCGTTTTATTTGTGAAAAATGTTATCAAAGATTCCATTTTCCATTTAAAGTATGCAACAACAAAGATAGGTAAATTTTAATAATCTCAAGCAAATTTGTTTATATATAGGTACTCTCTATATTAAATATCTAAGCAGATTTATGTGCCAACCCAATTTTCTCTTGAAATCGGTCTTAAGCTGATGTCATAATTTTTTGGTATCAACCGGTCACAGTAAAATGTTCTTTTCGAACCAAAATGTTAATTAACAAAGTTTTACACCTGCATTTTATCCACAAATTTGCTTTGAATTTTTTTGTTGACAGGACAGGTAGGTTTTGTTTTAATCGTGCAATTAACATTCAAAATGAACAAATTGATTTTTTTGGAAGAGCGACATGAAGTACAACAAAATATATAGTAACAAAATTGTTAGACTAATCTATACTTACAAATTTTCTTTCGAGCTTTACTGATGGGACGCGCACTTTTTATAATTTTAAAACAATATGATGAAAATACGTCTTTTTCATCCCTTTGGAGTAAATACTCAATACTTCCTTTTGAGTAAACATTGACTGTTTTTAGTTGACAATGCAACAATTTGTTTGATAATTAATATACAATCGAACTCTAATTTGTCGCCCGCACGCATGCTCAAAATTTTAATTCATAACATAAAAAATCATCTTTTCCGCAACGTTATTTATTACTTTAGAATAAGCTCTAATTTAGCTTTGAACCTGATATATTAAATCGCAATTGTAAGTTTTAGGTTTTGTTGCCCTGACGGTTTTTTGTTTGATTTTTTAAAAAGGACTAAAGGCTCTTGGGATTGGGGATAGAGGTTACAAGGCGACTTAGGTGGTTCAGGATGTCTTTATTATGGGTATTCAAGTACATGTTTCGTGACTGAAGCTAATTAGCGACTCACTTGTTATGGAGCCTGCAGCTTATATAGATTCTTCTTATCAAGTTGATAATGCAGAGTCAACATCTCCTTCCTTCGGGGAGATTTGTTCCTACAAATCGAGGTCCGGTATTTTGTCCCTCATGGGGCTTCCTGCTGATCCTGTAGGTACCTGGTAGGCTGCATGAGCTGATGGTGCAGCAGGATGATGATAGATGACTGTATGGTCCCTTGTCTTGTAGATGGTTTTTCCACAAGGTGTTGCTAGGCATAGCCGACGTGTGATGTGTCCTAGACCACAATTCCAGAGGCCAGCGAATATGAGGATTGCAAGGCTGGTATAGCCTAATCGTTTCAATACCGCGGTGCCTGTTTGCCACCAGGAGTGTTGTCTCCTCGTGTTGAGTAATTCTTCGTAACCCGTTTCTGCTTCTGCGAGGGTGGCTGCTGATTTCCGGAGTTGTGAGAGATCTATTTGTGTACTGTGGAATGTCGGAAAGTGTACCTCTGAATCGTTTACAAAAGAGGCGGCGATTGTTGAGAAGTTGAGAGATATTTGGTTCTCTGTAACAGGATGTCCCTTGGAATAATGGGTGGCTAGTAGGAATATGTCAGTGTTTGACATTGCTTTGCAGTGATCGTTGAGTGTGAGAATGGTTGGCTTTTTGAGTGTTACTGCGGTGCCTATTGCCTATGGGCAACGGACTGTGATCTCCTCCTCGTTGATGGGCAGAATGTACCATTGGTACCCGTTGGTGAAACTGTATACATACGTGTTCTGTAGTTTCAGGTATTTTTCCTCACATTTCTTTCCTTTCTTTAATACTAGCCATCCTAAGCATGTTTGTGCCTCTGAGGTCTTATTTATGGAACTCTTGATTTTACAAAAATGGTCCTCTCCAGACACGTCACAGTCGTTGGTGCTGATCTGTGTGTATTGACTCTCGTCTTTAGCTAAAGCTATTGCTCCTTCATATATACCATCGTAGATATATTGTCCGAACAGAGTGTAGGGATATGGCAGGCTGGTGAATTTAATGACGTCGTATACTTCCTTACTGGGTATTGGCGTGTGGATGTTGTAAATCAGTCGTCCATTGACCAGCGCAATATCCACTTTGCTGATACGTAGGTATAGAAAGTAGTTGTCCTCGTTCAACGGGAAGGGCAGGTCTGTCAAGAGGTTTTCTTTAATTGTGCCAAGGCTTTTCATGAAGTTTTCTGGTGTGATAATCCTCGGAGATATTTTTCCGCTCTTCGCTTCACTGACTGCATCCTCTAGGTCTTCCAGTATTTCTACTGTTCCTTCAAGGTGAAGTTCCATCTCCAGGAGGGAATTGAGCACTTGGTTGTTGAACCCTAGTGCGTTTGTCATACTTGCGGTTTGTTTGGAAATGTTTTCTAGTCGTGTGAGATCCGTATTCTGCTGCTCCTTGACCGTCTTCAGCTTCTGAATCGTCGATTGGATGAGGCTTGTTTGGTTTTGGATGAGTACTGCGATTCCTTTCGACTTACTGTATACCTCGTCGATATCATTGTTGATTTTTTCCGCGTCGTCAGAGCTCATGGACCCTGAGAGGAATTTTATGCCAGATCCTATGAAATTGAATAGACCTCTCTTTTTGCGTCCCGGTGCGATTCTCTGAAGGGTGTTGATTCGGCATTTCATCTTCATGACTCTATCTCTAGCTGCTTTGATGCTTTGTACCATTGTGCAACCTTGGTAGTTCCCGCACTTCTCTGCGAGTTCGTTTATGTGTGTTGATAATTGCCTTACATCTGTTCTAACGTCTGAGAGTTCCACAAAATGTATGGTGTTCCATACCTCATGGTATACTCTGGCTTCGAATAGTTTTTCTCGTATTACCAGTTGGTTTGACTCTCTCATGTTGTAGGATCCGTGGCTCTGCGTAATCTGAAACATTATTTGAATTTCTCCGTGGAACTTTTTTATTTGATTGAAGTGGCGCATCTGTTCTTGCGCTTTCCGGAAAATTGTGACTGTTTTCGTATCACTATTGATTTTCCGTATCACTAGGGATTCTGACCATGTGGGTCGTTTGTCTTCATTCATTTTTAGGTGAATCTGTATTATGTCCCCGATTTCATATATGTCTTCTCTACTTGTCCGTTTGGTAGCTTCCTGAGTTTTTTCTTTCCTTGCTTGTATTTTCTCCCGGGCATCCCGAAGTCTTTCTTGCTTCCTTCTCAGCCTTGCTTTATTTAGTATATCTTTGTCTAGCTCTTGGTATTCTTCTTCTGTGTACATTATTTCTTGTGGTGTATATGTTGTCGTAGAGTGTGGGGCCTCATTGTAGCTTTTGACCGCTCTTAGAATTTTTTGTGACGGAGTTCCGTCTGTGCGGGCCGCTAAACTTTTGATTGTGCCTATTAATCGTTCTGCAATTCCATTGCTTTCGGGGTGATAAGCGGAGATCTTGATTTGCTGTATCCCTAGAGTTTCGTATACTTTCTTCAGATCTTTACTCTGGAAGCAACTCTCATTGTCTGTTACCACTTTTCTGGGTGTTGGATGTGTGAAGAAGAATTGACACAGGGTGTCTGACATTTTTTCCTTAGATAGTAGTAATGTCCAGCTGTATCTTGTAAGGCTGTCCATTATTGACAGGAATTCCTTTCCTTCAAACATGAACTTCTCTATGTTCAGTATTTCAAACGGTCTTTTAGCTCCGTCTATTATTACCGCGTCGGACCGTATCCTTCTCTCATGTCTTTTTTTTGCACAGGAGGGGCATGATTTCATATATTCCTCGATATCCTTTCTCATGCCTTCCCAAAAGTGTTTTTGTTGCATTACTTTCAGCATTCTGTGTTCGGCCCAGTGTCCCTCTGCATGCTTATGGGTTAATATTTGCTGCTGACTTTGTTTTTTTCGAATTATTTTTGGGAGCTGTGTGTTTATGTTGTAATGCTGTTCCAACTCCAGCATCTTTAGTACTTCAAACTTGAATTTTGCTGCTGCGGTGAACTCTTCCTCCCCTTGGCAATGAATGATCTCGATGATTTCTTCCTGTTTGTCTCGTTCGTCTTTCCACATAACATCTGCCAATTTTAGGAGGTCCTCTACAGTTCTGTATATTGCCCCGTTTATTTGAAGATCGGGTTTCGTTGTCTTCTTGAAATACGTCTACGGAATAGCTTGGTGTTGGACTTTGTTGTGCAGGTCTTCGTCTGTTATATCCGTGAGCTTCAGTACTTGCTCATGGTTGAACCGTTGTAATTTCTGCAGATCGTCGGTGATGTAGTTTTTTTCGTCCCTATTCTCTTCCGAATCTCCTGGTCCGGCATTTCTCCCAGTATGATTCGTGTGTACATGTCCAATTTCTTCTTTTCGATGATTAGGTTACTATCATTTTCTTCTGTAGATTGTGGGTTTTCTTGGCTGTTTCCCGCAGAAAGTGTTCGCTCCAAGTCTTCCATTATCTCCCTTTCTTCTGTGGTGGGTGAACTTCCGCTAGCGAGTATGTCCTCTAGATCGCTTAGTGTTTCGTTTCGTTCTTCTTTGACGGGAAATGCCCTGCTGAGTGCATCCGCGTTGGTGTTTAGTTTGCCTTTCTTATAGATGACTTCCGGATTATAGTCTGTTAACTTTTGAATTAGCCGGAATAGTCGGAATGACATGTTGTCGTGTCTGGCTGTAAGAAAACCTTTGATGGCTTGGTGCTCTGTGTATATTTCAAACCTTTGTTCGTAGAGGAGATGTTTATATTGTTTGATCCCCCATGATATAGCTGTGAGTTCCTTCTCTGTGGCTGAGTAGTTCTTTTTTGATTTACATAGGCTTCTGCTAGAATAAGATACTGGGTGTTCTTTTCCTTGGTCGTCCAGCTGACTTAGAATCACACCAAGTCCTTCATTTGATGCATCTGTATTCGATATGAATGTCTTGCTTGTGTCTGGGTGTTTTAACACTGGGTATGATGTGAGTTTTTTTTCAGTTGCCGGAAGGCCTTTTCACACTGCGTTATTGGCATTGTGCAATGAACCTCGGTTTTTATTTCCGGGCGCAAACACCTGATGAATTTCTTCACTCCTGTTCGCCTTTCCTCATGTCTTTTCATCTTCCTACATTCTGCTGGTGATACGTCGCTGGCTCTTTGTATTTGCCTTCCTAAATCCGCGTATCGTCGAATGAAGGTCTCCACTCGCTCGTTCCGCATTTGACACTTTGGTTTCTTTCCTGTTGCAATTGTTCTAGACTTTTACCTGTCTGGCCAAAAGCTAGGCGTAATTCCTCTATTAGCTCGTTCAAGGTGAGATCTCGGATGCGGCACACTACTTGGTGGGTTCTCCTTCAAATTTCTTGGCCTTGCATTTTCGTCATATTTCATCAATCATTGCAATAGGCTTTTTATTCTCTTTTCCTGTGCTTCGTTTAATATCATCAAATCCTCTGCTAGGGGTGCTGTTGAAGATGGTGTAGGGTAGGTTGGCAGTCTGGGGTCTGCAAATTTCAGCTTAATGTCTTCTAATTGCATCTGCAGATTTTTCATCTCTTCCTGCACTAGCCTGGCTTGTGTTTTAGCTTCGAAATATTGGTTCCTCATTTCTTCTACTCCTATCTTCTCCATCTCCTCCAATAATTGTGGGCGGAACAGCGTCTGCATATTCTCTAAGATTCCTTGGTTTGTCTTGTTGGTGGCCATGATGATCTTCGTCTGGAGCACGTGTGGGAAGTAAGAGTTCTCTTGGGTTGTCTCGTAGAAGTTAAAGCTTACTTCTGAGCTGCTGCGTTCTGATTCTACATAAATGCTGGAGTCGCTTCTGTAGGAGCTCATCTGTCTTCCCTCATACAAATATTTTACACAGAGGGCGTGAACAGAATTGCACTCTTAGTGTTTTAATTTTTTACGAGAGAAAGGAAAAGTTTTCATACTCAAATTATCATAAGGCTTATTTTCTTCCACATTCTTTGTTTCCTGAGTCCTTTGGTTACACTTAGGTGGATTGTCGTCCTCGTAGTGGCCTCTCGGAGATGTCGTCGGTCTGATCAATGTCCCCTAGTGAACTCTTCTTCGCGGGCCTTGTAAGCTCGAGTTCGTGATGTTTTTCCCAAAGTAAGATTTTCCCAATGTCCTGTCACGGTCGCCAATTTGTTGTCCTGACGGTTTTTTGTTTGATTTTTTAAAAAGGACTGAAGTCTCTTAAGATTGGGAATAGAGGCTACAAGGCGACTTAGGTGGTTCAGGATGTCTCTATCATAAGTATTTAAGTAGACGTTTCGTGACTGGAGCTAATTAGCAACTCACTCGTTATGGAGCCTGCAGCTTATATAGATTCTTATCAAGTTGATAATGCAGAGTCAACAGTTTATAGAATTACTTTAAATTTCACTCATTTATTTCCATTACTAACCTCAGATTAATGCTCATATAAAAGTCAGAATTATGCCACATAAAGTTCCCTGATATGTTTTAAACCATTTTCCAAAAGCGCAAGATGTGTATTTTTAAAATTATAAATCAGCCAAATATAATAACATTCAATTGGTCACGTGGCACCCTAGTATGTACTTACATGCCTCTAAATATTGAATACTGAACCTAAAATACTTGATAAATAATGAGTATTATTTATTAATGATTCCAAATCTCATAGAGATAGTGAAAATAAATATAAGGATATATCTATTTAAATGTTATGCTTTTGTCAAGGTGGGTAATGCTTCATTTATGTTACTTCTGTTGAATAACTCGCGGAACATATAACCACGAACAGTTGATTTTCCTTTAGTTGCTGACTTTGTCTTTGCAAAGAAAACGATTGTACAAGGGTTTAAATTTGGAGTTGGTCAAGGGATGGCTGGCAAGGCGTGCCTTATTAGTCTGGATTTCAAACGAACAGCTCTTCGGTTATCCTTCGCAAAGAATCAAAAAGATTGAAACTGATCATAAAGCCTCCTAATTTAATGAAGCTGTACGGTCAGCCTAATGCCGAAGATTTTGATTTGTTCCGCGACACGTACTATAATGTCGACGTTTGATAGTTAAATATAAGAAAGTTGGTATTGTGCTCAAATAATGTTTGCTGTATTTTCAAACAAAGAAAAGAAACTATACATAATGTTATTGTTGACAGTTCCTACTCTCTCTCTCTCTGATTTTTATGAGCCACCGCATCTATAGTGCGGGTGTAGATTGTCGTAGATTCACAAAATTCACAATGTTTAGGATTCGTTTATCGACCGCTCTTGATTCTAGCGATTTTTAATAGTCTTTTAAGTCGAATTCAAATTTGTCAAAGGGGTAGTATGGGAAGCCGCCCCTTTATTATCCCGCATTCAATTTAAAGGTCTCTGTTTTGCTTTTAACGCGCCACCTTCAAGGAAAACAGATATCCAACCAAGCATTACGCGGACAGCCTCTGTGCTGCTTAACTGGTCCCTTGACACGTATGAATATCCAGCGTGACGTAAAATAGTTAAGAGAACTGTGGGAATTAAGATTTAAGTCCCCATATTTATTAGACGAAATGATCTTACATCTTGGTGACATTTGCATCATTGAGGTCGCAAAAATATAACCAAGATGTTGTAAAGAGATCATTAGCATCAGCAGTTTCTTATTCTGAAAAAAAATCTTGAAATCGCTGGTGCCTAGTTAACTCTTTTGTAATATGTTTAACTTTCTGTCATTGATCACTTTAGAGAGGGTTATGCGATCTATGTTATGAAATCATATAATTTATAATTGAATAAACCTGATCAGCAATTGCTTGAGCTTCTGAAAGGAAGATCAAGACATTGAGGACAGTTTTTCGAATCTTCTTCATATCAAAAGAATATCCCCAGATAGCAATATGCGCGCATAGTGCGATGCACGTGCGTCGTACGCGTGCGGATTTTGTCGCTCGGCTTGCACGAAAACGATAACGCCGATCCGTTCTCATATGCGTGACAGGTGCGTCGCACGTCGGGAAGGTCGCACCTCGTGCGCGCATAGTGCAAGCACACGTTGTATACAAATTAATAGATACTCTGCAAAACTACCGACTGAAGGCCGCAAGAAAGGTGACAACAATGAGGTTATGTTTGTAAATCTATGCATTTTGCATCATAAGTATTTTACTTACCTCGTATAAAAGGTACGTTCTCCACGATTTGTCAAAACCCTGATACACGTTGTTCACGATCAGGTAAACAAGTTGTCTTAACGAGGTGAGAAAAACACACGAAATAGAAGAAAACTCGAAATTTCCGATAGGAAATGATGAAAAACGAGATGAGACTGCGGGATGAGAAGTCGCGAAGACACTCGTGGCGCCATATTTGTATTATTCAACGACAGCGCGCGGTTTTTAAATACCATCAAAAATTAAGGATGCATTTTTCCAATTTATTAACCAATTTTCTGAAAATTGATTTTAAATTTGATTTCAAACTTCATTCAATATTAAACATGAAATTCAAAGTACAAATTGAAGTTATAAAAATAAAAAAATATTCAAAAATGAAATTATTCGAACAGTTTCATCTTTTGGAAAAATGCCAATTCAAATCGAAATTTTTTGAAATATTATGTAAATACAAAACGAAAATTTCTGGCTAATTAAAATTTTTTACAATGGATCAAGGTTTGATAGCATATTTCACTTCTCAACATTTTCAAGTTTGTTTTTGTTCTTTTCAACTTTCGGGATGACCATAAAAAAATATTTCAAAAAATTCTTCACTCGGTGTAAGCATTTTTAGTTAGCTATGAAATGCATCGATCGCGACCGACGCTAAAGTGGTGGGGGTAGCGCTCGAGCGAGAAATCGGAGAAGCGACATTGCTCGGAGCGGTACTGCTTGGAGCTTGGGCAGTATATTAAAATTGTGTATTTAAATAATTTTTTTCTGACTTTTTAATATCACTGTGAACGGATTTCCAACGACCTAAGTATATCCAATTTTTAAAAATAAATTCTTAAATGACAGAATTCATTGAAAACTATTTAAAAATATAACATTTCTTATAAAAAGATTGTTCTTTTCGACATGTAAAAGTAAATGTTTAATCTTTCCCCTGTTTTCCCCTTTTTCGTGAGAAAATTACTATATTTTCCCTTTTTTGAGCTACTTTTGCGCTGTGATCCCTGCTAGTTGGTTGAAATTTTCATTATTTTATTGAAAATTCAACTGTTTTGTGAAAAAAAACATCTTTCTTTGGTCAAAAATTCAATTTTTTTAATTGAAAATTTGTCTTTTTGGATAGAAAATCCATTCTTTTGGATTGAAAATAATTAATCTTTTTGGCTAGAAAATTTGTCGTTTGTGATTGAAAATTCATCTTTTGGTAGAAAAGTCATATTTTTGGTTGAAAATTTATTTTTTATGGTTGATAGTTAACTCTTTTTATTTGAAAAGTTTACGATGAAGTTATTTGATTGAAAATAAATCTTTGTTCACAGAAAATTGAAGTATTTGGTTAAAAATGCATCTATTATGTTGAAAATGAATTTTCCCTATTTTGAGAGTATTTTGGACTGTGAAGTCTGAAATCACTTTGATAATAATTTACATGATATATTTTACCTTGAAGTTCTAAAATGTTTAATTCCTTTAAAAATTTATGGAATAAAACAATTAGTATTGAATAATAATTATTATAACCGCTTTAATGTCAGTCGTGAAAAATGTAATGTTTAACCGGGAAAACCGCGGGATATAGCCTGGAATTTTTTTTTTTTAAGTTTGAGTGGCCACTCTGACATGCCTCATTTCTGTTTTGTCCCAAAGTCACCCCCCTGAAAAATATTTGGAAAAAATATGACTTTCCAAATGTGACCTTTAAAATAGGCGAAAAATATTTTACATGTAGGTGCTGATTTGCATTCGAAATGGAATTAATTTCTGTTAATTAGTTTTTACCATCCGTCTCCCATAATTCACTTTAAAATCTCGAAAAAGCTCCACCCAATTTACGTCCCTTCCTCTGTCATTTCTCAAGCGACCCAAAGCCCTTAATTGCACACTTTTTCCTCTAAGGAAGCCCTTAATTAAGGGGTTTATCCCTCGACTTGGCAAGCCTCTATGTTGGATTCTAGCTAGGCAGTAGTAGTGCCGAGCGCGTAAGCAAGCGAAAGTCCACCCCCGACTCTCGGCGGGTTTTTGACTCAACAAGTGGGCCGATGTTTTCCGCACGCATAGTAGAAACCAGCTACCTAGAATGCAAAAACGGGCCCTTCGGTATTAGGGGTTGCTTCCTGCGAGTCGCGGAACGCTGACAGTCTCTCGGCTCACGAAAGCGTGTAGTAGTTGAGGGGTGGAGTGGGAAGGGAGGGAGGGCGGACCCCTCTCCACGCCGAATAAATACGAGTGGTGGGGATTGGCGCAGCTCCCCCCAAATGGAGCGTCAGTCGCGTCGCGTTCATCGAGCGAGTAGGGTTCTGTTCTTTTCCACCGTGAACTGAGTCTCGCTCATCCCGGCTTTTCCTCTCGAACTCTTCCCTCGTTTTCATCCAGCATCCGCTTCCGGTGAAACCCAGTTTTGGATTAATCCTTAAATAATAAGTCCACCCCTTTTCAACTCTGAGGTTCGTGATCAAAAAATTGTTTGGAATTTCAAGTTGAAAATCAAAATAGTGCAGTGCCGGTCAGTGCGAACAATTAATTGGATTCGTCGATATTGTGGGTGATTGTGGCGAGTGTTTTTGTTCGTGGATTGTGTTTTTTTTTTCAATTGGAAGAATACAATAGAGCACGAATGCAATGAAATATTCAGTCAAATAGAAGTTGAACTAATAAATAATAACAAAAATCGGAATATCATTTAGGATTAAATATTCCGTCTTTCCCACGCGGTTCGGGGTTTAAAATAAACTAGCCGCTTCCGTTGTGGAGGCAAACAAACATTGACGAACGTTCCTTGGGATTTGATGTTTTCTCGTTCTTCGGAGAAATCCGAAGTCGCAAAGCGATCATTGATCGCGTTTGCCGATCCGTCGGCGGCGCGAGGCAAAATGAGCGCCGTACGTCGCGCAATTTGACGTTAGTGGAACTGGCAAAACGCACGTTTTGCGAGACAAAAAAACTGGAAATTAGCAAATTAAGGATTATTAGTCCTGGAAGGAGCTGAAGATTTTGCATCTGGATGATTCGAAGATGCAATCAAACACGTTACTGCGTGACATCGTTAACACGGAGAAGCTCATGAACAACAACAATCTTAATAACAATGGATCACCCGGCGCTGACATAATGTTTCAGATGGAAGACGAGGGCCTGACGCAACTCGGAAGCGTTTTCCAGTCCGCGTATCAATCTATCGTTGGTGGTGGGCCTCAGGTATATAAACAAAAAAAATTATACCAAATTAAAAGTTAGTGGCGCCGCCTCCTGGAAACTTGTTGTGAACCTTTTCTCAGAAAGGATTCCCCCTGCCGTTATGATTAGAAATATTTGCCGCATTTTTTATATACTTTTTTTTATTATGAGCCCGACGAGTTTAAGAGGCAGATTTTAGAATTCGGAATGTCTAGGCACACCGAAAATATTGGTTCTACGCTCGCAAACTTTCGGTGAACGGCCTTTGAAATTGCCTAGGAAATTTCGATCTTGTATGCTCGTTTTGAGATTAAAAGAGTCAATATTTACACTTTGTCGTTATTTTTCATTCATTGTGGGTTTTTTTGTTTTGTTTATTTGTTTATTATTACTCACTCACATAATTCGAGCAAATATTTACACAATTGCTGGGGAAATTTCCGATCTTGTATGCTGGTTTTGGAACTCCAAATATGTAATTTTTTGACTGAAATATCAAAAGATATTTACAATTTTTTATAACTTGGGAATTCTCTGTATTAATTTAAATGAGAATGAAATTAAAAGTCGGTTCCACTACGTAATTGGAATTTTATTCCCTCTATTTTTTATTATCTCTGGAAAGATCGTTTAAATATTTAAATTATATTTCATCTGAAATTTTAAGTCATCTTTATCATAACAACTTAGAACTTAGTTTATGTACCGGAGCACAGTGTTAATAAACTTCTGAGTCAGATCTACGGCAATCCCAAACGCACGTAATAAAACATTTTATGTTTATTGGTTTAGTTTAGGTTCTAGAAACTAGAAGTTCCGACCCTTTTTTTGGTACTTGTGGAAAACGCTTTAGAATATTTTAAAAAATTGTAGATTTTTTTATATTTAGTTATTAATAATAAATTCCTCAAAACTATTAAAAATTTATTTAACCTAAATTTCTTCAAATATAAATAGAGAGGTCCGTTTAAAAGTTTGAAATCGATATTTTTAAGGAGTTCAAAACAGATGCGTTTTCCAGCGATGATAATTCGTTTGATAGGGCGCGTATATCGTACGTATCTACGACTGTTTTTTGCCCCTGATGCTTCAACGTACATGCGAAGCGGTATAGGCCTAATGACGTCACGATTACGTCACTAATATGGCCTCCGTCACGCGGCGAGAACACTGTGGAGCTAGGATCTTTTTGTAGACAACCCTCCAGTCAGTCGACCAGATATACGAAACTATCAGAGACCCACTCATGCTTCTCATGCTTCGTTTCGTTTAGAATTATCCCTGACATCTCCGAAAATGTCAATATCCAGTTTTTAGTGAATTCTTCTTAATGTTACATAACTGTTACTTAAATGTTATAAGTTTCGGTTAGAATTATGTTACCTTCGGCGACTTCTCTGAGAATTTCATATACGTATGTCAGTTAATTTTAATAAATTTTACATCAATCTTACCTGAATGTTACAAGTTTCGGTTAGAATTATCCCTGACATCTCTGAAAATATTAATATCCAGTTATACCACCCCTAAATGTTCTAATTTTGTAATGATAAATCAGAGTCTTTTAAGCCACGTCCGTCAAATGTTATATAACTGATACCTTAGGGTTAGTGTTACAAGAGTTTGCAAATGTATGTTCACATAAATTATACAAATTTGTGTGTTCAATACGATCTTATTTAGGCGGGACTTTCGTAAACAGATGTTCCATTAATGATACTCAAATGTTATGTAAATGCAGCAGTTATAATATTAAAAGAGTTACGTGAGTTTTCAGATATAAATTTTACGAATAAATTTAATTTCTTCCGTAATTCGTAAATGTATCTTGTATCCATCTTACGTAAATATTACATCACTTTTATATAAATACAAAATGATTCTATTAATATTAAATTCTACAACCTAATTTGATTTCTTCTGGCCGAAACCGATCTTATAACAATGTCACATGCATGTTGCATCCATATTACATTAATGTTACATCAAACTTACAAATTTAGTCAATGAGTGTAGTTTTGGAAGTATTCTCTTGTAACTCCCTCGAAATTGGAAATCCCTTATGAAAGAGCTTTCGATTCACCCGGATGAAAAATAGAATAAAAATCTCGATAAAAATGGAGAATCGAGGGAGTAATTCGTTTTCTGAGGGCAGTGAGTCACCGTTCTGGCATTGTTTCGTTAAATGGAATTTCTATCTAATTTAAATGCGGCTTAGCGAGAAATAATGCGATTATGCGTTAGCTTATTCTGTTTGTTAATCTCCTTTGCACACCATTGTTACCCGTATAGAGGGACCCGCTGTATCGTTCCTCCTCCCAGTCCTTTTGCACGGTACTGTACATTATTTCAGTACAGTCTATTCGCTCAGCCGCTAGATCCTCTCTGGCTTATGGACTCTTTTCAGTGATTCTCAATCAACGCCTCCCTCTCCACTTAAATCGATTCCAATGGCCCCTTTCAAATTCTCGCCTCTATCACTATCAGATGATCGCATAAAGTGAATTTAAAGCCAATTTTGTTGCCATCTACGTCATTCACAACTTTCTCCCTGACGTAACCTTCAAAAGGTCATTATAATTATTCATAAATGATTGCAAATCTTTTGTATTATACCAGAAGTATTCATGCCGCTGAGGAGAGTCGGTCAAAAAAGAAATTAGCAACGAATCTTCCGTGCGAAAATTGTTATTTGTAAATGAAATTTCCAAGTGGAGGTTTTAAAAATGGCGATTTTTCCTCGACATCGCAAGTTTAATAGCAAATAAAAATTGGCGGGGATGAGATTCATTCCTAATTTGTTTTCGAGAAGAATCCCCTGGAATTAGAAATTAACGTTATTTTTTAAATTTCAGTAGAAACCAAGAAGTTGTGATTTGGTTTTAAAGTAAGGTTGAAATCCTCTGAGCGCCACTCCGCACTGGTCAAACTTTAGCGTGATAATTCTGCCCGAAAAGGTTCCATACCCGTACAGTCTCTTTTCAAATATCAGTGCTGGTCTGCACTCTACGAGTGTACGTAACACCAAACGTTGGTCGGTTGGTCTAATAACTAATCGACCAATGAGAAACCGTGGAAGTTGAATCTTCTCAACTCGAAACTATGTCGTGCGGATTTACAGTACGTTGTAATGTCTGAAGCAAACTCGAATTACTAGACTATATCTTGAAATTTAGGCAATTATAAATAGACATGAGTATAAATATCTTTCACCTCGTGACTTTAATCTTTAATAAAAGTCTCCAAATTGATTATTTTATGTTGCATTTTGGAAGATATAATCTTTTCGATGGCAAAAGCGTATCTGCGTCACTTCATAGTATTTAAATTGATTTAAAGTCCTTAAACAGTTTAAAAATCTATTTTTAGGTCATCTTTTCTTACAATGCAAGGGCATGATGTAACTATTTCGTTATTCCTTTTTCGAAGTTCAATTTTGTTGAGAATAATTTGTGCAAAACCTTCTATCGTTCTTTCGTTGTCTAAAAGTCATAAACTTGTGAATACTAACGGTGAGTCCACGTCATAGGATGCAGTAATTACGACTCTTTATTGTATACGACCTGATATGCATGCAATGATGCGAATGGTTTTGACTACAACAGTAACACGACTTGCAGTATCCTCTCTCAACATAAGAAAATCGACAGCTGTCGACCATTATTCGATTAATTGCACTCTTTCGAGTATCTTATAATAGTAATTCATGCCAAAGAGAGAATGCCGCGATGTAATTGCATCCAGCGGAATGTCGACCTTGACAAATATCTGTTAAAACTTCTTTGTTTCAAATCTTTCTAAACATAATTATTAATTCAGTTTTCTCGAAATATAAACTTTTTATACATAGGGAACAAAAATGAGATAAATTATTGACTTACTTCTAAGTATAGTATGACTGAAAATATGCCAATTAACTTAAAATCAGCCAAAATTTGAGCTGAATTTGATTCACTTTTGAAATTACAGTCAGTCAAAACCATTACTGAAATTAAGTTGGTGTCTCGACTGAAAGTCAAGTCGATGATCCAACTGAAATTAAGTCCATAGAAAAACTGAAAGTAAGAACAGCCTTCTTATTTTAAGACCATCTTACTACGAATTTGCATAACTTTTACTTATAATATTCCCAGTATTGACGTACATTTTCTACTGTGTTATTACATTTTTTGTGAAATCCGATACAATGAAAGTTCCACGTTGAAGTTCGCTGAAATTAAATGTCCTCGAAACGTTTTCTAAACTTTCGAAAACAGTAGGAAAGGTGTAGAGCAGTCTTATCGATCCGAGAATTTAGGCACTGTGCTCTCACACAAATACATGGGTGTTGTCGAGGTGCACGAACGAGTTTGAGGAGCAGTCTGAGTTTGTTTTTTCTGTCGAGTTAAAAAGAAAAAAAAATAGGAGGAGGGAGCGTAATTAGTGCACGAAACTTGCCTTCTTTCTGCTCTAGGTCTACCTACCGTATAAACATTTTTTCTGTTCTACGGTGGAAGTCAGTCTGTTTTTTTTGTATTCTTTTTTTTTACTCATGGTGCTCCATCTTCCTTCTTTTGAGTAAAGTGCATTCGACGGAGCCCGTTTCCGATCGAGGGCGGTCATTTCCGGTCCACGCCTCCCCTCCATGTTTCCGGTTCGCGACTAGCTTTACAGCTTCAAAGATCGGGAAAGGAAATTGACCTTTTTATCCCTTTTTGGTGCCGAAAGTGGCCGGATGAACGCCTGTTCGGTAATCCGATTACCGCAGAAAGGTGGAAGTGTAGATTCTAAACTTTAGGAGGATTAAAAACAATTCTCTTGGATTTTTAAAAATCTTTTTAGGCCCTTTTTAAACCGTGAATTCTGTTTACCGACATTCCGGTTTGTATCCGAAAAAAAATATATTTTTGAACACTGAAATGAACTAAGAACAATGATCACGAATTGTTAGATGAGAACTATCCTCTTCCAGATAAATCTCGAATATTTTCTAAAAAATGGCCTTTCCTGAAATTTCGCAATTTTCCGCTTCCGAGAATTTATGTCCCGTGTGCGTCTCTGGCAAAAGTTAAAGTTGTATCTCTCTCTCTCTCTCTTGTCGTATAACGGACAGCACCCGGGAGCAATTTGAAACTCGGCGTTGTCATAATTCGAGGCGAAACTTTCGTCGAATCAGGCGGCGAATTCACCAGTTTAAAGTCGCTTGTTTAAATATGCGGCGTAAATAATTACCTCTTGCGGACTTACCGCGGGGTTGAGAAGAATCGCGAGATGTTTTCCACCAGGCGCGGCTCGACGTTCAAAGTAGCGTTTAGTTTAGAGTTTGTAAGCGAAACCACCCACGTTTTTAGCCTAAAAAGGATCAACTTTACTTCGTCTTTAAACAAGCTTCCAAACGCCATTTTAATCCCTTTTATTCCTCGCAAGTTTGTTCACTTGCTGAATCTCCGAAAACTATAATCTTTTCCTTATTTTGTGCGGATCAAAATCGAAGCGATGGTAAAGATACGCTATCAGGAGGTTAACCTTAAATCTTAAAATGGGTTGTAAATTATAAGAGATCTGATTTACGACTTTGTTAACGAACTCGAATTTGTTAAGGTAACTTTCGGCAGTAACGAGTCAGTTGAAAAGGGATAGTCACTTATTGGGTGGTCTGGTATTTCGTCCTCCTTCAAAAAATAAAAAATACTCGCAAGGTGAGAAATTTGAAAATTGCCCGCCTCGCGATTTGGTCTTCCAATAAATTTCAGCAGAAGCAAGATTTTTCGATTATCTTTTCAGAATAGATTTCTCAAGATAGCAGCAATAGTCCTCAGTTGTTTTCCATACTTAAATTGATTCGTAAGTCGATAACCTAATGGAGAGACATTTACTAGCTTAATGAGAGCCACTGACACCGAGAGGGCTAGGTTAAAAGCGGCAATGAATAGAATTGATATAAATGGGACGGCGACCTGGCTCGAGACTCCAAGCTGATTTTTTTTTACCGTCGAATTGGCTGACAAGTGGCTGTGCTGCTCGGCCAGTCGGTAAACCAGTTGACTTCCGTGCTTTTCGGGCAAATTCCTAAGATCCAAAAGCAAATCGCCCGTTTAGCAGAACAGTCGAAATTAGTCAACAAACTCCCAATTTTCTCAAGACACTTCCAGTTGGGGAAATTATATGGCTGGATCTGATTTAATTAAGCTTGGTAATCGTTTACTGCCAAACTTCAGCGAATGATCGTCACTGCAGACCTCATAATTTGTGGTCAGGATAAGCATTAGTATCTCGCGCGTATGCGTTACACGTATGTTCGTAATTGTACGCCAGGATTAGCACAGATATTCCCTCCGATTCTCCACCTTAATGCTTCATATATTTTTGATACGAACGATGGAATGGGATTTGTACAACTTTTCTAGGTTTGTGTTGCACAGAGTCATCAAATGTAGCTCGGAAGATTTTATGGGCATCCAAGATGATCCAAGCTTTGGACTACAGGGTTGTTTTTTTACAAAGGACGTCTTTAAAGTCACCTAAGTTGATTTTAAGTCTCAGCAGCTGTCCTGATCAACAGGAGGATATCCATAATTGCTGATCATTGCGATTTGTTTTCCTTGATCACTTTGAGTTGGAAACAGTCCTTATAGAAAAATTCTTCCTTTCAAATCAGGACGTCTTTAAATCCAACTAAGATTATTTTAAGCCTCTGACGCTGATGTCACCAACACAAATCTCCAAATGCTCAAAATCCATCAATGCTTCAATAAGTCTCCCTTCCAAATCAGGACGTCTTTAAAGTCACCTAAGATGATTTTAGGTATCTGAAGCTGTTCTTATCAACACTCCATGTCCATCTTTTCCTGTTTTGTCATCACTTCGAAGTCACCCAACCCTCTTAGATGATCAAATTCCATCAATACTTCTTCACGATCCCTATAATAATCATTTTTGTCTACCCTGCAACCCATGCTAATAGCAGAATTCTACGACCCGACACACGTCGGTGGATATCCATTGCTTGCAACCATTATCCTCGAGCCTGTTTGCACGGATATGTACCTCTGGCGTAACCCCTGTGCGTGTAAGATTTGACACATGTGTTAATCTCTACTCCTGTATTGGTACGTTCACGTGCTTCTAGAATTAAGCTTACATGACCATAGGACATAGGTAACCTGGAAGTGCAATAGCTACCAAGGCTTCAGGTGTAGGAGTCCAGCGACACGTCTTTGACCATGTAGGCATGTTCAGGAGTATGGGTGTGTCCACTCGGCTAGGCAATAGGCACTAGGTCCGATTATTAGTGTGTAACACGCGCTTGATTTGGGAGTATAGTGCGGCTTATGTTGCTTATATAACTACAGGATGCGAGTGGCACCAGCTGGGAGAATTCGAACCTGCAGCGGCGTATCGACCGTCTATGCTCCCTAACCATAAAATAGTTTCGGGATAATCAATTTTCCAAATTTCCTTGGAGGATATCCGTTTTAGGATTGGTAGGAAGTATTTAGCTTTGGGGATGTAGCCACTTATGGGGGTGTGTTCCACCTATGAATGAAACAATCTGGGGTAGAAGCGTTTGCTTGTAGGAGCCGTAATTTATTGGATGATTGAATGTTACGATACCAATATGTTCAAATGCTTTAGGATAATTAATTTTCGAATTAAATCTTGGTTAAGACAAAACTTTGGTACAGATTTTCAGTGAGGGATTTGTTCCTCCTTGGTTTCGTCTTCCTATCTCCATCCTTCTCTGATGAATCTGGCGTTGATGATGATGAGGCTGATGGCGAAAGACACCAATGGATACGACGAAGATTATTACTCGTTTATGTCTTTCGTTTATTTTTTTTTCCTTCTGTCCTCTCGCAAAAACTGGATTTGGTATCAACTTTAAAAAGAGAAAGACGCGAATGCACAGAGTGAAAGTCCAAACGGGTTTTTGCATCTCGATTTGGATCCAAAGTTCCGTACTTGATTATTCTACATAGTGGCTAGACCTCTTTAAGCATTTTGATGAGATTAATTGAAAAAGAGGCAAGAATAGTGGTTTCAAATTTCGAATGTCTACAAAAAGGGACTAATTTCTAAAGTTTTATTTGAGACTGAATCGTATATCGTTTTGCGGATCCTCGACAGTTCATTTTCCAGGTGAAGATCCGTTTATTGTGAGTAGTTCGGCAAATAGGCCGAGGCTATTAATAATGTTGTTATTATAGACACTCGGACGGCCAGTTCTACGACTCGTGCATTATTTATTATTGCACTCCATCGGATATGAGAGCGATTTCTGGACTCGACGCAGATGCAGAATCGAAATTTCGGTAATCGCTTGTGTATTACGTATCTCTGGATAATGGTACCTGGCCACACGAAACTGTCGTGCATTCCCCTACAGAGGTTCATACATCGAACGCTAATGATACCTAAGTGGGCGTCGCATAACGCTTACAAATAGTGTATAGTTCGATATTCCGATAGCCCGTTATTGCATTCAGAATTTCTCTCCGCCTCCAAAAACGGAGGCTTAACCACCTATTACGTAAATCGAGCAAACATATTCTGTTTTGTGTTAATAAATTAGAATTCGTGAAAAAATATAGAGGCATTTGTGCCTTTAAGGAGAATATGCAGGTTACTGACTGGATCGAGAAGTGACAGTGAATGTATTTTTTTATCGGAAATTTTTCGAATTTTGAAGAGAAAATTTGAAACTGGTTAGTAGGGTGGCTCAAAAAATTAAAGTTCCTTTGATTTGTGGGCTCACCCACCAAAAAACTTCCATTTGGTGAAAAAATAACTGTGCATTTTTTTCAAATTTTTTGAACAAGGGTATCTTGAATCCCAAGGGGGTTAAACCACCCACAACCGTAAAAATCCGTATTTTCTCACAGGTTTCATAAAAAAATTCAGTTTTGCTTGAATATAGTACATTATTCAAAACATATTGGTGATACATGGTGAAAATTTATTTATTTTTTAAAAGGGGTGTTTTTTAATTTCTGGGGGAGTTTTTTAAACTTTTCTATACTTTTTCATTTTATTCCCTCCTCTGAAAACCTTCTACGATATTTAGGGTTTTAGACGAAACTAGAAATTTCTTATCAAACTTGTGAGAAAACACGGTTTTTTACGGTTGCGGTTGGTTTAACCCCTGTGGGATCAAAGATCCCCTTGTTCAAAAATTTGGGGAAAAATTCACGGTTGTTTTTTTCACCAAATAGAAGCTTTTTGGAAGATGAGCCCACAAATCAAAGGAACTATAATTTTTTTTTAGTCACCCTGCTGTTTAATGTTCCAATTTGAAATTTCACAGTTTGTAACATTTTCAGATTGTGAATCTTTCAGCTATCTTTGATAAAAGGTTAAATAAGTGTTTGATTTCAAATTTCAAAAGGATTAATTTCGTTTTATGTCCCAGATTTAAAAATACAATTTTATAAATACTTGGGTATTTCGACAATTTCAAATTTAAAGCGTTTGCAGTTCAACAATATTGAATTAAAAATGCTCCATACTGAACAATTTTAAGTTATATCATAATTAGACCACTTCAGATTTGAAGTTTTCAATATGGAACAATGTTTAATTTATAAATTGTAAACTTGAATTCATTACCCTTTTTCTTGGGTATTTAAATTGTATAGGATTCAAGCCAAATAAAAAGATCAAATTAAAATGTACAAATCTGTTCAGTTTTGAAGGCTTGTTTTTTTTTAATTTGGAGGTATTCAATTTAAAATTGTACAACAATAAAGGTTTTATATTTGATATTGTGCAAGATTAAGAACTTTAAATTCAAAATTATTCTTTTTAAAATTTGTAAATGTTCATTTTAAAGCATTAAAAAAAAAAGTTTCCAGCATTCTTTTGAAAATTTGGTTGGTGATTCGGAATTTGTTAGGCTTCGAATTTTTATTTATTTAATTTTTAAGGCTACTGTTTTAGAAAATTTTGCACTGCGATCAGCATCCTGTTTGATATCGATATCAAACTATTATATTTCCAATTATAATTCCTTGCATTGTTATAATTTAATAACCAATATTTTCAAATTGAATAATATTAAACTATTTCTTTCTTTTTCTGTTTCAGGTGAGTCATAATCACAAATTTTATTTCTGCCGGATTAATGGAAATTTTCGCATAGATAAGTAAGTGAAGAAACAGTTCTTTTAAATATAAATCTAAATAACTTTTTAATTTGATTTTTTTTAATTTTTAAAAAATTGTATAATATTTTCATGAAAATTTTGTTCTTGGCAAAATTTCAATTGTATAAAAAGATATTTTAAAAAACTTCGAATTTCGATGTTATAGAAAAATTATTATAAATTTTGGAATTTTTGCGATTTTTTTACAAGTTTTCGAAAACATCGAAATTCGACTTTTTTTGCAATGCATTTTTATAAAATTTTATATTTCGCCTTCAAATTGGGTTTATTAGAAACTTTATGATTATAAAAATGAAGGGACTTTAGCAACATCTCAAGAAAAAGGCGTGTTGATAATTTTCGCTGCTAGTGTAGATACCTACTTAATTTAAAAAATAAATACATAATATATAGTCAATGTTTACTTTTTTTCTAAGGAATTTTACAATTATATAGAGTTTACAAAAATGTTGATTTTAAATTGTGGAGGCTTATTCCTTCATTGTGGGGTGCAAATATTTTTCTTCGGAACGTTTCCCCTCAATTTTCGGTATTTTCTTTGGAATTTTGGCCTTACCGCTCAGGCTGAACTCGAGAAAGGAAAAGGAAAACCTTGTCTAATCTTGAATTTAGCCCCGTCAGAAGAAAACGCATCCTAGCCTTGGCCATATGGTGTTCCCAAGGGCTCGTAAACGACCGTAGACATAACGTATACTAATCCAAGGGCTCGCTTCTACCACTCCACTAATCACTTCACATTGAACAGCTTCCCTCTATAGTCGTAAAGTGGATGCTTTCGAAATTTTTTATTCAAAGAAAATTGTTCAATTTTTTAAAATGTTTTTTGTCTTCAAACAATTTTCTGGAAACTGTCCATGCTGCTTTAGTTTTTTTTTGTACAATATAATACTAATGGGTTGAAAAATATTTTTTGAACATACAGACATTCTAGGTGAGTTTATGATAATCGAAAAAATGTAACCTTTGGACCTTTCAGAACATTGGACAAAAATTTTCTGACTCTTAATTATCTTATCTCAGAAAAAAATATAGGCCATTTAAATTTTTAAGTCCAGTTTCCATGACTAAGCAATTTTAATTTTGAAGTAATGGGAACTGAAGTTACAATGAAAGGATTTAAAGTGGAACACTTAAAAATGTAAGGCTTTCATAATTATACATTAGAAGCAACTAAAATATTGTTCAACTAATGAGGCTTCCAATTTGAAATTTGAAATTGTTTATTTTTTTTATTTATTTTTTTTTTGTTTGAAATTCTTCTTTCTGTGACGTTTTACATTTTATTTTTCAACAATGAATGCCACCAATTTAAAATTGTGCAATTTAATTTCCAATCTGAAATTATTCAATGATTGAACTTTCGGATTTTTATTTTAAAACATAAAACTTTACACGTTTCAATTTAAAATTTGCACATTTATTTATAGCATTTTCAATTTTACAAAATTGGATTATAAACGGTTTTAATCTGAATTTATGCAGGTTTGATGGATTTAAAATTTGAAAATTTCCGAGTTTTAAGTCTTTATTCTAATTTTTGTTTGGATTTGAAACATTTTCAATTCGAAATGGTTAAATTTGGCATATTTTCATTTATAAATAATTCTATTTCAAACTTTCTACTTAACTTTTAAACATTTTACATTATTAAAGATTTGAATTATTTTAAATTTTCACATTTTTTAATGATCTAAACTTTAAATTGCCCAATTTCTAACATTTAATTATTATTTTTTTATTTAAGTTGAAATTTGACATTTTTTTATTTTTAACGTTATTAATTTTACCTCCCTCAGTATTAAGGAACATTTATTTTTTAATTTAAACCAAACCATTATGGAAATTAAAAATTCCTCTACTGTTAAGGCTTTCAATTGGAAATCGTTCACTGTTGAACGATTTAATTTTAAATTCATCCAATTTTCAGTCATTCAATATATTTGATTTGGGAGGTAGAAAATTCGACTTTTTCTCTTGAAAATTCAACAATTTGGTAGAAAATTCAACTATATGTTAGAAAATTCAACTGCTTTGTAGAAAAGATTCGTTTTTTTAATTATAAATTAATTTTTTTTAATGACAATTGAACTATTCTATTTTGGGTTCAAAGCTGATTTTTTTTAGTTTAAAAATTCAACTATTTGGTTGAAAATTTATGTAGTTTGTTGAAAATTAATTTTTTTGTTTGGTAGAAAAATCAATTATTGGGTTCAAAATGTATACATTTTGTTGAAAACTTTTTTGTATAAAAAACTAAATTTTTTTACTTGAAATGTAAGTATTTGATTGAAAATTAACTTTTTTGTTGAATCACCATATTTTCGGGATAAAATTCAACTGTTTTGTATACAAATTCCGTCTTTTTGTCTTAAAAATTCAACAGTTTGGTAGAATAATTCAACTTTTTTGTAGAAGATTTTGTTCTTTTTTTATTAAAAATTAATTTTTTTGATGAAAATTTATCTATTCCATTTTTGGTTGAATACTGATTTTTTTTTAGTTAAAAAATTCAACTGTTTGGTTGAAAATTTATGTAGTTTGTTGAAATTCGTCTTTGGTAAAAATTTCAACTATTTGGATAAAAGTGTACGTATTTTGTTGAACAATTTTTCTTGTGTAGAAAAAAAATAATTTTGTTAACTTAAAATGTAACTTTTTTATTGAAAATTAACTTTTTTATTGAAACATCATATTTTTGGATTGAAAATTCAAGTTTTATGTATAGAAAATCCGTCTCTTTTTCTTTTTTCTATTTGGTTAGATTGGTTAGAAATGTATGTAATTTCTTTCAAACAATTTTAGGGTATAAAAATGATTTTTTTTTAAAACTAAAAACTTAACTATATGATCCAAAATGTATGTATTTTCGTCTTGGTTGAAAATTCATTTCTTTTCTTGTTGAAAATTCAATTATTTAATTGAAAATTCAACTGTTTCGTAGTAAGCTCGTATTTTTTACTTGAAAATTCTACATTTTGGATAAACAAAATTTTCCTTATTGATTGAAAAATCTTTCTTTGTTGAGGATTAAAGTATTTTTTCGAAAATTGGTCGTTTTCATCCAATTCAACTGTTTTGATTTAAAATGAAAATCTTTCCTTGGTTAAAATATGAACTATTACAATTTTTGTTTTGAATTCATCTTTTTTAGTTGAAAAATCGCATCTACTTGTTTGAAAGTTGAACTACTTTGTTAATTCATAAAAAAAACAGTAAGGTTTGACCAAAACCCCATCCCCCAAATCGTCTTACGTTATTACGTGGTTTAAAGGATTTAAGATGATACTAGTGGGAAAGTTGTAATGCAAAATTGTTCAGTTTTAAATATTAAAAATCCCTCTCGAAGATTTTCAAGGAAAAGTAACTTATCTGTATTTAATTTGCAAGAAAATAAATTTTCTTAATGTTTATCGTGCCTGCAGCGATTTCTAAGCACGTATAAGTTCGTTTACATCGGCGGCATTTACATTTTGTAATAACAGCCACGTCAACACGGCACGGATTACGGTTATTCTGCCATTATCGTTGACATTACGTGAATTTTATCGTCGCATATTGCACGCCGCGTAAAGCTTACTACTAACTGTACTAGATAAAACTTTAATTTATGCCCTTGTCAGTCTAATTGAATTCCTTATCCGGCCGATTCTTGTCCGAATCTGATCAGCGGATTATTTTTCAATAAAAATAAAAAGAAGACAAAAAAGTGAGGGGAGTGCCTTTTATTATTGTTTGACCGTTCAGCGACAATGATAAAATGTTAGTGTATTTTACCCGCCTTATAGTTTGAGGGCGTATTTTATTAAGCAGGAGCGATTATACACGAGCTTATCCGAGCGAAACGACAGCTCCTATCTTTTCGAGAATCAATCTCTCGAACCTTTCACACAAGTTACGACCCCGAAAACTTAATAAAAAGTATATTTTACCACACACCAGTGTCGCAAAAGTTTAAAAAAATTAAACAAATTGTTACCAAATTTTTTTTTCAACTAAACAAACAGTTTAATTGTATTTAAACTCTGGTAGTAACGCAGGATAGCCGTAGATTAGGAAAGTCAGGGTATCCGGGATAAGTTAGGGAATTTTTAAATTTTAGTAGTCAGGAAAAAGTTAAGAAAATTAAAAAAAAAAGTTTTGCATAAGTCATTTAATTTCTATAAGACACATTTTAAATAACTGTCAAGAATAATACTTTTTGAAAATTTTAATTTTAAATTGTTTTATTCAGTTTATAAAATACTCTATGTTAACAATGTTACATGATTAAGATTCTGGTCTTTGAATATTAATGGTCAGGAAGAATGAAAAATGATTGGTCAGGGATAAATTGGGGAATTTCTAAAATGCAGTTTTGCGGTCACCTTCATATAGTATTCTTGATAGTAATTTATTTGCCTTGATTTTCTATTTCTTATTTTTTTGCAGTTGCTTCCTCCTGAAGATTATAATTTTGGTTAAAAATGTTATTATTTGGTTGAAAATTCAACATGTTTGTTAAAAAGTAATTCTTTTTGTTTGAACATTCTACTGTTTTGTTGAAAATTCATCTGTTTTATTAGAAATTACTTTTTTTTTGTGGATTAAAATGCAACTGTTCGGTCGAAGGTTAAACCAATTTGTGTAAAATAATTTAGTTTAAAATTAACTTTTTTTTTGATTGAAAACAATTTTTTAAACTGAGAATGTAACTTTTCCATTTGAAGATTCATAATTTTAGTTGAAAAATCATCTCTTTGGTTGCTAGTTCAACTATTTTGTTGAAAATTCTTTTTTTTTTATTCTTTGTTTGAAATTACTTGTTTCAACTGAAAAAGAAACATTTCCATTTTTGTTTGAAAACTGATCTTTTATTAGTCAAAAATTTGTATTTTTTGGTAGAAAACTAAACTTCTTGGTTTGAAATTTCTTCTTTTTGGTTCAGAATGCAACTGTTAAGCTGAAAATTTACTTTGAAGTAGAAAATTTATATTTAAGGCCTGCAAGTTCAACAGTTTGGATGATCGTTTTTTTCTTTTATGACTAAAAAATCTTTTCTTTTTCAAAATTAATCTTTTTTGTGGGGAAATGAATCATTTAAGTTAAAAATTAATCTCTTCCATTGAAAAATTGACTATTTTGTTGAAAATTGTTGTTTATTTTTAATTAATTTTTTACTGACAATTTAACTTTCCCATTTTTCTCGAAAAACCTATCTTTTTTAGTTGAAAATTTGACTATTTATTTAAAATTGTATGTATTTTGTTGAAAATTTATCCTTTTTGTTAGAAAATTAATCTCATTGGTTGAAAATTCGTATTTTTTGGTTTTAAAATTCATCTCTTTTGGTGGAAGTTCCAATTTTTTTATTTGAAATATCAACTATTACATTTTTTTGCGAAGTATTCATCTTTGTCGCTTGAAAATTGAACTATTTTGTTGAAAATTTAAATTTTCGGGTTAAAGGTTCGTCTTCTAAAAAATTCGTCTTTTAGGCTTGAAAATGTAATTATTCGAGTTCGACTGTAAATAAATATGAAATTTTTCATTTTTAATCTGAAATTGTTTTATTCTATTTATAGAAGATTTTATGTTAAAAATGTTAGAAGATTAAAATGCTGGTCTTTGGATATTAATGGTCAGGGAAAAGTCAGGGAATTTGGAAAATAAAGTTTTTCGGCCACCCTGATAACGATATACTTGTTGAACAAGTCCTTGTTTGTAATCTTCAAATTCAATTTGATTAAAATGTTAAATAGATTAGAAAATGAATCAAACATGCTTTTTATTTGATTAAAAACCAGAGATGAAACAATTAAAATTATAAATCGTACCACTAAGTAGAGAGTAATCGATGCTGCCCATCTGGTGCGATACGCCCTTAACCCCAGGAGTCTATGTTCTACGATGGTAGTAGTGTTGGGGGGGGGGGGGTCAGGTTACACGTTGGGTGAGGTTAGTTCCGATTTCCTCGAGATTTCGTGCTTCGCCGTACCAACCTCGAGATCGTAGATCCGACTTCCAGGAGTTATTTCATTACGCGTACCAACGATGCGATTTAATCCGATTCGAATGCGTTAATATACGAGGAGAATCGCAATTTTCATAAAAATGGGAAATTTTTTTGGATTAGAAATAGGGTTCGTTAGTGGAAAATTATTAATTTTATGCCCTAGGTTCCTACAATATTTAAAAATACAATTTTACGAGTCACCCATTCGAGTTCTTGCCGGTGGGAGTGTTGCTTAACCTCAGTTGGTTATGAATAAACTGTTTTCAACATGGCTACTTTTATGCCATCTTAAAGAAACTCTTTATCAAAGACTTATTGATTACTTTTTATGTTTTTTAATTGTATTTGTAATTTAAGTCAGCAAGTGGTATGTTTTCTAACCACAATTTCAAAAATGCTTTTCATTGCTTTGAGACTTTATCGAGGGTCCGCAGATGTTTTTATATTCTGACAATTTAAAAGTGACATTTATAGATTAAGACTATTTTATTCTATAATTTGTATTGAATATTGTTTTTTGTATATTTTATACATTTCAGGTAAAAATGAGGATTATAACTTTTTACTTATACGCTATCCTTCTATACTCCACTGTTTCAGATCATATAACTTTAAAAAAAGCTTTAAGTCACTTTTTTGAAAATGTATGTAAACATCAAAGTACTCATTTTTTTTATGTTTAAAGTTGTTCATCTCTTCAGATCCTTTTACAAAAATTCGAAATCTTATCCAAGACTGGCGAGGCAATATTTTTTTAGAGTTTAAAATAATAGTTTACCTTCTTTAGATGTCCAAAGTTCAGTTCTTTTTTACAATTGAAAGCTAACAAGTGCGTTGAAACTTTATTTGTACAAGTGTTTTTTTTTTTTATGTAAAAATGTAAAATTCGTCGAATGGACGTTCGCCGATTTGTTTTCTATTTACTTTATTCATTGCTCTCCCATTCGTCATCGTCTTATCATTGATATCATTTGAATTTCATTTACGGCTCGCCTAAAATTCTTCATAAAATTTCTAAATTAAATCGAAAATTATATCTACCCACCATGAAATACAAAAGAATATAAGAATATCAAGCTTGACAGGGTCACTTTTTTAAATTTATTTATTTTCTCTTCTCAATTTTTACACATTTTTCACAGGTAAAATTTATTTCTTATTTCTAAATTTCCAACATAAGCCTTAGAATTAAATTGCAATTTCGAATAACAATTTTCAATTGAAAACTTTCAATGTTCTACAATTTTATTTTAAATTTTGGAAGCAAATTGAAAACTTTAATAGCGCAACAAAAATATTCCAAATTTGAACTATAGAATTATAGAAATGGTTCAATTTCAAATTAAAAGGTGAAATTTTCAAATTACAATTCCAACTTCAAAATTTTAAAAGCATTCCAAATCAAATAATTTAAAATTAAAATATTAATAATGGCAGAATTTTAATTTTGAGTCAAATAAATGCGTGCAATTGCAGTTTTGTCTAAAATCCTGCGGTTTTTAATTTACCTCCTTAGAATTAAAAAAAAATTAATTCAATGCGATCAAATTTTCATAATTTCAGATCAGGATTTTTTCAAATTCAAGTATTAAAAATGGAATTTTTTCAAACTTAAATTATTACAAATTTTTTTTTAATTGAACAATTTCGAATCGAAACAGCGTGAAATTGATATATTTTAGATTAGAAAATTTTAAATTAAGTATTTTTAAATTTGATATAAAATTGTATAATTGTGAATTAACAGTCTTAGTATTTGAATAAATTTCGATAGAAAACGTTCAAAATTGAAGAATTTCTGATTGAAAATGTTTAAATTCGACAATTTGTAATTATCAGTGTTAATTGCATAATTGAAAATTAGAAACATTCCAAATTGAATAATTCCACATTTAAAAATTCAAATTTGAACTATATAGACATTCAAAAGAATTAATTAAAAAAAAAAAAGAATTCAACAAAAAAAAACGAATTCAACAAAAAAAAAAAACGTTCATGAAAGTTCAACTTTCAACCAAGGAATTGAATTTTCAAATGAAAAAGATGAATTTTTAACGAAAAAGGTAATAGTTGATGTTAAAAAAAAAGAATTGAATTTAAAATGAAAAGCAGTTGGATTTGATCAACAAAATAGTTGAATTCTCAACAAAAAACGATTCATTTTCAACCAAATAATTGTATTTTTAACCGCAAAAATAGCTTTCTACAAAGAAATACGAATTTTCAACAAAATATATAAACTGAATATATGAATTTTCTACAAGAGTTGAATTTTCAACAAAAAAGTTAATTTTCAACCGAAATAGATTAATTTGTAACCAGACGTTTGCATTTTTAACCTAAAAAGTTTGAATTTCAACTAAAAATAGTTAGATTTTCCTTTTTGGGTTCTATTACTTCAGTTCGTATTTACGCGGAAAACCCAAAAAAAAGGGGGAATATGCAAAATTCCTAAATAAATAGGAGTTTTGATAATTTATAGACTGAAGAATAACATTTCAAATAAAAATTGAAGTTTATTTTTTATAATTTGAAAGTATTAGGCTGGAAAATTATCAATTTTCGTGAAAAAATATAGTTTATTTTCCATTGCACACGGTTTGATTTCGGACATACAATACTTGAAAAATTATATGACACTATTTATACTATTTTTAATCTCTGAAGTGAGTTTGACGCCTGAAATTGTAGAATATTAAAAGTATCAAAAATTTCAATATTATATATTTTGTTTTAAATGTAAATGAATTAAAATGATGCAATTCAGAACAATGTAATGCTAAAAAATGTATTCAAAATAAAATTCGTGAAGTTTTTTACCAAGTATACACATTGTACTCATTGTAGGAAACATTTTTATTTTACTTTTAATTCTTTTTGTGGTTAGCTTTATTCTTTTATACATTTATGGTTTCTTTTTGGAGTTAAAGATGAGGGGCGGATGTGGATGGAAAAATGCAGTGTAAGGCGCAAACCCTCGTAATTTGAGTCGTTTCCTGGTTCAATTCATTTATTGCAGTTTCGTGCATAAAACAATCAGATTAGCAGGCCAGAGACCGGTCACAGGCTTTTAAATCGACCACTAATCCTGCCGGAAGGACCTGCCCTATTGTCTCGGCGCTGGTGGTATTTTTGTTGGTGTGCCTTGGCTACCTGTTACGACTCAGCTTTCGAGATTCTCGGTCCAAAGGCGCGTCGGGGCAGGTACAAGGAAACAGATGGGAGGGAAAAGTTACCGACTTGAAGGCCCCAATATATTCAGCTTCAGGTCGACGATGCTCTCTCAGAAATCCTTTCCCTGACGCTTAAAAGCGCCCTCCCTAAATAATGTCCAAAAAAATGCAACCGTCTTCAGTAAAAAACCATTTCAAATATTCATCTCTACCATCAGGACGACCCTACCTACTAAAATTCAAGAAATAATCTTCATTTGTCAAGGTTTTATGGAAAAATAAACTCTCCAGGTGGAGGTTTTCAAAGCTGTATATTTTATAACCTAAATCGACTTATTGTAGAATGTAGATAGTTTGTGCCATCCCAATGAATCAGTATACTAACAATAATTTATTAAGTCTCATTCGTTCTTATTTCATTGGGATTTAAAATTCTCAGGTGAGGTATTTCTAACCTCATATACTGTAGCCGAATTTTATTTTCCTTTCGCATTCACAACTACAAGTCTGAAACTCATCAAAGTTCTCTTTCGACGAACGAAAAAAGACGTCAAGAGCATAATAAAAAAAATCAATTAGGTGTCCGGAGAGTCGAAATCAGGTAACAATAACACGCTTGATTCGGCATTTGTTACGGAAACTCCCGGTTCGAATATATCGTTCTTGGTGGTGCGCTCTCGCGATCTTCCGAGTTGCGCTGGCAGGCAGTCGAGCACGCATGAATTTGAGGCCTGTGCGTGTGTTGCTTGTGCTTGCGTGTGTGCCGGGCCGAGCAGCTGTCCGCCAGGTGCTTGGCCCACCGACCAATCGGCACTCTCCCCGCGGCCGAGGGGTGCTCGACCTTCGTTTCAGGCCCCGATGTATCCCACTCTCGCCCTCCCCGATTCTCTACCCCTCCCCCGCCGCGGTAGACTTACCTGCGCCCTTCGGTCAAGACCCGGGGAGAACCTGTCAGCCCTTTTGTATGCACCGCTCACCCTCGGGGAGAAAAATCGATCCACCCTCGTCGAAAGAAACGAGAGAAAAATTTGGGATAGTATAGTGCATAGTCAACAATTCCATCATGGCAGATGCAAATGCGTCGCGAGGAGGGGTAACCTCAATACGCCCACCTCGAAACTTGTTATGGAGCCCAAATCTAGGAAAATACAGATAGGATGTTGGTTTTTGGGTGGATAAAATCTTGTGAGTGGCAGGTTCTATTTTAAATAGTTGTTTCTAGCTTAATCGCTCGGAAAATTATTTCATTAAACGAAGGGGCTTGAGTTTCTCTGTCTTGAAAAGATCAGGTTCTTCTGTTTAGCGGACTCGAGTGTAAAAATGCCTTGGTAGAAAAAAGAAAAGTGCGTACGACGAATGCTGTATTGGAAAAGAGGAAGGGGGTGATAACCTCGAGGTCTGTGACACGATAATAGTTCTGTGCCGTTTATTTTTAATGAAAGCTTCGATAGCTACGGGTCGGCAAAGCGCGCCATGTTGTCTGCCGTCTTATCAATCGTCGACTGACGTCTTACAAGAAGTTCCAAAGACCCTTACACTCCGGTCACGATCGCTTTTCATGATTTTTCCCATTTCGTCGAGAATCTGGCAAACAAACATGATCTATTTAGATTTAATAAATTGTACGCATCGATTAGATTCAGATATTACATTAGCAACATAGTTTCGTTAAATAACTTTCACTTGACAGCTCGCAGCTGTCAATTGAGGTCGAAAAACCATAGCTCATTATTCGTGCCGTCAAGAGAATTCTCCCTACCAAGAATTGTCGATTTATATCTACTTTCGAGGTTCTTATTCACTAAAGAAATCTCGAGATGAGTCTTTCTTGCTGGAGCGAGTTTTTCTCGTGTGAATATTCTCATTATAGCGGCTAACCGATCAACTCTCTTTTCTTTCCTCATATTTCTGCCAAACCTCTGTGTGGGGTTGCTTCTTGTTGCATATGAACTCAGGTTGAAGATAATTTTATTATTTTATTGAAAATTAACACTTTTGTTACGAAGTCATTCTTTTTGGTTTGTAAATTCAACTGTTGTGTTGAAAATTCGTATTTTTGGGTTGGAGATTCATCTGTTTTGGTAGAAATTGCATCTTTTTGGTTGAAGATCACAATTGTTTTTTGGTTAAAAATTCATCTATTTTGGTTGAGGATTCAACTATTTTGTTGAAAAATCATCCTTTTTAGTAGAATTCATCTGGTTGAAAATTCCTTTTTTTTTGTGTTGAAAATTAGATTTTATAACTGAAAAATTAACGATTCTATTTTTGGTTGAAAATTCAACTGTTTCGTTGAAAATTCACCTTTCTTGATTGAAAATTAATTTTCTTGTTGACATTTTTTTCAGATTAAATGTCAACTGTTTTCTAAAACATTCGACTTTTTAACTTGAAAACTTAACTATTTTGTTGAAAATCTTCTTTTCTGGTTGAACTGAACTGTTTCTGGTTCAAAACCATAATATTTTTTAGTTAAAATATCAACCATTACTTTTTTCGTTGATAATTCATCTTTTTTTTTTTAATGAAAATTCATCTTTTTTTTATGAACATTCATTTATTTTGTTTGAAAAATTGACATTTTTCTTTGTGTTACAAATTGTTTTTTTTACATTTTTTTAAACTGCAAATTTAACTATTCCGTGCTTAGTAAAAATGTAATCTTTATGGTTGGAAATTCATCTGTTTGGCAGAAAATTAATTTTTTACTGAAAATTTGACTATTTCATTTTAAGGGCATGTGACAATCGTTCAGAATATATAAGGACACGTCTTTCTGGCCTATTTGAGTTTTTATTTTGATGAATTAGTGCAATTTTATTAATTTTTTATTTGGAATGCAACTGAGAAAAGCACTTTAGAGCCCCAGCTAAAATAGAATAAATAAAATTGCATTATATAAAAAAATAAAAACTTAAATGGCCGAGACAGACGTGCCCTTATATTTTTTGAACCATTTACCATAATTTCATGACAATGTTTTATTTAATCATTTTTATAATTTAAAAAACCACCGAATATATTAATATGTAATAATTGATCACGTAATAGATTGTCACAAGTCCTTATGTTGAAAGTGTATCTATTTAGGTGAAAATGCAACTATTTTGTTAAAAATGTCTTTTTCAAACTAAAAATTTAACTATTCTATTTTTGGTTGAAAATTTATCTTTTTTAGTTGAAAATTCATCTATTTGGTTAAGATTTTATTTTTTGGTTTAAGATTCATCATGTTAGTTACAAATTCATTTCTTTGAAAGACTATTCAAAAAATACGTAACGCCTTATTGGTGCCGGAGGTGGGGGCGGGGGTGTCAGATAAAAGCGTTACGTATTTGTTTAATGTTCCCTGACCAATTATTTAATTATTCCATTTTTTGTGGAAAATTGATCTTTTTTTATAGAAATTGAATCTTCTTCATTGAAAGTTTATCTGTTGGTTAAAAAATTTTATATTATTTTGAAAGTTTATATTATTTCTTTAAAAAAATAATGATTTTTAATTGAAAGTTAAGTATTCTATTTTTATTTAAAAATGTTAACTGAACATGCAACTTCCATTTTCGCTTGAAAATTGATTTTTTTAGTTGAAACTTATTAAATTTGTCAAAACTCCTCATTTTGGTTTGAAAATTAGTCTGTTTTGGTTTAATTCAACCGATTTTGATTTCAAATTTTTGGGTGGAGCTAGACTTTTTGTTGAGAAATAAAAAAATAGAATAGTTAAAATTTTATTTATCGAAGATTCATCGCTTTTTTTCAGAATTTGAGTATTTTGTTGAAAATTCCTATTTTCTTGGTTGAAAATTTATTGTTTTAACTGAAAAATTATTTTTCTCATTTTTGGTTCAAGGTTGATCTTTTTTATTGAAAAAATTAACTATTTGTTTGAAAATTCATGTATTTTATGTACGTATGACGTAATTTGTGGATGTCGACCCCTTATAAATTTCTGTATGACTGCTGTCACTAAGAGTGATTAAAATAAATTTAGAAACAATTTTTTTTTTGCATCAACATTATGATCTCTTATAGATGTAAGGTTGCTTTTTTACCTAAAATAAAGAAGCAACCCTGTTTGTAGAATAAAAATTTGGTTTTAATTTACAAAACCGGATGACTCTATGCAAGTGACAGCTAAAATCCGATATTTTTCCATATTTGATCGCCAACCAAGTGGGAATAAAATGTCGAAACATTCGTGAAAAAAAAATCATGGGTGGCTACTTCCCCCGAATCTAGATGAAACGAGTGCAATTTTTATTCGGTTCGTTGGTTCGACAGTCGCTCGTGTAATTCGACAAATATCTCCGCCTCCCTCCCCCTTCGTTTATCGTATATTTATTCTCGGTGAAACCAGTCGTCGGTAGTGGGCGGACTAATAAACTATACTCTTTTTTTCCGCCTTCCCGGGCGCGAATCGAAACCCGTGTAAATCCGCCGGTGGCCCCCTTTTATTTACCGACCGAGTAAACCCGGCCTTCCGCCAGCAACGATTTACATATTCCGGCGTGCGTTTGACCGGTAATAATGTCGGTCGCATTTTCAACGAATGGCCACACTCCCCCCAAGCTCTTGATACAAAGCGACCAAAGCATCGTGGATTTGACTGGGCGTTATTACGCGCGATTTGACCCCCCCCCCCCTCGAGAGTAAAACTAACTGCAACTGTGTGACTTCATACGAGAATGAGCTATTCATCACTGGTCTGCTGGATATGGTCGCGATCGAGTGCCCTCGTGAATCGCTACGATTCGTTGAACGGTTTTAGTACCGGGAGGTGCGGGGGGGATGTTTTTACGCTATGATATTTATTATTCCGCATTTACTACTCCATTCCCCTTTTTAGATCTAAAATAACCAGATATTTTCAATATTTATCATGTTCAGGAGGATATGAAATATAAAACTGGTACAGGGGGTGTAATCTTAACTGGAGGAACCGGGAAATAGCCAGGAATTAAAATAAAACCGGGAAAACCTGAAAATCATATTCAAAGTTTTGAAAAATGTGATATTTTTTATTGATCGTGATAACAAAAAAAGCAATTTAAATGTTCGCCAAATAAGTGAGCTGCTTTCTAATCCAAGATTCCTGTTACCGACATGTTACCGAGATGTTACCGAGATGAAGAACATTCTAGAAACTTAGCTCTGGCACGAACCACTTAAGCTGTGGAATGTTCTCGATGTCGGTAATATGTCGGTAGCAGGAAGCTTGGATTAAAACGCAGCTCACTTATCTACTTTAATTACTTGTGCGAATTAGTTTGAGTGGCTTTTTTCAGTTTCTTTATCTATTAATATAGAGGTTACGAATTTTCTGCACGATAAATTTTCTAAATAAAAATTTCCAAATAAGTAATTTTATTTCATGATCAAGTTTATTTCTAAATGTTTCTAAATATTATTGATAAAAGAGAAAATTTTAATTATAAGTGATTTTTTGACAATGGGAAATTATTCTGTTTTTAACATTTTGATACCATAGTATAGTACTATAATTTGTGAACTTTTTCACACTTTTAAAAAGATGGAAATTACCGTTACCGACAATAATATTTCTGGGAAAATTTTTTATGATTTAGTTTTCATTTTAAACGATTAATTTTAGGATTTGAATATTTAAAAATATATCGAAAAACAATCTGGAAGATTTTGAAACCATTTTTTTAATTTTACAGGATTAAAATTTTTTGTAGGAAAACTGAATTATTTAAAAATATATTCATAATTTGTATAAGTTTTGAGAAGATTCGAAAATAAATCAATCTTGAGGCGGTTTCAAAACAATTATGTAGAATTTTGAAATTTTCGAAAAAGAATGTAAAAGATTTTGTGGCAAAATTTTTCAATTTCGCAAGATGACAAAAGATTAGAAAAAATGTAAGTAAGTTTAAGACTTTTCTTAAGATTCCTGGGAAAATTATAAATGATTTTTTTCTATTGAAAAATTGAGTTCTGATGAAAATTTCAACAAATTGCAAAAGATTTCTAAAAATGTCGAAAGAAAACAGTTGCATTAAAAATGCAACTGTTTCATTTAGAATTAATCTGTTTTGGTTGATGATTTAATTACTTTGTTGAAAATTTGTCTTTTCTGGTTGAATTTAACTGTAATTTGGTAAAAAATATATATTTTTTGTATATTGAACATTCATATCTCTTTGGTTGCAAATCAAACTATTTTGTTGAAAATCCGCCTTTTTTTATTGAAAATGATTTGCTTTTACTAAAAATTTAACTATTACATTTTTAGTTGAAAATGGGTATTCTTTAGTTAAAGTATCGACTATTACATTTTTCGTTAAAAGTTATTCATGTTTTTTTGTTAAAAATTCAACAACCCAATTTTAATAGATTCCACTTACTTCAAGTAAATAAAAATAAACTAAAAATAATTGAGTTGAATTCCACTGAATTTATTAGGTTTCAATTTGAATTTTAAGGAATTTGATTGAATTCTTATTGAATATAAATTAAAGGTAAGTTTCACTAAATTCAAGTAAACTAGAGTGTTTCCAAGTGAAATTAATATAATACAAGTCAATGAAATTGAATTCAATTGATTTTAACTAAATCAAACTATTAAATCTAATTGATCTCAAATTGTATGTATTATTTATCTCCAAATTAATTCATCAGAATTTCAGTAAATATTTCACATAAATTCAGTTTAATTGAATTGAGTTTGCTTTCATTTCTGTCGAATCAATTGAAAAAAAAAAAAAATAACAAAGGTGCGAAAATGGAAACTATCAATTTAGGAATGTCCCAATTTGCCCCACATGTCCGAAATTACCCCGTTTGACGGTATTATTTTTATATCTAATGAAATTTTGAGAAATATAAATTCACCAAAACTGTCCGACTATAGTGAAACTGTAAATTGGTTTTCATGTAAATAATATAGTCCCCATTTGTAATATGTCGAAACACTTGACTTTATTGCCTCTTTAGACCGCTAATCGTCTGTACCAGACTTTTATCTGGTGATTTTGATCGCTTTTGTCTTTCCACCCGCCGTTTGGAATTATTTATATAATCGACCAGAGGTGAAAGCCATATTCGCTCAGTGAACATTCATAGGGCTGATATTTGTGACGCATTGTCACCGTATTTCCCGAACCGTGAGCGCGACCGAGTCCTTATGCACAATGCGTAAGACATAACTTTTCTCGCCGAAAAGGGTTTCTCGTGATCGTTTCATTTTCACCGCCGTATTATTCCCACTGCACCTTTTTCCGCGTATGGGCGACGATTGTGAAACCCCACGGAAAACAAATTCACTCGAGCCATTCATGGCGCGAGACCGATCGGCTTTAGGATTTTAGCAAGACACCACCAACTTACGTAAACCACTGTTTGTTATAATACTTATTCACTTATTTTTAAATAACAGTGAATGTACTTTCTGAGAAAAAAAAAACGTTGATTTAATGCGGAAATAAGAGAGCACTTGTCTGTAAATAAAATAAGCTACGCTATTCGCGCCTGGCTTTAAATTTTACTCATTAGAAGTATTTCCACAGATAAACACCCACCTCGAATCCTGATTTTGCAACGGAATGTACTCAATTTGAGTTTCTGTTCCAGTTTTCCAGCGACAGATTCTACTCGATGGCAAAAACGACCGTGACTTTTTAGATTTCTGACATTTTGTTTTTCCTTCTTTTTCTCCCTAATTTTGGAATAAAATACAGCAAATTAGAGGTTATGTATCGATACGAAAGAGGGCGATTCCACTGGAAGGCATGCAGAGTTCTGATATTTTATAAAGGCCCTGTCTTGTCTGTAAGGCTCTTTTTAAATTAATTTTAATAATCTCGGCACGCGTGTCCAGAGTCCGTAAATCGAGGAGTGGGGAACCTGTCGACATAAACGTGGTAGTTAACGGGTAACGTTATGCTGGGATCACACGTCGTACAAGTGCATGCACCACAGGCGGCGCGGCGCAGAGGCATATGATTATCGAACGGAATCCATTTCCTGGTGTATTAAAGCTAACAGTTAACGCGATTGAGCGTACGCGATGTAATGTTTATAATTAATAATAACCTCCTCGCTTTTACGTACGCGCTCTACAGGGCTCGATTTACGGCTCAATAATAAATCCGCTCCGCTCGAATCGATTATCACTCCCCTCCCGTCTCATCTTCCTCTAGGAAAATATTTAGTAATTAAATATTCAATTTAATGTTTAATGGAATCTACAGTGTGCTGGAAATTACACCACTTGCGGTAGATTAAATCTTATTTTCATCTAATCCCTACACCTCGAATCGTAATTTTCAAGTAAAAGTTAAAAAATTAATGTTATGTATCACTTCTTTGGGAAATAGATTCCACTCCATGGCAGGGATCTCTTTGACTTGAAAAAAATGTATTAAAAATCTTTTTAGTATTAATTTTGTCCATTTCGACTAATAGTCTCGAAATAGAAACTATAGCTAATTTGAGATTATGTGTATTTTCTAGAGCTAAGGCTAAGGACTCTATTCGATGCAGTCTTGCTACAGGGCAGGGAATTTCAGGAAAAACCTGGCAAAGTCAGACAATTCTCGATAAACTGAAGTTTAACTTAATTTTATTATAATTTTGTTAAAAATTCAACAGTCTGGTTAAAAAGTCATTATCTTTGTCTTGAAAAATCATCTATTTTGATATAAATTGCAGCTTTTTGTGTTGAAAATTACAACGGGTTGGTTGAAAATTAATCTGTTTTGGTTGAGGATTCAACTATTTTGTTGAAAATTCCCCTTTTTTGGTTGAATTCAACTGTTTCTGGTTTATAAATAATTTTGTTATTATTATTATTATTATTAGCTATTACATTTTTTGTTGAGAATGAATCCCTTTTTGTTGAAAATTCATTTACTTAGTTGAAAGTGGAACACTTTGTTAAAAATTAATTTTTTTGTTCAAAATTTAAATATTTTGTTTAAATTTTTTTTTTTTTGGTTAAATTAATTTCATTAACTGCAAATTTAATTGTTCCATGTTTGATTGAAAATGTATCTTCTTTATGTGAAAATTCAACTATTTAGTTGAAAATTCCTTGAAAAATGGAAAAAATATTTGGATGAAATTTCCATTTTTTGGTTGACAATTAATTTTTTTTAATGAAGATTCAACTATTCTATTTCAAGTTGAAAAGTTATCAACTTCAGGTGAAAATTAATCTTTGGTTGAAAATTATTTTTTTTTTCATTTAAAATTAATTTTCTTAACTGCAATTTTTACTATTCCACTTTTTATAGAAATGTACTCTTCGTGGTTGAAAATGTAAACATTTATTTTATTTGGATGAAAATTCTTTTTTTACTGAACATTTAATTATTCTATTTTAAGTTAAAAATTTGTCTTTTCTATACGAAAAATTAACTATTTTGTGGAAAATTCGTGTTTTTTGTTGAAAATTAATTTCTCTAGCATTTTAACTATTCTATTTTAGTTAAAAATTTCTCTTTTTCAAAATAAAAGTTCATGTATTTTGTTGAAAATTCATTTCTTGGGTTGAAAATTATTATTTTTTTATTGAAGATTATTTTTTTTTAACTACAAATTTAACTATTCCATTTTTTATATATATTTAGTCTTCTTCGTTGAAAATCTAAGCATTTATTTTATTTGCTTGACAATTAGTTTTTTTCTGAAAATTTAATTATTCTATCTTAAGTGAAAATTCTTCTGTTCTAGATGAAAATTTAACTATTTTGTTGAAAATTCGTATTTTTGGTTGAAAATGGATTTCTCTAACATTTTAACTATCCTATTTTTAGTTAATTTTTTTTTAGTTGAAAGTTAATGTATTTTGTTGAAAATTCCTCGTTTTAGTTGGGGAATGAGGCTGTTTTTTTTAAGGATTCAGCTAATTTGTTGATAAATTGGTATTTTTTGGTTTAATTCGACTAGTGAACTATTTTATTGAAAATTCCCTTTTTTTATTTGAAAATTATAAAATTCTTTCACATATGTCATCACTAAAAAAAACAAAATAAATTTAGAAACTAACCTTTTTTATTTAAACATTATTGATCTCCTAGGAGTAAGGTTGTTCTTATACCTAAAAGAAAAATTTACAACGGTCAGGGATTTTCGAAATTGAGATTTTGTAGCAACCCTGTCGATGGCAGTAGAGCCTGTCCTTTTTTGCACTTCCGCCATATATTTTTTCATTGTTTTCTTCCCACTTCAATTTCTAATTTTTGAATAAAATCTAGAAAATTTGAGTCTATGTTTCGAAAATAGAGAGGAGGATTCCACGTGTTGGCACACAGAGATCACACAATTCATATTTCTCCTATCTCGTTTGTAAGGCTCTTTTTGCAGGTCTTTAATGATATGAAGATGGAAAAGAAAAGAGAATGGGGACGATTAGACGTTTAGGGAAATGGCGGTGCCTTTGTCACGCCCACGCGCATTCTCCGGAGATTATATGATTACGCGATTACAATGCCGAGACGGGTGCATGTAACACGTAAAGACTAAACGCATGAGATGTCAACAAGCCTGAGTCACACGTGTCTTGCGGCAAATTTTCAACAATTAATACGTGACCTGGTGACAGCGGAACACGAACCAGGAAACGAAGGGGTTCCGCCCGTTCCTCGTTTCGTTCCTTGCACGTGGCCGCCCGCCCGCAAAGAGCAAAGCGGCTAATTAGCGCTGGACACTAGTAGACCTACCGGCACGCCGCTATTATTTATTCAATGTCCACTTTTACGCTCTACTATGTTTCCATTACCTGAAAGCAGAGTTAATTCAACTCTTCTTTTCGGCAAATTTTTTCTTAAAAAAAAAGCATAATTTTTTTTATTTCAAAACTTTTAGACTACCGCTACAAGTTTATTAAATAATCTCGGAATTTTCTTGCAAAATTGATGTGTGTCTGGTCGCGGTTGGTGGTGAGAATTTCCCACTTCCGCGAAGACACTGCGACGAAGACAAGATCGAGAAAGCTGAAGGAGACGAGGGGGGTGAGTTTGGGATAAGGGAGGCAGAATAGAGATTCAACCACTTTAGTTAAATATTTAAGTAACAGGGTATTCTACTCCTGAGAACGAAGAGTAGCTTGCAAGTAGAAGGGTGGAAAAGAGAGATGAAAGTGTGGCCGACGAGCCTTAAGTAGGTTCCTGTGTATTCTAATACTCCAACCGAGTCACCGAATTTTTTATTCTTCAAAAATCTTCTTCTCCTTTGTGAAATAGAAATAGAATTACTAGAAATGCAATTCAATCCCGATTTTTTTTTAGTCGTTTCTGTTTGATGGCACATAATTAATATGAGTTTAAAACCAGATTTCGATACATAATTGTTTACTTGATGAAACTGTGGAAAAAAGTTGTGATGATCGGACAGTGTATGGCGTTATAACGAGAGGATTCTCGAACAATTTTCAATGGCGCTCGCGGACCCTCGTCGACACTTGTCACCATCACTATATTTACTGGGTGCAGGGAGAACGCGGTTGATATAAACGCTACGAGTGCGATGGTATTGTATTTCTGCCGTCCTGTGGAAAACTAACGATCAGGTCAATGGAAAATCGAACCCATTGCACCGGGATTGATATCGTCCTGCGACCGTTCGCATTTGCGTGATTGCCTCACGCAGATGTGTCACAAGCGCGAGGAAGAAGTGATTTAATTTGTACGAAGTTTCATAAGAATATTTAGAAATATTCGAATTAAAAAACTTGATCAATTATTATTATACTCGCAGAGTCTTTTTCTACCTGAAAAAATGAATCCAAAAATCTTTTACGAAAATCGGATTGGACAAGGCGTTCTCAAGTTATCAGAGATTTCATTCTGCGATCCGTGATTGGTGCGCGACTCCGCAGCTGCACTCCAATCACAATGCAGGATTTATTTACAACCATATCTCGAAAACCGCTTATCCGATTGGGTTGCGTTAAAAAGATTTTAGATTCAACTTTTGGCGAAGAGGACTCTCTATCAAATGAAATTCATCGTTAAATAAGAAGAATTGTACTACAAATCTTTTAACTACTTTTAATATGTAAAATAATCGAGGAAATTGAAGTGATTATTCGAGAAACTTTTTGCTCCGATTAACGAGCTCGTAATATTTTTTTAAGGTAGTTTAAAGTGATTCTTCGTACCTGACAAAGAAACAAGCTCCGCGTAGAATAACGAATCGCCGCTATTGCAAATTGATTTATACTGCCTTGACTTTTTTCCACTTGGCGGCGAAGCGAGACGTTGTTTCTCACAAGCAAAAACTACGCCGCGTGGCTACCAAAGGTTTTGCTTCTGTGTGCTCGACGTTTGCTAAATACCGCTTGACCTGAACAAAAACAAGACTTTTTCCTCAAACATGTTAAAATAGATTTATTTTATTGACAATATAAAAATATTTTAAAAATAATAACGAGAACGGTTTTTGCTTCTTAAGATTTATTTAAAGACGGCCCTGGGAGTTCATGAACTGAAGTATATCGAGATATATGTGCGACTTAGGTGAATGACTTATTACGTTTTTGCGGCCAATGCAATATTGTATCGAGATAATTGAATATCTGAAAATGTCAGCGAGCTATAAGTCAAAACGCACTGCATACGATTGGTTCTATCACGACGGTAATCATGTGAATTATGCTGTTTTATAACGGAATCAACATTTAAAAACTTTATTTAGATATTTCTTTAGATAGTCCTAAAGAAATATGAAGAAGGTTTAGAAACGTTTTTGGTCTGATACTGACACTAACTCTCAGATCAATTAGCGACTTAAATTCAGACAGTCTGGTTGGCTTTAAGTTAATGACTCGACTGAATTTCGGTTACTGCACCTTTAAATAAGTTGATGTGTAGCCCTAATTAAAAGTGGGATTCATTTCTTGCTGAAATTGTGTCATCTCAAGCAATCAAAATGGAATCATAACTTTTTGAAAGCAATCAACAACTCATTGAATTGTATGAAATGTGAAAAACGGAACTTTTTGGATCACACGTCCGTTTCGAAACTCGCGTGAAATCTCGAGCCTTTTTCTAGGTTGTAGGTCGTAGGACAAACGAGGGTCAAATATGGCTCGCAGCGAGCCGTAAGATATTTATCTCAAGTTTACACGCGCCCCAGTCTCGTAAATTTGCGAACCAGTGAATTATTTTCCGTAACGTCACTCTTTTAATTTTTTTCCACCCTTAACTTTCACGGCCGTATAAATTTTGAAGAGGAAAAAAAAAAGGTTTCTTCTATCAATAGAAATTCGAGTTCATTGTTAACACAGAAAAAACTGAGATTCAGAACCAATTTTTGGTTCCTAAGGAGCTGCAACAAAAAGGAACCCGTCTTAATGAAAATAAACCTAAAATGATGAATTTGTTCTAAAGGAGACTCCAGTTTTCCAAAGGAACCCAATTTTAATAGAGAAAAATTTCTACTCAAGTCATCGGTCGATAAATTCTGTAAATTCCTAACTGACCAACCCCACTTTGCAACAAGCGGTTGGTTTGTGAATGCGTCTTCATGTTGTTCAAGTGTCTCCAAAGGAACCTTTTTGTATCTCTACAGGTTTCTATTGGAGTTCAAGTTCTAAAAGATACCAACTTTTATGTAAGCTGCAACTTTAGTGAACTCCCAGTTTATTCTGTAAATCTTGAAGTGGAGAATATCTATAATCAGAACACTTCAAGTTTTTATTTGTAGTAAAACTTTGCAAAATTGGGATTGAGTCGAAACTTTTTGTCCGACGTTTCTTTTCAATGGTATAAATGATGTTATCTTTTTTATTAGAGGCTTTTTTCATATATATTTTTTTAATTTCACGTAGGTGATTAGGAGATGAATTCGCCCTAGCGAATATTAAATAGAGGTAGAATTAGCGAAGTTCGTTGAAAGATCGATTTTGCGAGAGATATCTCATTCACTGTTACTTCTTTGGGATTTTTTCAGTCCCGCCGTTACACCACCTCCAGCGTTTGCGACCATTCATAAATTACCGGAGTTCGCGAGCCGATGGCCTCCGGGTTTTCGGGATAATTAGGAACCCCGCGCTGCTGACTCGGATAATTAATGGGCCTGGGTCATATCGCGAACTGTACCCCAGGTTTCTTTTTTTGCTCTGTCCACCCATTCGGTTAACAATAATTATTATCGCGCCAAATTGAAATATCCTTCTCCATGATAACATTACAATTTATATTATAAACTAATTAAACTCGCTTATCCTTTCAATTAATTATAACTGCGCCAATGCGAATGTTAATTAAAGGTTTAGCTAGTTTAAAATATGGACAGAGACGTGTGAAGCCCAAAAAAATTAATTGATGTAATGATTGCTTAAATTCGTTTCATTTGTTCAGTTTTGCAAATTATTTCATTGTACAATTGAATGAACGTGGGGAAGAGATTGAAGCCTAGTTTTAATCGATGGGCGTGTTAATGCTCTGCATGTGGCTCTGGGACGATGAGAAATGATGAAAACGAACTTGTACAATGAGTTTATCGACGTTGGATGAAAGTGTTGCGAATCGAGAAGAATAGAGCGACAAGTGCGAAAGTGATTTCGTCGTTCCCTAGGGACGAAATCACTCTTCGTTTCCGAATTTTCTTTGCGTTCTGAAAGTTGGGATATACTTCCGAAAAGGGCATATGTCCGATTTTCTTCGGGCTCCGTGTACTTATGTATTTTGACGCGCTGATTACGCCTGAAGAGGTCAGCAAACCAAGCTGACGAAACGTTGCAAAATAATTGTGGATTTATTATTAACCCCAGTGATCGACAAAAAAAAACAATCTTCAAAAAACATTTCTTTTTTCTTTCGAGAGGTCTAACCTCCATATAGATAATGCATATGTTTTATATTTTTCTGAGCGTGCAACTGTGCAAATATGTCAATTTTGTTGAAGAATCATTTGATTGTAACGCTTTGAATTGCAAACGGCTTATCCGAGAAAAAAACTGAAAGTGGACCGGAGCCGGTACTGGGACTATCGTCTCGCTACACCGGGATGACTATCAAATGTTGGATCCAGACGAAGCACCGGGAATACTGGAAACACACCCAGAGTTGTCGAAAGACGAAAACCATCCTAAGATATATGAACAGGATGGGCAGAGCCAGGAAATTTCTGGGTTTACCCAAGAAAGGCATAAGATATACAGTGGTTCAGATGCTGACAAGGTACAGCCACCTGAAATATCACATGCACAACATGGGGTTCAAACCCACGATAGACTGCAGGAAATGCGGGAGGGATTATGAAACATCCCTGCAGGTCTTGTTGCTCAGACAACGAACCCTTGGGATCCATCTCATGGAACCTGAGGAAATTATGAAGCGATCAGTGGTTGACATACTGGGCTTCACCAAAAGCCTTGGTCTCAACCACTGAAAGCAAATAGTTAAGGGTGTGGCACGATAGGCTTTACAGCTTGAGCTCCAGGGGGCTCCATCGGGGCTGCCCGCCTGCAACTAAACTAAACTAAACTGGATCAACTTTCAACCAAGCAGGGAAATATTTCACCCAAGAAAGTTTCATTTTCAAATAGACAGATGAATTTTCAAGAAAATAGTTAAATTTTCAACTTAGATACATATTGGAGAGCAAACAATGTGTTTTCACGAAGAAATGTAGAAAATTGTTTGTATGGTATAATTAGTACTGTAGTTGTAGATGACTAATATAATGGGATAAAGTAAAATATAAAACTGGTAGTCTGGAATCTATTGAGATTAAATAATGAGTAATGGTAACGTAGTGTAGCACGTCGGATTCCACAGTATATATTTTATTCTAAAATTAATTTATGTGTTACCAATCGGTTATTTCGGAAGTGAAATTACTGATTTGATCTAAAGAAGAAAAAAAAAACATGTCTAAAGTGATATTTTCAAGAAGAATATCTTAGGCTAGAGAATAAGTTGTCCCAAAGGTGAGCATCTCTTACAATGACTGAACGTTGAAGTTTACATGTTCGTTGAGAAGCAATTTTTAGTACTATATTACTTTCACGAAGCGTGGACTGGTAAGGAAGTTTTTTGTCTGATATTGTGAATAAATCTAAAACATGCATTGAGGGAAAACTTGAACATCAAATTGAGGTCAACAGTAATGTCAACATGCACCAAACAATCGTAATCGAAAGTCGGAGCGATGACGCGTTTTAAGAAAATAATTAAAGTGGATGTGTCAAGGACATTTTTGTTCCTATGTTATATTATCTTTAAATAGTCATTGCGATTTTACAGAATGTTTTTTCGCTCCCTTGAAAAATTTTGATTTTCTTGGTTATCTTGTTCTGTACAGCCAATCTTTAATTATCTGTAGTTGTTATGAACATTATGTAAATGTTTAATTGGTATATCTAATCAGTAGGCAGGAAATTATCAGAGCCGTAACTGCGGCTGTGCCGGCGATTCGTCACACCGGGCGCCGGATCCCGAGGGGGCACAAATGGGACCAAATTAAAACTTTTCCACCTAACCCCTTGAAGAATAGAAGGTTTTCCTGGTTAGCCTGGGCGCAATTATCCAAATATTGTCACGTAGCGTTTTGGGAGGATGGTGCAAAATTATCAAGTCGCACTGGGCGCAAAATAGACTATTTACCGCTCTGGGAAAAATAATCATATAAAATTATTGCTCGTAAAAAATACAGGACGAATTTATTGGCAAACGTATTTTTGGATTTTTTTTTCATATTTTTAACAATTATCTTGAATTTGCCATGTTGAAAAATGAGTTTATTTGCGAATTACAAGACCGAGTGAGTGCATTCTAGTTCGAGTTACGAACCGACAACAAATCTTCTTGTATTAGGGCCAACTGGGGCGATTTCTGCATCATCTTGCCTGTTGCGGTTTGAACGACGTGAATATATTTTTTACACATACAGAATTATTTGGCTACAAGCTCCGGTGAATTTAGTCGTATAAGGAAAATGTTTGGTGCAAACGTATTCCTGTTGAGACAAATGAAAATCCTCTGAACCTTAAATGCAAGAGAATTTTGTTTGTACACAGAGTATCAATAGTAATCATCTTCCCTAATTTATCACAATTTGATCGCTTGATCCTCATATGTAGTAAAAATTAGAATTTTTTGTTAGTTCTTATAAGCATCTCTGCATTCATTTATCGAAATTGTTAAACACAGCAATTATTATGTTTAATGTGAATATATCACGTTAGGACATTATTCTTGTGACGAAATGAAATGAGATCGCCGGAAAAAAAATTCCTAGCCTCAAAATTGCGAAATAAGTGAATTTGCTTGAAAAATGGTTTATAACAATGAAAATTCGTATCTCATTCGTATATTCTATATTATTTATTTTACTTCCTTTATTTTATATTATAATTGTTCATAACCAGGACAATTGTACTCTTTTAGTTCTCATTAATGTTAAGTTGTTAATTTCACGTAATTTAACGCTAAAGTCAGTATAAATAATGCGTTATAACATCGCAAATGCATTTAATATATAACTAAATTTTCGTTCATCGAGAGTATTGTCGTCCGCGTGACTGAGCGGCAGATACATTTAAATTTGAAAATCGGGAGTGTCCCTCTCGATTCTGAGTTTATTCAATTTATAATATGAATTATAAAAAATTTCTTGCCTTCTGCTCTTAAGCAGGATAGCGTCAACGCTATCGAGTCTGGTCTTAAACTAAATTTCAATTAGCAAACATTTTCGCTCGGTATATAGAACTCTATAATTGCATCTGCTGACTATTTGAATACTCAGCTGGACTTTTGCGATACTTCCCCCTTAGGAATGAACTTAATAGTTTTATTAAGTTTATAAATCTCCTAATGTCTTAATCCTGGCACAAACTTGAGGGTTTAAATAAGGTTCGGCCGTGTAAGTCACTTACTGAGTCGATTCTTTATTACTAACTTTAGAATTATTATAACAACTACTAATACATTTTCTTAAACTAACGATAAGAAAATCTATTATCCCTATCTTGTGAGCGAATAGTAATCCCTTCGCATTTTAGCGAGTCATAAGCCTTATCAATCCAGTTTTTCTTAGATTTTCGGTATATAATTTCGTCCATTTGTTTGTCGAAGTCCTTAAGTCTAATTCCCAACCTATGCAGTTTGTCAGGTCAATCTGTTTTTCTTTTATGAATCCCATTGCAAATTTTCTGAATTAACTTTATTCAGAGATTTAATTATTCTAAATTTGGTCTTTGTAGTTAGAATGTCATCCACTTTGATTGTTTTGTCACATTCAGTTGTTGCTTTTAGGATTAAGTAATTAGTAGTTGCAGTACAACCGTTGTTTGAATGTATTATAAAATTACCTTTTATCTGAATTTCCTGTGAATAATCAGTCGAGCATAAAATGTACAAAGTTTCTTGCACATTCGCTAATCCTATCCAATCTTGATCTCTTCTCAATTGTATTTACAAAGTGTTAGTTATTTTAGGTATTCTAGTTTCGCATATCAATGAACTTCCTTCAGTCATTAATTCTATTCAACAACGTTCTTTTATACGAATAGAATAATCTGGATTTTGTCGCTTACTTAATTTATAATTACCCAAAACTTTTATGAATTCTATTTCAAACATGTTTACTGGAATAATTATAGTTTGCATTTTTTACAATTAAATTAATTTTTCGTCGATTTCTGTAATTGCATGTATTAACCAATTATCTACAGGAATACGCATTGGCCTTATTATGGAATAAAACTTTTCTTCCAATACACTTGCATTAATAACAAATGATGCGCGCTTTGTTTGAAACGGGATTTCTATTTCACTAATATCTAGTAACACAAAAAAATAGTTTTCGGCAAGAGGAACCGGAAAGTTATCAATATACTTTCGCTCTCTAAGTGAAGAGAATAATGTTTTTGCAGATATTATGTTAGGGTGAATTATTCCATGCTTCCCGTCAGTAAGGAAACTTTCCCATTTTTCTACTAACTCTTTCTGTTCGTCAATATCAGTATTTATTTCTAATAATCCTTTTTCTATTGCTAAATCATATTTTAGATTCTTAGTTGTATTTGCCAAGTTACCAACATTATTGTTGATATAATTTCTTTGATGCTTCAAATTTTCCTGTCATCGCGATTCTTCACTAACTGAATTTAATATATAATTAGTTTGCTTTTCTATTGTCGTGGCAAGGATCTGGTTATCCTGTCATAATCTATCTATTTCGTCATTAAAATATTCTGCGTCTTCTGCGTCTAAGGTTTTTATTAATATTTTAGGTATTTTTCCTAACACATCAAAAATCCCTCGCTTAACTTGCTTTTGCCTGGTAATAGAAAAAGTGTTTTCTATTCTTTCTTGCATCAATTTTCTAATAAATCGTTTACTTCTACAATCATTATGATTGCAAGATCTCAATGTATAATTTATCCCTATATCAATACTCTTTGATTATCATTAATATGCCCGTAGTCTAATCCAATTATTACTCTCCAATAATCATGATAAAGCTTTACGTTGTTCAATCTTTCCTGATAGACTATTTTATTTTTCTTGAGTTGCTAGATAGAATACTTATCTGCTTTGACCTTAAGACTTATCTGCCTTTGACCTTAAGATTCCCCCAAGCATCTTCTACTTTGTTTTCGTTTATAAGTTTTCTTTTTTCTGTAAGTGAATTAATTTTTTCTAATACTTGAGGTGCATCGTATATTGTGTTTGGTTTGTACCCGAATTGCACCTCGTGGCGATGTGTACACGGTTATACTGTTAACTGTTGATTTATAAGCTAACATAACACGTACAAGTTCAATGTTCCAATAGTCTCGCGTCTCAAAGTGCCTCATCATCTTTTTGATAATTGAATGTCATTTCTCGTTTTTCCCATGAGTTTGCGGGCGATAAACTGCCTTGAATGTGAGTTGTATTCCTGACCGTATGCAGAGTGTCAACATTCCTTTCGAATCAAATTCTTCTTCATTATCTGCTAAAATCTCTAATGGTTTTCTAAAATATTGTATATAGTTATACCGGAGAGCTTGAATTACTGAAGTGGCTAATTTATTTTCAAGGTGTGTCGTTATTGTGTATCGTGTTAGGTAATCTTGTAATACTAGTATATATTTATTACGATTTTTGGTTTCCTTGCATGGCCCCATTAAGTCTAATGATCATTTTTGATTGGGTTTTTGTGGAATGTCTGGGCTCGTGTATTTGTAAGTATTTTTTGAGGTGTTTTTATTTATTTGGCATTGAATACAAGTTTTAATGTATTATTTAACGTCATCAGTACTATTCAGCAAGTTTTGATTCGGTCTGATTTTCTGTAAGGTTTTCTGCTCAAAGTAGTGCCCTCCTAACAGTCCTTCATGTGCTTCTCTTATTAATTCTCTTTTATTTGTTATCTCTACTTGTTCGAAAACATATACAGTTATTTTGTTTTGTTTCTAGCTGTCGTCAATCAGTTTGAATAATTCGTGGCCTTTTGTTTTAGAGTCAGTTATAAATTGAATTTGGTCTACTTCTTTTAGTAACAATTGTAGTATGTGTCTTTTTCTACTTTCTGTTTCGGTTGGTGAAAGATAGAGGACGCCTTCAGTTCCTGGAGGTGTCTCTGTATAATTATTAGTTAGAGTACCCTTTGGTGCGGCACCGTTTTTCATTACAATTTGATGCCTTCTGTGAATTTTTGTTTTCTTTCGTTCGCATTCAGTTTCTTTGTAAAAAATACTCATTACTTTCTGTAAATGTAATAATGTTCGTGGATCTAACTTTCCTCCTAGGATTGATTTCCATTAAATATCTTGGTTTTTTAAAGGCTACAGGAATGTTTGGATTTCTTTAGGGGATAATTTTTCTTTGCTGCTAACGTAAACTTTTGTAATTTTTCCTTCCTAATGCTATCCTTAATTCTATACTAGGTTTTTCTAATTCTTTTGAACTTATTTCCATGAATTCACTGAATTCTCCTATTTCATATAATTCGTCACGAGTTTTTTGACGTTTTTCTACTATCAATTGTTTCTCGCCTATTAGGGAATCAACGTTCATTCTTTTTTTAACAAAGTTTATATTTGGTATTAACAATGATCCCAAATGGCATTCGGTTATATTAGAAACGGCTAAAAGGTATAGAAAATGCTGTTTTCTCTTTATCTTCTTCTGCCATCTCAATTTGATGAAAACCACTTGCCAAATTGAATGCAGAAAAATACTTTGAGTTTTCTAATTGATCAATTGTTTCATCAATGTTAGGCAATGGATAATCGTCTGATATTGTTTTTTCATTAGGCTTCCGAAAGTCTGTGACGCGTCGCTATTAAGATTTTTGAAGTTAGTTTTTTGTTTTTTGAGAACTAAACATAATGGGTTATTATCAGAAGAATTTAAATCACGTATTATTCCTATTTCTAACATATTGTTTATTTGTGACCTTATTTCCTCCTGTAGAAATGTTGGGCATCTATACTATTTCTAGTGATAAGGTATTTAGTCTGTTGTACGAATTTAATATCTTGTTAGTTTATTAAGAGGTAAAGGGTCACCAGTTAATGTATAAATGTCATGGAAGGATTGTTTTGTCTCCCATAAATCTCTCTTTTTCTCTTTGACATGTGAGAGTTTAGTATTCTGTCTCACTAAATTTAATCTTTTATTATTAATTGAGACAGACTGTTCGTTGATAAAATTTACAGAAGCTTCATCAAGCTCTTCATCGCCAATATGGTAAAAATGATGAATTTCCTTTGTTTCAATAGTAAGGTATCAAGGGTTGACCACTTTTTTTAAATTTAGTGACCATACTGATTCCGCCAGTGAAATTTACGAACGCTATATTATCTTCCTTAATATTTTCTTGAGATTTTTCAAGTAAAAAGGTGTTCAGACGTAGAAGAAACTCTTCTTTAATATTGTCATAGATGAATCCACGTCTTTTTAAGAAGACCATCCCTAGAATACCATCTGCTGGGATGCTGCTACCATCATCAAATATTTGAAATTTATTTACTTTGTCAAAATCTTTTACTTTAATTGTGTCACACGCGGTAAGTATTTTTTAATTACAGAAATATTTGCACCTGTATTTTTTAGAAATTTATCTAGTTTAATACCTTTTATTTCCATATATACTCTACATGGTCGAAGAAGTTTGATTCTTCGTCGGTCAAGATCGCTCGGTTATCCGGAGGCCTGCTGGTTGAGGCATGGTTGTAGAAGTTTTTCTTTTTCATGTAACAGTCTTCTTTCGTATGTCCTGGTCGTTCACAATTCCACATGAGACTTTATTCCGTCCTGCAGAAATAATCTTGTCTTGTTTTTTGTAACCATTGGTTTTTGTTGGTAATAGTTTTGGTGCTTGATTTTTTCTTCTTGTTGTGATTGCTGCATCGACATCATAACCTATAGAAAATGCTTTGTTGAGGTCTAATTCTGATTTCATATTCTTCATTTATGTTTTGTAGAAAAGCATCAACTCACAGTGGACTTTCTAATCCTTTTAAATATTTAACTAAACAGAAGATATTTTTAGTCCATCTGAATGCTGTCAAATTTTGTCTTGTATTGTAAGAAACCTATTAATAAAGCTGAATAATCATCTAATTGCTCCCTTTTGACAGATTTCTCGTTGTTGATTAAGATAAGTGTATGTCTCTATTTCATTGAATAGGATTCGTTTTCTATTATACAAATCCTTGTAGTTGGCAACGTCATCTATTCTTATTGAGCCGGCTGCTCGTCTATTTAGTTTTTGAGCAATGATGCCATCACTTTAAATTTGTCTTTCATTCGTTTTTGTTTTATTTTTTGCATTTTCAATTTTCTAAATAAAATTTTCACAGCTAGTTCTATCAAAATCTGTTTTGATTATTTCTAAAATCTTCTAAGTGATCTAGTTGTTCAGTGGTGTTCTCTAATTGTGACATTATTCCATTTAGAGCATCATTTACTGAAGTTCCAGTGGGTGATACAGGTCGTGATATTTGTTTTGTACCGAATACTAAACTATCACTTGTCTGAGAGCTTGAAGAATGTGATAAAATAATTTTTAGGTTTTTGTAGTCCTTCCAAATATCAGCCACTGTGTACTCTTCAGGATCGACGAATCTCCTTAGTAACTTTACTTTTTCACACTTATGTTCTCATTCCGCTGGTCACTTAGCGTACTTTATTGAAAATAGCACACGGAACTCAGTAATGCTGTTTGTTTGTTGGATTCAATTCAATTTTCATTTATTATTATTTTCTTTATTTCGAAGTACGTAAATTTTTTCCCGAGATATCGCCAAGTTGATATCCCAGACCGCTGCCACCAAGCTGTCTTCCGCGTGACTGAGCGACAGATAAATTTAAATTTGAGAATCGAGAGCAACCCTCTCGATTTTACGTTTATTCAATTTATAAAATGGACAATACAAATTCCTTGCCTTCTGCTCTCAAGCAGGATAGTGTCAACGCTATCGAGTCTGGATATTGACTAAATTTTGATTAGCAAACATTTCCGCTCGGTATATTGATCTCAACTATGGAGTCTGCTGACTATTCGAATACTCAGTTAAACTTTCGAGTTTTTGTATCGTTAGATTCGTAAGAGAAAGCCCTATCTGTTGTAATGAAAATGAATAATTAATAATATTTATTGCGAAAGAAGATTTTTTAAAAATAAGAAAAGGCGAAAAAGTTGAAACATACAACAGAAAAATATACGCAAATTACTTTGCGTACCCTAAAATTTGTTCAAAGCACGTAATACGTCATCAGCATATATATAAAAAAGAACCTAAATTACTTCTTGTCTTTTTTTCTTCGCGAAAGTGACTCAGTGTGGAGCGAATTAATAAACTAAAAGAATCCCTTACCCTTGTGTATATTTTGTCTTTCAAACAGTTTTAGTCTCAGAAAATTGATAATCTACCAAATAAATAATGAATTTTTATTAATTTTCAAAATTATTTTCGATTGTTAGGAATGATTTTCAACTCTTGCAAGTTCTCTTAAATTCTTTCAACTTTCTTCAAATATTCTGGATTCCTCCAAATTCCGAGACATATCTGAATTCATTTAAATTCTCTAAATTATCTAAATTTCTCAATTCCTTGAATCTTCCTGAATTCCGAGAACTCTCCAAATTCTAAAGACTTTGAAAATTTTTTTAGAATATTTCAGAAGAATTGAAGAAATTCAAGCAATTCTATGAATTCAGCGCATTTAGGAGGAGAAGTCAGAGATTTCGAAGAACTCTGGAAATTTCGAATATTCTAGGATTTCAGAGAAATAAGAAAATTCAGAAAAACCACTTTCAACATCAGATCATCCGTAAAAAGTATTATCTATTGTGTTAGAGAAAATTCACACTAAAACCCCCGTAAAAAACAAGAATTAGCCCAAAAATTTCACAAAACCCAGTTTTTCACTTATAAGGGTTTTTGGAACCTAATTGCGTACATATTCAGGGACAACTCGACACGCATAATATTGACGATTCTGTGCAAAATATACAAAAAGCGAATATTTTTCTTCTGGGAAATATATGTTAAATTTCGTGGGGTTTGCAGAACCTCTGAACATCAATTTTTTCAGAAGAAAATAGGTACTTGTTTTTTTATTCAAACAAATTCGGAGGTTGAGGATATGCAAACCAAGAAACAAAATTTCGACCACCCTAATAGATGGGCACTTGGAAACGAATTTGTTACTTTGACTATTAGTTAATAATTATTCTGAATAGCATTCTGTTTTATTTTCCTTTTGCATGAGTACATATACCGCCAGATGACTCCACTTCACGAGGTAAGGGCTGCTGAAAATGTTTTCTTTTACCAAGGTGGGCTTAGAATCACCGTATAAATTTAATCACAAACAGTAATAACCCGCAATGGCATCCGAATTTATTAGAGGTACTCGCATTTGCCTGGACGTTTGACCAGGGGAGAAGAAAACTGCAGACAAACACCACCCGAATTCAGCCGGTTTTTCGACAATCGATTTTTGAACGCGCAGGTGTCACCCATCTAAGTGATATCCACGCTCAAAATGGTTTGAAAATTGGACTCTTTCCGAGTCGAAATTCACCTTGCAGCTTATGCCGTCAGCTAGATGTTGTCTTATATTGACAAAAAAATAGAGACTTCATTTTGGGGTCATCGAGCGCATAATTTTTTCATCTATCACGTTGTTTTCAGGAAACATATTTGCATGACGCGGATTAGAATGTTTCCTTCAATTTTCAGGAACTTCAACAGTGTACACAATATTGACAAAAATCTTAATTTTTCAAGATCACGCTATATGTGACACACATGAAAGAGAATCCAAGCTGACAATCCAAATTTGACTTGTATATATACCGGCAAACGCGGTGTTTATTTCACTCTCCATCAGTTACACTCTTCAGAAAGTTCTTCAAGTGGCTTCTCTATTCTGGGATGATGAGGGTCACTATTGCTAATCTCTTTATAATATCAGCAGTCTTCTTTCACACCATTGGTAAGTAGAATACATAAACGCAACATATTTTTTTCTTCATATAATTTGTCCTATAAGTTTTCATTTTAATTTTCACCATACTTTCACAATATCAATATAAAATAAAATAAGCAATATTCATTTGATCTCCGTTAATCTAGTTGCTTGATTCCCTCAACCCCGATTCCCCTCATGTAGCTGAGGGATCGTCAGGCGCTATCGCCGACCCTCGGTTCTAGCGATATGGGAAAATTCATTATTTTGAGACCCAATTTTGAATCATTTCGAGAGTCGTAAAGTGTTTGACTCAACTTCCATCCACCTGATCACCTGTCGGAACAACTTTTTCGGTCTGCGCTATTTGGTCTAAGCAAATAGAAATAAGCAAATTAATTACAATAATATTGACCTAATTTGTAATTTTCCGTCATTTAATAGTACGAATTAGTGATATAAAAATTTTTTGAATAGTAGTTTATATATAATATGTGAATTTTGGGTTATACGTGACCCACATGACATTCTAACTCAAGCGATGTAACGGCCAAGTCATGACCGTCAACATGTACATTGCAGCCTGAGCGAAGATATTCGGATTTGGGCATTCGAATAATTATAAAGAAATCAATAAATATAAATTTTCATAATTAATTTCCAGAGGGTTTATGAGTAACAGGTGCAACATTTTTAAAGACCCGAATCCGATGGGCTGGGTCCGTATTTTTTCGGATTGCGTCAACAAGGTCGGGTTTCGGGTTCGTAGCTCTGCCCGAAAAACCCAACACGGAAACCTGAACATTGGCCTGACAGCTCAATAAAAAAATTTACTGAATACCCTAAATTATCCAAAAGTTCTGGGATTTTTTTAACATTTTCAACTGAACTTTCGGGCTGGCTTGGGTTTCCGAGCTAGCAATGTTTTTCGTGTCTTCTGGCCGGATCGCAAACCCGATACCTGACCCGAAGTCATTTTGTAGATCACAAGCTACGGATAGTAATTTTGATAAATAAATACTAGAATGAAATATTTGTTAAATACCAAGCGGCCCTCCTTTTGTTGATAGAAGTGTGTATGCAGAGGGAAAAGCAGCTCAATTAAATAATTCTTTCGTAAAATAAACTTTTTAATGTAAAATTTGCCAAACACAGTCACATTTTCAACACTCTTGAAAATGTTTCTAAAATAATATACTTTTACTAAACGAATATCTGGATTATAATAGGCGTATATCTGGATTTTAGTATGTGTTGTAATTCAATTTGCAATAATTAACAAAGTATAGTAAATGCAATACCCATGCACTAAAAAAGGTTTCTTGCACCAAGTGAATTTTTCTTGGCTGAAGTAAGTGGAAGTCATGATTATTTGCAAAACTTTGAATTGAAAAAATAATTTACTTGTGCCACAGAAATTCTAATATGATTAGGTCAACATTTTTTAATTCAAAATAATACTTTTTGTTCAGAGGGAAATATCTCTTTGAAAAGTGAGCCACTTAAGATTGGTAGAAAATTACTAATTCGATTAGTCGATATATTTGCTATTTCAATGTGAAATTTTCATAATCTTAAAACGACAGGGGATCAATGTTCTTCAAATTAATCATACACACTTAGGGTTTTCAAACGCTACATTTCTAATTTTCTATAGAATGTTATCAAAACCTAACTACGTACTAGTAATTAAAAAAAGGTTATAAAAATAGGAAAAGTGAAAAATAGGAATTTTTTTGCAATAATGCGATGGTGTAACATTTTTAACTCTATTGAAATAATAATAAGGCCCTATTCTGAAATTGTAAACGTAACTTAGCCTGATTCCATTTTCAAAATATTGCCCTCCGATTGTTTGCACAAAGTTGGAAAAAAAAAAAAATTTTACATTTTCATCAGACAAGGTATTAGATTCTGAAGTATGAAATGTAACGAAAAAAAGTTACTCAAGACATTTTCAATGGTAAATAAATCTTCTGTTATTAATCAAAGTAAAGTTAGTGGCAAAAGCCGGTTATAACATTGTGCTTCCGGAATTATATACGATGCCGTTGTGAAGACTTAATGTTTGCCAAAGACTTTTCCTTCTATTTCCGCCAAACCTGCTCTTTCGTCATTACCCTTTTTCACACGTATTTCAAAACAGGAATTACATTTCAGCACACTCAATGTAACAAATTGTATGAAAATCGACAAACACGGGCTCTTAAAAAAATTTCAAAAAATTAAGAGAGCTGATTTGTTATTATATTTTTAATGCAATTCTGTGTTAAAATGGCAATTTATACAACTTTTTTTTATCTTTCCATGAACCTAATACAAGAAACTAATTCATGAAATCTTTGAACTAATGTTCATAAACAAATTGTAAACAAACTCTAGAAATAAACTCACTACTCACAAGTGATTTATGTAGGTCCCTCAATCTGTTCAATTAATTCACACGTTACACAAACAATATGAAAAATTTCTGTCTCATTTAACTTTATACATTCCTATTGTATTTCCCCAGAATTAAGTTCGCAATCACCTATGAACCACGAAGGCTCTAGAAATCCACGTCCTGATTCTAGTCTAGACCACATAGAAGGACTCTTGGTTCCTAATGGTCAACGAATAAAGCACCATGGTATGATTATTGCAGTGAACCAAGCTAGAACTATTGTTCCATACCTGCAGTCAAATTCATTTACTATACTAGTGCCAGGCCGAGTGCGATCCAGTAACGATCGAATACTTTGGAAGCCTAGGCACGTTACACGCGGAGAATGGCTAACAATTATCGCTTCCTTTGCTCTTGAAAAACAAGTAAGTACACTGTCCCAGATAACAATTTGCCTCTCACAATAGACAGAAGATTTGCGGATCATCGTCGCGGCGCCGCCCTCATAGACCAAGACCAATTTGTGTGCAATTTGTGCCATCAGTTAGGACGCATATCGAATGCACATCATAAGACCCAGCAAAAAAGAAAGAATTGATACGGATTGGGGCAAATTAAAATTTTTGTAATGCGTGTGAATTCCGTTTTCTGATTCGTTCAAATGCATTGAGGCGCATGTAGATGAATTGAGACAGCGCGAATTGAATGCATGTGAATTAATATGAATGCGTGGTCAAGGTCAATTAGAAAAAAAATAAATAAAAAGTGCATGCGTCGAGACTTGAAACAGCGATCCCTCGTGTATCAGTCCAGAGAACCCGCCACTGAGCTCGAGACAATTTATGTGTATTTTACTCGCGCGAATTCAGACGCATTGACCAATGTTAAAGCGTTTGCGTCCTGACGCATTGAAGTGTATTCGCTGGCTTTAGACTTTTGCACCGTATTTGTAAATATAGAAAGATTCAAAATTGAAATACCGTCTTCACGAATTTACAGGCATTGACACATAGGTCCAATGCGTCATTGTCGCAAAACGGGATTTGCAGGGTGTCTTAGTCTTTTCAATTCAATTCGTATCAATACTTTCCTTTTTGCTGGGGAGTCACCGCGTTGTGGCAGAATGCTAGTCGATTTTATGTTGAAAAGAAAAATTTATTAATATATAAGCAAATAATGTTACTCAAATTGATTTGATAATTATAATTTCAAAATTAATTTGAATTACTTAACTTGATGCGTGCGATAAGGAGAAAATACAATTTTTTCTGAAAAAGCCTAAAAACTGGCGAAACATTTTTTTCTAAATATAACATTTTCATTTTTAGAAAGAAGCGATTTCGTGAAACTCTAATTATAATGAAGAAAGCGTTGAAGAATGTCATTGATTTGTCTTAATATGTGACTTTTTCGAAATAGTCATATTTTTATTATGAAACAAATTGTATATTCTTCTACCGAAATTGTGTATAGTTTCATTTTAGTTAGTTACAGTTCTAAATACTGCCGAAATTGATGAATGAATTCTGAAAAGCTTCCTGGCTGGGACTTTTCTCTTTTCCATTTACAAACTTTTTACTCCTAATATGAAAAAAATGGAATTTTATACAATTCAATAACTGTTTAGCTAAACTTTACATAATTTTATTTAATGCATGGAGACTTGCAGAATAAACGTTATTAACTACCACTCGAGATTATTTTTTCTGACTCTTATTTTAATACTTGAAACGACCCCTGAAATAATACTTTTTTACAGCGTCCCTGGATACTTGCAAGTGCTAGAAACACGGTACGGGCGTACAATGCCGCTCAACAGTCTCTAACGGCCGCTCAACTTGAGGCTCAACAGGCGCATCTATATGGGGCTCAACACTTGGCTCATGACGCTGATCAGGTTTCTCATCAGGTCGTTACTCATGATGAATTACAGCTTCACCTGGGACGACTTAGTATTGATACCCAACCTCCAGCACTGGCTGACTCTCGTTCTGTTTCTAGTTCTAGTTCTCGTTCTCCTTCTAGTTCTCGTTCTATCTCTCCTTCTAGTCCTACTTCTGGTTCTCCTTGATATCAGACCAAATCCATGGTTAGTAATAGAGGCCTAGAAACCCTTTCAACGTAGTACGAGCAGCAGAAATCCCAAAAAATATTGTTAAAATATTATATACATTTGTTGATGATAAGCGGTGTTGAGAGTATAGATTACCATGATGTTGCAGTTTTGACGTTGTAACTTCAAAGTAGAATTAATTTTATATACACACTGTACAGAATAAACAAGAAAATTGCGATTGCATTTAAAAACTATAATCAATGTTTTATTCATAATTAATACTTTTTGAAAAGTCTATCCATTCCCTTTGAATGTAACTTGATACTACATGATACACTTCTATATATTTGACGTTTACTTCTAAGATGTTGAGATTACAATATTTTAATAAGCACCTTAAGATTTTTTTATTCCTACTGTTCTGGCTGCTCACAGGGCAATATCGTCCGCATATACAAATATAAGGTAACTTCGATGAGGTGATCTATTGAGACGCTCCTGATTCCTTCGGCTTTAAAAAATTCTTCGAACTCTGCCAGGAAGAGCGAGAACAAGAAGGGCTTACTAACTCTCCCCTGCGAAACACCCTTCGTGGCCTTGACGTATTTGGTGGTTTCCGATTTTTTTTACTGCAATATGAGCTTTCTCATAAAAGTCTTTCGGGATTTTGATAATTATATAGCCAGAGCCCAGATTGTATAATTTTTTTAAAGAGGAAACTGTGGGAGGTGGAAGAAACAACATTTCGGAATTCGTCAAGCAGAACAAACTGTTTACCTCTTTTAACATTAAGCTTGGTTTTTACCGGAGAATTCAGTGAAAAAGTATTGTCAATGTAGCTGCGGTTTTTCCTAAGCCTGTTTGTGATTCCGAGAAAGCTTCATTTTCTCAGCGCAGTCAGTCATTCTATTAGTGATTATTTGTACATTTTTGTGAAATATTTTAAGATGTATATTAGCCCAGAAATCAGGAATTTTCTCAACTTCTAAAATTTTGTTAAAAATGCAGCACATTTGTTGAAATCAGCATTCTGGAAAATTTTCTAAGAACTCATACGAGATTCCCCCTGGTCTTGAGGCTTTGTTAGATTTATATTTTTTAATAGCTGTAGTAATTATAACATTGATAATTGGAACTTCTAAGATTGGATTAGCGCCTCAAATTGAGAGTAATTTCCAGAAAGTTTTTAAATCGCTGACTGATGCCCGTTGATCAAGAGTTGCTGTTTTTTTTTATTTTTTGCTTTCAGAATTTATTAATATAATTTTTTTCAAGTTATCATACCAGAGTATTCTTCGAATTTACACACTGAACAAAACTCGGTTTGGCAGAGAATGGTCTGTAATTGGATGAAGTATTCATACCGGCCTCTTTGGCGTTTTAAATGGGTCTTTCAGAACGCAATCCTAAAAATGACGAGTTCTCATGCCACCCTAGACAAACGCAAAAGGTTTGGTGTCTAAAGTTGTATTTGATAAGTTACAAATGAGGACTCAGTAAGCACAGTATGGTGTAATTGTTCAATAACAAGCTCGATTTATCCGTGTCTCCGTATTTTCGTAACGCTTGACACAGAGCGTGTTTGACAAAGATAGATAGAGATATTATTAGCGGAAAATCCGTCGATGTCTTTAACGAGAATCGTAGCGTGCATCTATTGCCGCCTATGTTAAATAATTGTTATTGAAGTATTTCCCTCTCTCTTATTATCACATCATACTTTGTTGTCTCTTCATGCTCATTAGACCAAAAATTCAGTGGAGCAATGGCAACGAGAGTAACGGCTCTAACCTCCCAACTCTGATTATTCAAAAACTGAGTTTTGATATTATGTTGTTGACCAGGGTAGTGGGATAGCCTTTTGCGATAGAATGTCGGTTTTTGATCATCATAGGCTAAAGCAAAATTACTACGAGGTGTTTCACTATCATATAGTTTCGCTCGCTTTTCATATCATTAATTTTTTTTTATGAAAACTCCCATGCGCGCCTTCACCGAGTTAAAACGCGATTTTTTATTTCTCGATAAAGACGTCATTTATGATTTTGAACTAGAAATTATCGAGCGTGACAGCTGTGAACGCTTTGTTGAATAGAGCACAATGTTTTCGTAATGAGTTGAAGGTAAGAGCGAACTCTGATAAGTCGTTTAGTGAGTTGGAATGCGGTGAACTCTATGGTGAGGACTGCATTGCATCAAAGAATTTGTTTTAGTGTGATTCGAAATAAAAAGTGATCTCTTCTTGGTGTTCTTCCGTTCAAAACGGTATAGTCATTGCTCTCCTAGCAGGTCAACAGAGCCCTACCTCTCTTATGTTGTTCATTGTCTAAATTCATCCTAACGTCAAAAGCATCATTATTATCTGGAAGTATTTCGTCGCTTAAGAGGGCTGGGGACAGCCGTGGGAATTCTGAGTCAAGTGTGAGAGAGAGACAGAAATATGATGAGCACGCCTAAAAGGGTGGAGCTTCTTAGTGAAAAAAAAAGTTTGACAGCCAATCAGCGTAGAAATATTTTCAGGAAAAAAGGGTACATCGAAAAAAAAGTGTGAAAAAATTGCCTGCAATAAAGACATTATCAGGGGACAGTCGGCCTGCGTCAGGCTTTGTCTGGAAACCGGTAACCTTGCGGCAGGGGGTCCCTAACCTCCGTAATTCTGAATTTGAGGGTAGACGGTGTGCTCATATGAAACACGTGTTCAAAAACATTAAAGAAGAACAGCATCCCGGAGGGTTAGGATGCACTTACATGGATATGAATTTGGTAGGTGCGAGAAGACGAGGCCATGAGAGCCAATGGAAATTTCGATGCACTGTGTGCAACAAAGAAAGTACCATTTCATCGAAATCTGATTCCGTGAGATTTGGCTCTCGTATGCCCATCAATGGTGCAGTCACTGCTGGTGCAATCTCCATTGGTATTGGCTACACTCAGATGTTCGAATTTATGGCTGGTTTGGATGTTTCTTGCGTGTACAATAAAACCTACTAGAAATACCATAGGAGAGTTTTTTGTGGTATTCGTAATGCGGCGCAAACATCCATGAAGGAGGCTCACGATGCAGAAATAGAACTTGCATTGAAGGAGGGCAGGGTTGATGAGCAAGGTAGACCATGGATAACAGTCATTGCCGATGGACAGTCGTGTAAACGATGCTATCGAACAAAATATGATTCACTGTCTGGTTGGTAAGTTATAATTCAGCTCTAGTACAATTACTTGTTCTCTTCGACCAATAGTAATTATAATTCAATGTTTTTTCTAGGCATCAATTGTTGGCTACAGAAATGAAAAAGTCTTGTTAATTGGAGTTAGAAACCGATATTGCTCGATATGTTCTTCAGCTAAGTACGAAGACAAGGGAGCACCCGAACACGAATGGAGTCATATATAAAGAACTCATGGGTACGGAATTGATTAAAATGTTTATACTTTCAACTCTTTAAGTTTCGTATTTCGCAAAGAATGCTATAATAGCCAAATTCATTTAGGATTTGTATTTGCAGGTGATGGATATAGTGTATTCCTTGCCCATGAGGAAAATGTTAACTGGAAGTATCCTGCGCTTCCGAGGAGCTGTAATGAAGGCCATACTGCATCGCAAAAATGAAGAGGGTACAACGGCTGCTAAGGTATCAAATTTACAAAAGGATATTCACAACAGTGTGCATCATATATTTGGGCTGCACAGTAGTTGTGACCAACGCGACAATTCTCCTGCATGATGTCGATAACAATGTTTGTGAACAGTTAAACAGCATTGTTAATAAATTTGTAGGTGGTAAAAGAGTCAATTTTTCTTTGATAGGAGCATATGCAACCCGATTTGAAGGTGCCGTGGTGTCTGCCAACACCGAGGAACTTTTTACGTCCTTGCATAAGGCAATGCTCAATAATCATACTCCAGGCCACATCACGCGGATTTTGGAAGAACGGAAAACACACGCTACAGAGAAACATAGAGAAAGGAGGGAAAATGAAGACAGGAGTAAGAAGATAAAGAAGGACGTTAGCAGTGCAGGCCCAGACAAGGATTATAGCTTGGGAGAACTGGAAGACATGGATCCTGCAGAATATGAGCGAAGGAAGCAGGCATTTTTGGTCAAGGAGTTCAAAAAGTCCACAAGCGAACTGGAAAAAACACAGGAGAACAAAATTGGGCAATCGAATACCGAGCTGTGAAAGACAGAAAGGAAGAAGCGGCGGACAGCGTCCAAATTTGGCAGCATTTGTAAGCTTCGACCTTCCACTTTATGCGTGAACTCGGTGCACCCATCGCAAATACCCGTACACCATGTGACCAGTATTTCATACCTTCAATACATTGCAGGTTTTACCACGACTGTCTTCTTCCGGAGATTGTGAATCCGAGATATCCACAACTTCTCCAGAAATCGGACATAAAAGATCCGCCCGGAAGAGGATGCAAGAAGTCTTCGGCGACTGAAGAAAGCATTACAGAAACCGAGACTTGAATAATGGAAGTTGAGGAGGAATGGTACTGAAAAAAGTCTCCTTCAGAACAGTTATCCCATTCGAAGAATATTGGAGATGACATCATGCCCTCGAATTTAGATTAAACTTATATATAAAATGTTAATTGTCGCAGAAAGTAACATTTCATATATCAGTAATGAATGCAATGAATAAACAATTTATGTGTCAGTAAGTTCATTTTGGAAGTTTTTTCGCTTACAAAAATGCAGTCAGGACAAAGAAGCCTACAGGGATGAAAATTTAAATAATAACTGTCCCCATGAAATGTTCCCATTAGACGAAAATTCAAGCAGAGTATTTTCGACATTTCAAACTTTGTTTCGACTTCTTGCAACTACATATTATGTATAACCATTACTAACAATTATAACGTACGTGGTATGCCTGAATCCGTGACTAAATGAGCTGAAACGAATATTTCTCAAATTGTAATGAATATGGATGACCTGCCAACCGGTGACAGGGTCGGATTAAGCGAGTCTCGAGTAGAATCGATTCTACCTGGCGCCCGGAAATAAGAAACAACGAGCTTGGTGGGTTGTTCAAGAGTCTAAATTTTGAGACTCGCGGACTCAATTTTCCCGACTAGTGTCACGGTATGGTAGGTAAGTAGTAACCACTGTTGTAAACTGGGTTTCCATACTGAACCATCCCCTGGTCAGTCAATAATTGAATAAATTTTTGAAAACCCCCGTTCCAAATTTAGCGCCCAACGTGGGGCCAAAAACTAACCACTCACCCACCCTGGGTGGGTGAACCTATCGGGCAGACGTCCTACTACCCACCGACGGCAAGGGCCCTAACATGTGCTCCCTTAGTGATCACGTCGCAGTCAATATTTACCACCGCGATTATCGAAGCATGGCCAATGTAGCAGGAATCAGAATATTCCATTATATATTAGGCCACATCATCATCGCGAAACGAAGGACTCAGCCACACCACAGAACCAGAAGGTTTATCAGTACCCAGGAAATTACCCAGGGGCACACGTGCGCGAATATACTCCCATAGAACAGCGCGAGTTCATACCATGGGAACATGAGGAGTTCCGAACGGATCGCATTATCCATCACTATCCAGCTGCAAGCCTTTTCCCCATATGAATCCGACCTTATCCAGGGAGGAAGAGGCCGTACGCGGATCAAAAAGATATCAAACGAGAGTTTTGATCCTGCGAAGGACAGGATGAACCGTTATGTTCCAACGACAGAGCAATGTCAGGGCGGGCCGTATCAGAATCCACGAAGGCAAGCAGGAGGGCAGAGTGGCGCTTTAGCCGCGTGATCCGCGAGAATTTAAACCGACTACCACAATGAATCACGGGTATTCTCAGGGATGGGGGCAAGCATCCACTTCTACCCTTGGCAAACCAAGAGACGTGAATAGGATCGTAGAAGGGTGGAAGGTCAGCTTTAGCAGACAAAAGAACTCAAGTGCGGACAATTTCTTGTGAAGAGTAGATGAAGGTAGAGCCGCTTCTGTTCTCACAGACAAAGAATTGTTAGTCATGATGCTCTTCCTGTTGAAGGATATTACGTGGCACTGGTTTCGTCGGAACCGACAAAAATGGAACACGTGGGACCAGTGCAAACGTAATTTCCAAGCCCGTTTCGGGGACGCTTTCTACCAGGAAAGGTTGGAGAATCAGATTCTCTCCGCAGGCAAGGTCAAGAGCAACCTGTGTCAGATTACCTAACCTGCATGTATGGGCTTCATCAACTGTCGACAAGGCGTATGGATCTCGAGATCCAAACGAACCGAGCATACGCGAATTTTAGATCTGATTTTAGAAGGGCCATCAGGCGTTTCAAATGTATAGACTGTGACAGACTGGTGGTCCTTGCGGCGGAACACGAGTGCGTAGTATTAACATTGGGTAATGATATAGCACCACCGCTCCCAGAAAAGTCCATTATCCCGGAATATGTGAACAAAGAAAAGGGGATACAGCCTAAAAAGAACAGTTCAGTGCCTGCTATCGTCCCAACATTAGTTGATAGCGACAACACGCAGAATACGTCAGTAGCACAGTTGATTGAAGTGCTTATCGTGGCAATAGGAAATGGAAAGCGGAGATCAGCTGCGAACTCGCGTAAAGACGAACAAGTCAAAGTCAGAAAGAACCAAAAAGCGTAATGGTATGGGCTCTCTAGACTCAAGAACTCCAATGAAATCAGCAGAGGCCAATAAGCACTCTCTCCGAAAACGGTTCCAGGGCCATGCACCTCAGGAAAACAGAGGGATGATACGGAGGATGTTCAAACTGCCGACAGAAAGGTCACTTCTAGTTCGGAAGCCTGAAAACCGAAATCGTAATTATTGCCGTCGTTGTGGCAAGGAGAAAGTGACCAGTAAGGAATTCGAACTGTCTGGGAACTGTCCGGAACATAAAAAGGGAGAAAAAGTAAGGATTAATTTTTCTATATCCAGCCCCCGATTGACCCCACAGGGCGATAGGCAAAATCCGAAACAGAACCGGCTTGATTCGACGGAATCAGCAGTTGAAGGGATATCTCAGGAGGCAAATCCTACTCGCATAAAAAATTTCGTCGATATCAATAAACAAGGTTCCGCTAACCCGTTCTATAGAAACCGAAGATACCATTATTCTCAATACAAGAACGAGAGTAAGAGAAAAACAGAACCCCTGGCAAGAGCATCAGGTACTACTAGCCCTGTTAAAGTCAAACGAATCATTGGTGGTATCAACGGGCGAAGGCCCATCGCTACCGCTACGATTACAAGGAAGGAGCTTCCAAGGGAGGACAAAGGGCGTTACCCTGCGAGTTTTTTCGACTGCCCGAATCGGGAATACCCTTAGTGGTCCCCGCCTTAATCGATGGCGATGCATCCCGATTGGTGATGGGAGCTATTGGCTTGGTTACAGTTGCACGATACAAGGCCACACTACACACGGGACCGAACCAATGGGTTATGAGCGCTTATGAAGGGATGGAAAACCGGCAACTTTAGACCAGCGTTGTGGCCTCAGTAAATTCACTGCTGAGAAGCGACAGGAACTTGACACGATCGTTGCAGGAATCAGTAAGCCCTCTTCTGTAGTAGTTCCAGCAACGGATCGCCCAAGGCCTAGGATAGACGTTGGGGGACACCTACAGATAAAGCACAGGTATTATCGGGTGTCTCCGAGTAATGGTCCGAAAAGCAGACGGTACATATCGCTTTTGCGTGGGCTACCGTAGGCTCAACAAGGTGGCTAGAAGGGACGCGTACCCTTCGCCAAAAATGGACATGATCCATGAGCAACTCCGGGCAGGAAAAAATATGAGGACCCTGGCTTATAACAGGGTTATCACTAGATACTGATGCCCAAAGATAGTAGGGAGTACACAGCTTTTACTGGTCCAGGAATGAGGTTTTTACACTTCACACGGATGTTCTTCGGACTGTCAGGAGCGGAGAATGTAGTCATCGAAAACGAGACATTCAAAGGTCACCAGGAATGGGTAGCTCGATTGGTAGACTGTTTATAGGGTGCCGGATTGACAATCAATCCAAAGAAATGTGAATTCGGGTGACTGACTGTTCGTTATCTCGGATTCTCAATAAAATAAAAGGGTCTACAAGTCGATCCGAACAAGATCGAGCCTATTTTCTCTTACCCAGTCCCGAAGACAATATAACAATTAAGGCGGCTCCTGGGAATAGCGTCGTGGTATCGTCGCTTTATGCATGACTTCGCAACAGACGCGGAACCACTTAATAGACTGCCTATAACAAATGTTTTCTGGGAGTGGGGAATGGAACAGGAAAGCCCGTTCGGTAAGCTAAAGGAACAATATTGCGACAGCACCGTTTATGACGTACCCCGATTTTGAAGTCTAATTCGTTCTCCACACCGACGTGAGCGATTATAGTCTCAGAGCGGTCCTGACGCAAACCCGGAACGACTCGGGCGTGTAGAGGGTGATCGCTTTTGCGGGTAGGACGATGTCGGACGTGGAAAGAAAATATGTGTGATTTGGTCGGTCAGAAAGTTTAGTCACTACCTGGAGGGGTTTCAATTTGCGGTGATAACGGATCACAGCTCTTTGCGATGGCTTGACAACCTTCATAATCTAACCGGTCGATTGGCGCGATGGACACTTGGATCGCGTGTGTCTCACTCGCAACAATGCCGCTATCTTGTCAGTTACTGCGCCTTTCATATGTATACTTTACTTCTATATAGTGGACTACTGCTCCTAGTTCATTGATTATTTATACCGATTTCTTTCTCAGTTACAGTATGTTATGTGAGGCACCAGATGTTCTCTGGAATTTTTTGAATCGCCCTCTCATTCACCTATGTCAATACTTTCTTTATCCTGAGCTTCATTATTGTAATTTCGTACCCCTAATGCATGTGACTTATTATATTAATGGATACTCTATCGATGTGCCACTTATATACTCAGTCTCTCTTATACTGACCCTCCAGTTTAGTTGCTCTTGATAGATACGCCCTAATTCGTGGAAGCCGATATATTAGGAGAGGAGGTGGAATCTGTCTTTATTTCCATGACAGCTTCACAGGTCAAAAATATGTGCACACATTCCTAATTGCAGAAATATTATCCTCACAGGTGACTGGATCATGCATTAGGACTGTACATAGGTCCCTAGGCCTCCACACATCATACAGACCGCTCTGATTTACGGATAGATCCTACGTGTATGATGGTGAAAGACCTTGAACAGGCTTCTTCTAATTCGCAACGTCCCATTTTCTTTTTATCCAACCAAGAACGTATTATTATCAATTTGAAATTCATCAATAATTTTACTACGAGCACCTTTCAGAGTCCTATATGAAATCTCTCAAAGATAAATGAATCTGACTTAACTGACCAGTGTTAAATGACCACCTTACGACATGTTAATGGGAGAAAATTCATTTTGAGCAGGATGTCAATACTCAAATCGTGACCCGTGATGCCTATAATCAGTACAACTTTAACTCGATTAAAAACAGGAACAAAAATAAGAATGTATGGCTCCTTTTAAGGCGACTTCTTAAGCGTGCTTCTTCGGAATCGTCTCTTTGTCCTAACGTTCTCTTGAATGCTTTTACAATCATGCCGTTTTCTAGAACGTTTCCAGCCACTCTGGAAAATACACTCCCCCCTACATTTGATAACATTAACTTTTTCTTTTCGCACATCTGACCAGAATTTTTCTTGTAAAAGCTACATAAGGTCAAATCTAGCACAATAGGGATTGATGGAATATAAATTTAAATCCATGGAAAATAAGTGTTATTCGACTTATTCCAGAATTATTCAACTTATTCCAGATGCAATCACTAAACCACTGGAATGGATTGTTTAGCACCAGTCAAAGGATTACATAAATTTCAACAACCTTATTGATCCCAACAGTCCTGTTTTCGTGCAGCACACCTCACTCAAAGTTACTACTGATTTCAAACTGGCTATGGATAGAAAGAAAATTACTGTGGTTTTCCTATTAGTGTTATTCTAGGTATTTAGTATCATAAAGAATCAGGAGTGGCGTCTTTTAGGGTTCCATCGTTGCCACCATCCTATTCAATCTCTATACTTCTGATCTTGAAGATGAACATAAATACTTTCATTAACATAAATATGCAGATAATTTTTAATTATATATTCCAAGACCTATTTTATTTCTGAATCGGTTACTGAGATGTATATAGGAGGATATTGATCAGCTGGATTGGAATAATGCATTTTTTCTCAACCCTTGTAAAACAAAAGTAATCACCGCAGGACCTTCAACATCACTTGGTTCTCAAAAACTAGTTATCGTACCTCTATTACAGGTTGACGGATTCAACATCCCCTTCGTCGAGTCGATTTGAATCTGAGATTGTACTGAATCGAACATTATCTTGGAAGGAAATGATCTGTGAAATATGTAGGAAAACATTTCGAATCATTCAGCAACGATTTTCCATTACGGTTGTTTGGCATATGTTGACTTAACTGATGACCTTAATCTAAAACTCAAGCGTTCCCTTATTGCATGTATTAGATATATTTACGATATCTCTAAGTATGTACACATAACACAATATAGAGAAAATACTGGATTTTTTTATTTAGCCAAGAGAAGGTCATTCTTTATGGGTAACTTTATGTATTTAGTTATGAAAAATGAAACTCCTTAATACCTTCAAAACTTTTTTCATTTTGTAGTCCAAAAAGTTACTTCTGAGTTCAGACTTCAAGAAGAAAGAATTCCTTTTCAACAAATATGTAAACTAGCCTGAGATATGCTCTTTCACGATATCAGTTGAAGCATGATCTTTTTAAACATGTATATTATTCTGGTCAATCATTTTCTTCGCCCGTAATTCTCTGGGTTGAACAAGTTGCCCTTTCCCGGTAGGAGTATAGTGCGTCCTAACACCAGCCACTGCGGAATGGGCGTCTCCGACTTTAAATATGAGGTGAATATGCGGGCCAAATGTTGGTGTGTAGAATTAAACTTCTTCCACCATAAGTTGTTGATACAATCTGGTCCAGCACCGGAAAAGATCTTCGTGCCTCTAAATGCTTTTTCGACCTCTTCGGCAGTGATTGTTGGGCATTCCTTCTCAGATTTAATGAGGTTGTCGCAAAATTCCTTGTAGCGGATGATGTTGTCAGTATCTTCTCTCAACTTTAGTGTTTCCGGGATCTTGTATACATTGGACACGGGACGCATTCTGCCTTCTACATTCAATCTTCTTGTTCAGGTGATGCAAGAGTCGTTTGATCCTTTGATCCATCGTCGGTTTGTGCCTTCGATTTGAATCAGTCAAAGCTCTCACAGCACCATAAACTGAGCAATTCATGGTCCAGAGGTCGGATTTTCGCGAGATTTCTCCACGAAGCGGGGCATCCATTTCAGCCAGATCTTAAGGCTTACAAGGAACTTGCATACATATCCATTTTTCCAGAGGTAGGCACGTTCATTTTGCAATGATTGAATCGAAAATTACTGAAGCTCCGGGTGTTTCTGGCACCACAAAGTATGCATACGCGCCATAAAGCCTCGATGAACAGGGATAATGCTGGAATCGTAGCAGTATAGCAAGTCATCCTTGAGTTGATTCCTCTACTCAGTATAAGCGTTTTCCCGGTTCGTCGTCGTGTTTCCATCTAAATTATTTTTAGTACCCTGAACTCTAGGATAATTGCCATTGTTTGCCGACCCATTGTCGGTTGCTCTGCACGTTCGATCATTTTGAACCGCATCTATAACTTTTTGGTGTTTTGGTGGTACCATTGTTGTTTCCACAAGCAGCTAGGGAAGCGTTCGTCCATCCTTGGAGAGCTCCGCGTGCAAGGATAAGGCTGCATACTCTGAGAGTTCGCCCGGTATCCCAGATCACCGTTCAAGACACTTCACCCAGATGCCATTCAGCTTTCGGTACGGTTGGTACGCTTCCGCTAAGGGGTTATTCCTTCGGGGCCATCCCTGGACAATTATCCGCGACTGCTTATTGATTATTGTAACTACATTCACCAGAAATCCTTGGTTTTGCCAATTTTCTACATTGAAAATATAATTCAACCATTTTTTAATAATTCAATCTGAAATTATTAGGTTTAAAACTGACTAAATTTTAAACCAAACCATTTGAAACATTCAAAATTAATTTTAAGTATATTATATTCATCAATTATTCAGTTCAATACAATATTTTTCCAAAATTTCAAGGACTTGAAAATTAAACTGTGTCTTAAGATTCAGTCATATTCATACGCATTCTCATATTTATCTTCTTAAAAATCTAATGCTACCTATATTTAAAATACCTAGTCATGTTCTCTCTTACTGAATATAAACTTTTCTGCTATCTCTTTGAGTAAACCAATGGAGGTGTAATACAAACCAAACGAAAGAATTAGTCAACTTTGCAATTAGAACTATAATTTAAAATTGAAATTATAATAATTTTCAAGATTATTATTATTATTATTATATCATTAAGCCGTTTCCCTTTCGGGGTTCCCCTTCTTTAAAAATTGTAGCAATATCATTGGTTCACTTCTAGCAATATTTGTAGTTAGACCAAGGATAAGTATCGCTGCTTTTAGCTTTACACTTTTTACTGTGTAGTATTAAGTTTGATTATTCTAAAAACTTTGAAAACTATATGCCTGCTATTTGAATAGTTTTAAAATGAAAGAAATCAAACTTGCAATAGTAAAAATAAAACAATTCTAAACTTCGTTTGAAAATTGAAGCAATCCTAAATTAAGATCTTGAAACTAGTCAATTTCAGACTACTGTCTACTTTACCACCTGTCCCTTTTCTCAGGGGGTGGGGGGTCAGACTGCTGTTTCTATCCACCATGTTAATTTACTTCAATGCGTTTGAGTGTGTTCATTAAAAATTCCGATGTCGTAAACTATGTCGGGTACTACGTGGGAAACTACGTCTGAAACTAGTCGGAAACTACGTAGTAGGTTCCGACGTAGATTTCGACGAAGTATATTACGACGTAGTTTCCGACGTAGTTTCCCACGTAGTTTCCCACGTAGTATCGACGTATTTGACGACGTCGAAATTTTCATAGAGTGAAAGTTAGCACGTAGAGGGTTTCGGGAGCACAGAACGCAAATTTGGCGTCAAAATAAAAAAATTAATTTTACCAAAAATAAATTTGTTTGATTAATTCAGCAGATTACCATGTTAGTCAGTACGAGGGGGATTTTCGGAGCACTGAACACAAATTTGTGGTCAAAATAGAAAAATTCCATAATTTTACTCAAAATTCAACAATTTTACCAAAATTTATAAGAAATTAGTAGATTCCCATGAAAGTCTGATCCAGAAAGGTTTTCGGAGCACAGAACACAAATTTAGCGTCAAAATAAAGCAATTCCACAATTTTCTTCAAAATTCAACAAATTTACCAAAAATTACAAAAGTCTAATTACTTGCTAGATTTCCATGAAAGGCAGTACGAGGTGGATTTTCAGAGCACAGAACACACATTTAAGGTGGAAGTACAAAAATTCCACAATTTAACGAAAAATAAAAAAAATGTACGAAAATTTCCAAATTTTATTAATTTGGTAAATTTTCATGACATTTTTTAGTGCAAGAGGGGTTTCGGAGTACAGAACATAAATTTATGGTCGAGTTAAAAAAGTTCCACAATTTCACTCAAAAATTTTACCATAACTTTATGGTAAAATTTTTGAGTTTTTGAGAAATGTTTTTTTTTACTCGACACTAAATTTGTGCTCTGTGTTCCGAAACCTCCCTTGCAATAAAAAATTTCAAGGAAATTGACCAAATTAACAAAATTTGCAAATTTTTGTAAAAGTTTTATATTTTGCGTTAAACTATGGAATTTTCGTATTTCTACTTTAAATTTGTGTTCTGTGCTCCAAAAACCTACCTGGTACTGGATTTTTATGGAAATCTACCGATTTATTAAACTTTTTTATTTTTGGTCAAATTGTTGAATTTTAAGCCAAATTGTGAAATTCTATTTTATTTTGACCCCAAATTTGTCTTCTGTGCTCTGAAAACCCCCTCATACTGATTTTCATGCGAATCTGCTGAATTATTGAAAAACTTTAATTTTTGGTAAAATTGTTGAATTTTGAGTAAAATTGTGGAATTTTTTTTACCTCAAATTTGTGTTCTGTGCTCTAAAAACCCCCCACACGCTAGCTTTCACCCTATTAAAAATTCCAACGTCTTAAACTTCGTCGGATGCTACGTGGGAAACTACGTCGGAACCTACATCGGAAGCTACGTCAGAAATTACGTCGGATCCTACGTCGTTTACTATTCCAATTTCCGACGTAGGTTCCGACGTAGTTTTTGACGTAGTTAACCAAGTATTATCCGACGTAGTTTACGACGCCAGAATTTTCAATAGGGTAGTTACTAAATTCATTAAAACCGATATCACAATTTATATACTATTTTACATTTTAGTAAAATCCGTAGTTTATGTGAAAAAGTTACATAGTGTCTACTACAACACATTTAGAAAATCTTTAAAGATTTCTCTGGAACAGGGAATTTTTGAAATAAAATTATAATTCTGACTTAAGACATCAAATAATTTTTGTTCACAAGAAAAACAATTTTAATTTGAAATAGAGTAAAAGAATTATAATTCTGAATTTAAACAGTGATTTTCTTAAATTCCCATCTTCTGAATCAAAATTGAAATTATTTTTCAAAATGTTTGTCCCATTCCCAAAATTCACTTTTGAAGGTCAAGTTATAATTCCTTACGGAAATTCCCAACACTATACTAACTTAGAATTATCACTCTTTGCGAATATTGCTAGTTCTAAATTAGGATAATAATCAATTGTTACTATTCAAAATTGCAGAACTTCGAATGGTAAATTTTTAAAATTAAAGAGTGTTTTTAATTTTGACAATTGACAATTACAAATTATGCATATTTTGCGTTTCACAATTAAAAATCTGTATTCTTAACATTTTATATTCGAAACTTCTTCAGTTTGCAAGATTTAGTATTAAACACTGGACTTTTGATTTCCGAAATCATCAAAATTCAAGAATTTCGACTTTTATATTTTTTCAGATCTGGTAGCATTTAAAAAATCTAAAATTTGTTTGTCTTGCAAAACTCGAAAATTCTGTATATGATTCTTTATAAATCATGGGGGTAATTTTTCTAATAGCAGGAGACCAGAAAAGAAACATTATTTGGATTCAATTCGAAAATTTTTACTCGTAGGTTAAATAGCGGAGTTTCACGGTCAGTTTTACCGAAATTTGACTATATTTCGAAAATACACAAAAAAAACATTTGTCACCCAACACTCGAAAATTCTTTTGATAATATTTTACTACCCAGTCTGGGTTATTAGTTTTAATGATGCAAGACCTGAAACAGTACAAAATTTGGTATTAATTAAAAAAATTAACTAAAGGAAGGCATTTTGCTTAAACGCAAAAGATTGTATAAGGTGTGATATCAGTTGTGAAGAATTTATTACCTACATTTTTTCCTTGAATCTAATTCTGACGAAATGTGAATATCTCAGAAGGGCAATCGAGATACTCATAATATCAGAGATAACAAAAATATGATATATGATTTAAATAATCAAATTAAGCACTGTAATGTTCATTAGTTACAGTGTTCGTCGCATTTTTCACACATACATTAATCAGTGTTCTTCCTTTTATCAGAAAATATGCAGATTGTTTCCACTCTCGTCTTATCCTTGGCCGTTATCCTCAATTTTATTAGTAGGTACAATAATATAATATATCTGTAATTTTAAGTAAATTTTTTAAGCTCCTGTTCAAATCAGAATGTGTGCGTTGTATTCTATATTCTTGTCCAATTGTTATTTTCTTTCAAACTTCATCTGTGTTTGTCAGAAATATGTAGGAATTTGATCTGAATTTCTCCCAGGGGAATCGAGAATATATTTCTTAAAAAAATGGAGTTCGAAAAGTGTCTCTATTGATCCGTCCCAAGTTTCTTTTATCACGAGCATACTTTTTTGTTTGTGAATTCAGCAACCCAATAGCTAAAATTAAAACTCTCAATTTTTAAATTCAAATTTTGATATTTATCACGGACTAGATTTGAGAAAACGTGCCCCTCGAGCAAATTAAAAGTTTCCCCTACATTTTTTGTCTCTTCTGTAAAATCGTCAAAATGTGAGTTATGCCCTTATGGCATGCTACTTTTTCATTTTTCGTATAAAAATAAACGGAATTTTCCATTGCCAAGTAAGATTCATATCTTGATAAGATTTTATAAACTCAAGGAATGAACATACTTGTATATCTGGTTATTAAGCCTCATGTAGGAGTAATGTAGACTATTAAACACACCTGAAAAAATCAATTCCAAATGCTAGCGCAACGAATGATTATCGGGGGGCAATTTTTTCCCCTTTTGGAAGCTCGAATCCATATTGAAGGCGGAAAGTATCTCCAAAGTAGCTGAAAAGAAGCAAACCGAAACGGTGTCAACAGTGCCGCATGGACTCACTGTTGATCTCTAAAATCAATTTCAATGGACTTCTGACCCAATATTCAAACTAGAAAAACTTTTCGAACAGACATAGGATTGAGAACTTTAAGAAAGTTGTAATAAATTATCAAAACCCATAACAAATTTATCTTATCAAAAAATATATTTTTATCAAAAAGCTAAAAGAAGGAAATATACATTGAATGTAAAAGATTGACTCAAAAAATTCTGAAGTAAAATTTTACAGATACCTCCCTGACTTTTCGATTGAGTTTCCTGACTAAGGGTTGATGTTATGGCATCAACCTGAAAATACTCCTGAATTAACAACTGTCCGAATTCACCTTAAAGTACATTAAAGTACTCGAACTGGCTGCTTCTCCGATTTCTTGAGGTAGTCAAAACTCATCATATTTTTTTCGGGTGTTGGAATGACTATCCCTTGCCTGATCAAGGGATAGTCATTCACACACCCCCTTGAACCCACCCACGTAGTCAGATTAGCTTCTATAAAATACCACTAAATTCTATACAGCTGGAAAGATTCGGGGTATATTGATCCATCTTATCTCATGTCAATCGTGATGATTTTGCTCTTGTCCTTTCCTTGACAGGTCCATGTCTCGCTACCGTATAGTACAGTCGGTACAAATATAGAATTATGTATTGTCATTTTAGCTTTTTTTGATATGTTTTCACTTCTGATAATGGGTCCTGCTCTACCGATAACCTTCTTAACCTCGTTTATGCGCCTATTTAAATCCCCATATACTTACTGCCCATCACTAGCGAATAGGCTACCCAGATATACATATTTATCAACTTGTTCTTATCTCTCATCATTTAGGATAATGTTGCACATTGTTTTCTCACCTTTTCCTTCAAACACCATGATTTTTGTTTTATTTACGTTCATTTTTCAGTCTCATATTCTTTATGCGTGTATTCAGAGTTCCCAACATTCTTTGCAATTCTTCGATTCATTCTGCCATTAATACCTTGTCATCTGCAAATGCTAACCCACGTACCCTCACTGTTTCGAGATCTACACCTTCTCCGTCGAAGAGGGCCATTCTCAGGCACTTGTCCATGAATATGATAAATAGCCATGAGGACATAACGCATCCTTGTTTAACGCCTTGCATGATATCGAATCAGTCACTCAGTTTCCCATTACTCCTTACACTCGCTTTGCTACCTGCATGTATTGTTTTTATTGCTCTGTACTCTTTCAGGACTTCCGAAAGTTTACTTCGATCCACCTTGTCAAATGCCTCTTCTACGTCAGCAAACCCACAAAAAACTTTCCTTCCCACTCTCAAACTTTTTTCGGTGATCTCACTTATGCTAAATATTTGAGCCGTACATGATCTTCCTGATATAAATCCAATTACGACTTCCCACATCTTTTCTTCTGTTATTTTCATTACCCTGCGGATAAGTATTTGGAGTATATTTTACTTACGGTACTTACTTAGCTGATACCTCTGTACCCGTGCGGAAATTGCCGAATGTTTGCCCGATTTCCAGTTTGGCCCCAACTTGGAAAATTATTTTATAACTACAACAGGGTTAATATATTAAATCTGGTTCAAACCAACTCTGTTTCACAGCTTTTGATTGCAGCGCCATCAACTTGGCTGCCCAGTAAAAAGAAACTTATTGAGGCGACTTGCGGCGAAGTAACATTTTGGAATTTGCCCGAATTCTACTTTCTGATTCGTTTAAACGAATTCAGCCAGCACGAATTGAATGAGTTTCAATTTGTTTTAATTCGTGGTCAAGGTCATTTTGAAAAAAATCGATAAAAATTGCATGCCTCGAGACTCGAATCAGCGATCCTAAGTATATAAGTCCAGAGGGCAACCACTGAGCTAGGGGACTCTTTGATATTTCTTTACAAAGGATCCTTTATGCGGAGCGCGTTGGTTATAGCTTACGAATTCGATTGAATAGGTCTGCCTTTAATTGTATTCGTGCTGATGAATTCAGGTGAATTAGAGCCTGACTTTAAATCTCGCGAATTGAAATGAATTGGCTGAAAGTGAAGTTAATTCGTGCTGACACATTCAAATGAATTAGGTCCCCTAAAAAATGTTCACCGAATTCGGGCGAGTAGCAGATTTGAAGATTGAATTACTTATTTCCGAATTTAGAAGAATTCATGGCCTACTCCAATTCGAGATTGTCGCAAAGCGAGATTCACGGAGGCTCTAGCGAATTAATTTCAATTCGCCTCAATTAGTTTCTTTTTACTGGGTGTGCATCTGTTTTCAGTCGGGCTCCACCTTGAACCTCTTGAACACAAGTAGATGACAAGTAGGTTGGTTTGAGGTTATTTTGCCGAGCGTTTTTGTGATTTCGTCTGTATTATTTATTAAGTGTGATTCAAATTATCAAAAATGCTGAAAGTGAAAAGCAATCGTCGCGTTCGGAGGCATCGAGCAATTTCCAATATTCCAAGATTCCAAAACGAAAGTAAGTAAATAATTCATAAGTAATTTATGTTTATGACGCATGAAGTCAAACCTCAACATAAAATCTCAATATTTTATTCTTATGAAAGAATAAATAATTTGCACATTTATAAGACTAGGAAATTTTTATTAAAATTGGTTTAATAACTCCTTGTTTATTTAATAAACTATACATTATTTCACAGAATTAGACTTTCTGAAATATTGTTTACGGAAAAGTTTCTGACCAGTTAGCTGATCCTTTAAAAATTGAAAACGAAGAAAAATATAATCTCTAATATGTAGATTACCTAAAAATCAAACTTGTAAGTTAGATTAGACCTTGAAACTGCCATTTTAATTGATAGAGTATTGTGTAAAAAAAGTGCAAAGACCGTTATTATATCTTCTCCGAAAATGTATTCAAGTCAATACATACTAATTAATTCTAATTTAGGCACATTCTTTAACAAGAATTGGATGAATATAAGATTTCTTGTCAATAATATCACTTGTTCATAGATACAGACGCAGATCCGAATTTCCTCTTCAGGAGAATGCTCGAGTGGAAATTGAATCTGATGAATCCAGCGAATACCCTCAACAAGCTAATTTAGGAAGAAATTCCATAATAATCGGAAACGAACATATCGTTGAAACCACCTCGGATTCTACAGTTAAGAAGATTCATGTAAATTGAGAATAGACCTATTGATAAAAACTTAGTAAGTTCTTGTTTCCCCCTATGAGGTTCTGATAAGTAATTTTTTTTAAATAAATTTATGTTACATTTTTAGATTCTGAAGAATCCACTACTTCAGATGAATGCGATGATGAGTTTTAAGATGGTATCGTGGAAGTAATTGAGGATGAACCAGATGAAGTAAAAGAACTTTGTGAATTAGCAGTAACAAGTGGAATGAAACAAACTCAAGAGAACGAAATCTTGAGAATATTGAGGCGAGGGCTTATTCCAGAATTACCACAATCAGCCAAAACGTTCCTTGGAACAAGTTCTGTGGAATACAAAATTCGGGAAATGCAAGATTTTGATGGATATACATTCGAAATCAACCATTTTTTTTAAATTTAATATTGATGGTGTTGATTTAAGAAAATCCGGCGAAAGAGAATTTTGGGTGATTTCAGGAAAAGTTCACTTCGACTATGACGTGTATAAACCTTTTCCTATTCGAATTTACTCTGGAAATTCAAACCACCGGAATTTTAATTTCAAGCCGTCGTTTTAATGTTCACGCTCACTGTTTCATTTGCGATATGCCTGCTAGAGCATTTATAAAATGTATCAAAGGGTATGTAGGTTTTTATGCTTGTGAGAGGTGCGAAGTAAGAGGGATTAGAGCCCATGGTGTTGCAAAGTATCCTGATACAAATTGTCAAGAGAGAACTGACAAATCGTTCCGAAATCGCAGACAACCTGGTCATCATAAGGGGATAACTCCACTTCTACGAATTAGACCACTTCTAAATATGATTTTTGTCTTTGTACTAGACTTTATGCATTTGTTTTGCTTAGGTGTAATGAAACGACTCATGTTGAATTGGTTCATCTTAGCAGGGCATGCAAAAGTTGGCCTTAGACTGAAAAATGAAGTTTCTAGAAGACTTCTTCTTATACGTAAATGTATACCATGGGAATTTCAAAGAAAAAGTCGGTCTCTAAAATCACTGTTAAAGTTTAAAGCTACTGAGTTTAGATTTATACTTTTATATTGTGGTCCTATCATTCTTCTCAAAATACTTGATGTCAATCGAATGAAAAACTTTTTACTTTTACACGTCGCGTGCCGAATTTTGTGTAATGATCGTCTCATTACGAAGTATCAGACAAATGCAAAGATTTATTTGCAAAGATTTTTTTTGGGATTATGAAACTTATATTCGGAAATCCAGGTTATGAATATGCATTGTGTCATTCATGGCGCTGATGACATTTTGGCAATGGGTTGCAGTTGGATTCGAATTAATGCTTTCCCATTTGAAAACTTTCTAGGAAAGTTAACCAAATTAATTCGTACACCACACAGACCTCTAGCTCAAGTCTATCGCAGGCTTCACGAGTTGTCAAAGATAGATCCTCCGAAACCAAATATACCTTTTCGAATTCAGATATTGAAATCTATAGGGACGAATATTTTCAAAGTAAAATACTAAGAATGCACATTGACTAAAGAATCACCTGACAATTTTGTGATGCTTCGTAATAAAACTCTTTTAAAAATAAATCAAATTACTCGAACTCCCGAAGGAATTGTAATAGAGGGGACGCTAGCGTCCTGGAAATCCTTGAAAACCTGGAAAAGTCCTTGAATTTTTTTTATCTGGAAAACCTGGAAAATTACTTGAATTTTGCTCATGGTCCTAGAATTTTCATTTCCTTAAAGAAAAAATAGGTTTGACTGAGTTATTCCATACTATTTGTACAGTGTGGTCGTGGGTCAAGCATTTTATAATTTTACTTTACTTTGCATTGTTTCCAATGGATTTCGAGCTTTGCTCACCTCACTTTTGCCACGGTCACCGCGACTTTTCAATGAAACAGCGCCATCGAAAGATAGATTAGGTCCCTATAGGCCTCAACAGAACACTAATTTACATTAAAGGTAAAAAAACTCTAGAATTCTTTAAATATAATAATTAAATTCACAGTTTTTATAACGCTGTGAACAGTTCTACATTTAAAACCTTTCAAATTAAAAATTAAATATTGAACAATTTAAAACTCAAATCTTCAATATGGTTCAACTATTAAGGCTCCCAAGTTTTAAGTTTACAAGACTGACCGATTGAAATGGTCTCATCTATAAATTTTTAATATAAAATTATTAAATTTAGAACATTTTCTACTTGATAATTTAAATATGAAGACTTTCAATTAGAAATTGTACAATTTTGAAATGATTTAAAATGATTTAATTCCTGAAATTTCAATCTTAGTCTATTCTATGTTGAATTTATCATCGTTCGAGTATTAAAAGGGCCTTTTTTTAACTCAACAATTTTGAACGATTCGAGCTTGGAACAAAATTTTTTGAATTTTCAGATTTAAAAATTGTTCTTTAATTTAAACGAGTTTTATTTAAAATTGGTCCTTCCAATGAGAAATTAAATTCTACAGTTTTTACACAATCAATTTAAAATTATTCATTTTTACATGCTGCTAGTCTAAAATTATCCAACTTACATAAAGTATTTTGATCGGTTAGAAATAATATCGAATTATTATTCTTCTACTCTGAATTTAAATTTAAAACGACACAATTTTGAACATTACAATTTAAAATTACTCAACACTTTTAATTCAAGCTTCTTCTATTTTTAACGCTCTTTTATATAATTATTTCATCTCGAATACTTCAAACTTAAGGTTGCACAACCATTAAGCCTTTCAATTTGAAACTGTCCAATTTTGAACATTTGAATTTAAAATTATTGCATTTTCAAAGATTTAAATCACCAAAATTTCAGTTATTAATGCTTTTAATTTGAAATAAATTTGTTGAGCCTAAAAGAATTCAAAAAACAATTATGGAATTAAACACTGTAGATTTTAAATTATCTAATTTATCAAGTTTCGACCCAAAATTATTCAATTTTGAACATTATAATTTATAAATAAAAAACTCTGTAAATGTTGAGGTCATGATTAGTAAATTATATGCAGTTTTCAAAAATGTAAATTTTAAATCAAACAACTGTGTATACTTTAATTTAAAATAATTGCATTTTAAATTTTTCTGAAAGAACAAAAAGTGACTCGCTTGCAGGCTTGAAGTAAACATTCAAAATTTTACATTTTCCAATCACATATGAATGTTCCGAATTAAGCAATTAGAAGTTTAGAGGCTTAAATATTAAAATTGCTAAAGATCAAGTCTTAAAAATTAAATGATTTTACAATTAGTTTTTAAAATTCAACATTTAAAAATTATAATTGTTGCACACTGAAACATTTCTCATTGGAATCGTATAGCCACTTTTCATATCAAGTAAGATTCAGAGTGACTGCATAAGATTTTCTACTAAAATTGAGAATTAACAAAAATCCTGGTTATAAAATAAATTTAATTTAATTTCCCGATTGTGTTTTTCGTTCTCAAAGAATCTTCCGAACATTTTCCGATCCATTGGGCACTCTTGAATTAAACATATACAAATTTAGATTCTTTAAAGATGAACATGTAGTCGAGTATGCCTTTAAAATTTTTAAGTAATAATCCAGGGGATGAAGAAACATTATTTATCAAATTGACTTAAAACTTTAAATTCTTATGCATGCCCTCAGCGTTTAGATAACACATGCTATTCGAATGTCGATTGGTCCGATTAATCGAAACATTGTTTTTTCTCCGGTCGCCCGGTATGTACAACTCTCCTCTTATCAACATCAGCGCAATACTACTAACAATTACACTTGGATTGAATTTAATGTACATTTATATTTCGCCTCGCAAGAAAAACAGATTAAGATTATACAAATTATATTCGCTCAAATTAGACCGGGCGTGTAAGCGTTCCATCACACGGTCACTTACAATGAAAGAAATAATATTAACAATAATGATTCGTAGTACCATTGACTTTTTCGGTGTTTAAGATCACAGCGCTCGTTTCAGTCTATGATTTACTAGCTCATTAGACCGCTTAAACCTTTAGAGCGTCAAAAGCTCCGAATTTCGAATGTAAAAACTAACTTAAATCTATTTTTATCAATTTTTACTTGAATCTTCATGGAAAACAATATTTTTTATTATTTTATTTGGTAACAATAGAAACATTGATTTTTAATCTATAATATTTCTGAAGTTTTGTGCAAGCTGGAAGATAATATTGTCATAAAAAAAAGAATCGATATTCTTCATGCTAAATTAATTTGCCACTTTTAGTTTTACTACGATTATCGTAAAGAACAGTCGAAGCAAATAAACTGAAGTTACAAATAAGTTAAGTACATTTTAAAGCTTTCTTTAAACTCATCAATTTGTTTAATCGATTTTTTGTTAAGGCAGGTTGGAATTTATTACTTCCAGTGCTTCGTTTTATTCTTTTTTTGTTTTTCTTTTCTTCTTTTTTCAATCAGAAAAATCATTTTTGGTAGAAGGATGTGGTAAGCGGTTACAGTATCGCGACAGAAAGTTCCATGCGACCCATAATGGTCTTTTTAACTTTTGAGTACGACTATGACACCTATTTATTGAATTCGACGATCGATAATATACCGACAGTGCGAGGGTACATTAAATAACACCAATAAATTATAACGCCCTTGAAAATCATATCTAACACTTACACATCTAATCAATAATTAAAGGTAACACGCTCACAGGCAATAAGCGCAGACTCAACGAAAAATAAAATAATCTGGAAGAAATTATTATAAAATTTCAGGCTCACTATGAAAAAAAATTAATATACAAATTAATTGAAGTGAGTATTAAGGTTCGTTTAAATATCAGAAATGGTTGCTTGAAATTTTCTGCACAAATATTTTATAAGGGCATACATTGACCAGAAATGTGATCCTTAAATCAGCAAAAACGTAGTACAAATTTGTTCTGATTCTTGTCAATTTATCCGGAAATAGTAACATTCAACTTTCAATGACATTCCTTTTTAATGAGTTTAAGTATATGTAAATAATCGGCTCGAGAAGCTTGCTATAATATATTTGCTATATTGTATGCAACTTCTGTGAACGTATATTTTAACAAAAGACACAATTTTTCGAACTTTAACAAAAGAGCATTGAAGAATATGAATCTCTTTTATGTGAATGTTTCTACTTCGTGATCATTATTTTTATATGAAGAATAATGCCAAACCAGTGGCGGAAACGCAGAAACAGGGGAGTTGAGAGAGGTACTTTTTCAGACCGTAAATAGATGGATGGATGCAAATTCGCCTCTAGTATGACTGATTGTTAGATATCAATAAATTATTAGAATAATTATTTTTCATTCATCCTCACATTTTCAGATATTAATTTTAATATAAGTATGATCTCTTAGAAATCTTATCCGAGATTATAAAACTATGTATGTGATAATAAAACAATTTTAAAATGTTAAGTAATTTGCACAGATCAAATATTAAAATCCAGTACTGCTCATTTTTTTAATTGATTTTCGTAATTCCCTTTACAGCTGCCATTTGTTCTTGGCACTTTGCTTTCACTTTTACCCGTATTGATTTTTGAAAATTTAGTTGCAATCAGTTCTTAATTCAAAATTTAAGTTGAAAAATATATTTTAAATTTTCTAAAAAAGTAATTTTCCTGAATGTGATGTGATGCGGCAAGACTTGCTTAAATACAATCTCGGGAATATAACAAATCGGTGATCTGATAATTTGGTAAAATAAAAATGCGAATTCGATAATGCAATTTTAACTTTTGAAATTAAATATGAAATTTATATCACAACTTTTTAAACTGAATTTACAAAAAATTACTTCATTTAAACATTAAAACATTTGAAATTTGTAAGTAAAATTTGGGAAAATGTACTTGCCTATTTAAATAGTCCGTTTTCAATAATATTAAGTAACTAAGATAATGACTTTAAAAAAAGAGCTCCTGATACTTTTTATACCTGAAGATCCCGTTTTCACAACATCTCAAACTTCTCTAACAAACTCCACCGGTCTCTGGATCTGCGACAGTTTAAAAAAGTTGCGGTCCAGAATTTGACTATCATCCTTACGAAAAGACTAAAATTCTTAAAGAATTGTGCACTTCTGTACCGCAACTAAAAATATTACCAATCCTTACTTTCTAGCTTCGCAAACTCAGATCTGCGAGCGGGGAAAAAATTGAGATCCATAAATTCAGAAACCGGCATAGAAACCCTGGGTTTGTGGTGCTTTAGACAGTTTCGTTATCGAAGAATGGTTCCGATGGAAGATACAGATTCTAAGGAACAAGAGGATCCTTTCGGGCAAGGAAGGGAGACAATATTGTCAAAACTGTTTGGCTCGGAACCAGCTCAAAACAGTTCTGCATTAATACCAACTTCCTGGAAGTGGAGAAGTCCGTATCCAGATCCAGGTCCAGGTCCAGACGCAGTGGATCCATGAAATTCCTCTCAGGAACCAAGCTAGACTTCCTCTGGACTGGACGGTTCACTGGAAGTTAAACTGTTGCCTTGAGACGTCGGCGCTTCCTGCCCAGGATCCCCATACTCTATAAGGATCCTTTAGCAAAGAGTAGTTCCCTATGTTTGGTGCGTATGTGTGAGCGCAGGGTGTCGATTCTGCTGTAGGTGGCTGGACAGTAGGGGCAAAGTGACCTCTGGGCTGTGTGTATATGGAAGTGATGCCATCGGTTGGTCACTTGTTTTCCGCAAGCTCGACACCTCCACAGTGCCGGACTACCCAGGGACACGGCGAACATCTCGTGATATGAAAGCCCAACTGGTACACTCGGCATTGTACCTGCAAACCCAAATGCCTTCATGCATTCTTGTCTTGTTTTCCACCGGAAGCTCCGCGCCACTTCGCTGAGCCTCCATATACATTTCACATTTCACAGTGCTTGCTACGATGACGTTAGGACTATGACTACGAACAGTTCAACACTCATATTTCCGTCAAGATACCCTACCCTCATAAGTCCCTCAATTAGCGTTCTAGAATCTAGATCATTTAACCTGGGGCTTGATAGACAGGGTGGACGAAAAACTACATTTTCAAAATTCCATGACTTCTCCCTGACCATCAATATTCAAAGAGCAGCATTTTAATCGCACTACAATTTTAACATAGAATCTTTTATAAATGGAATAAAACAATTTTTCAGATTAAAATGTAAAAATTTCAAAGTTATCTATATATTTCAACCAAAAAAACATGACTTTTCTACCACCAAAGAAGAATCTTGAATTCAAACAAGGACGAATTTTCAACAAAACAGTTGAATTGTCGGCCAAAAAAGACGAATCTTTAACAAAATAATTAAATTTTCTACAAAACAGTTGCATTTTTAACCAAACTGTTGAATTTTCAACCTACAAAGATGAATTTTTAAAGAAATGGTGAAATTTTCCAACCTAAAAGATTCAACTTCAACCGAAAACAATTGCATTTTCAACCAAATAATTGAGTTTTTTAGAAGACAGTCAAATTGTTTACAAAAAAATATGAATTTTCAATCCACAAAGACGAATTTTCTATCCAAATAGACGAATATTCAACAAAACAGTTGAATTTTCGACAAAAAAAAGATGACTTTTCCACAAAATACTTCAATTTTCAACAAAAACGTTCCCTGACCATTAATATCCAAGAACCATAATATTAATCTTGTAACAATTTTAACATGGAATCTTTTATAAACAGAATATAACATATTCAAATTTAAATTTAAAAAGTTGACATTTATTATCCTTGAAAATAAATTATTTAAAGTGCTTCTTATAGAAATTTCCTGACTTTTGCACATTCTTTTTTCAAAATCCCTGACTTTTCCTGTCCGATCAAACTTCCCGATATTTCTCTGATTTCCATGTCCTACGGCTACCCTGAATATACTACTGCTTGGCAGCGAAAGAACAAAAGAAAAGGCAATCTAATAGGCCAAGGTTTATTGCGTTATACCGAACGAATGGTGTTTCGAGACAGATCTAGTTCGTGAAAATTTGTTCTAAAATTCTAAACAGCGTACGAAAGTTAGAGAATCGCGACAGATATCTTGTACGATTCTTCGAACTTGAATTCTTGAACAATTGAATATTTTCTGAAAACTGGATTGTAAAGGAGTGAATTAAAAAAGGTCTTGTCCGCATATTTTACTCTGAATAAACAGTTTGATGTTCTTCTATAGAGAAGGTTATTTTTCGTTTACTTTACCTAGTTCCCGAAAACTGAAACATGAACTGAAAAAAAGTTCAATAAACAATAAATATAAACATAATTGGAAAGAAGTGTAATGATTTAGATACAAATGAATTTGCATTCAACAAATTCTGGGGAGGAATCGGTCAATTTTTGGCGAGTGATCAGCTTAACTTTCTATTTGAAAAATATAGAAATACTAGTGAATAAGAAGATCAGCGATGGCATCTTCTCTGACTTCATTAAGCATTGAGGACAAGATGTTTTCGGGTTAGGTTGCTGGGTTGAATCCCCAGACAAGACAGTTACTGGACTAACTTGAAGGTAACAAGATTCCGGAAGCCTGCTTGTGACTAGGTGCAACAAGAAATATCACACTCAAAGTCAGAATAAGTTACATGATCTACATTTTACAAGAAACAGGACTACCAGGCTATTAGTGACAGCTACTAAAATTTCCCTGAGGGTGCCTTTTCACGTACCACAGATTTTGAATTAATCGTGGAATTGATACATATTTTACATAGGATTTATTTCTAGATACCCTGTTGGTTTATGGCAAATCTGATTATTCGATAATCTAGATGCGAACCCAATGTGAAATATTAATTCAATAAATAATTTATAATCGAAGAGCGTGAAAAAGGTACTTTGAGCATCTATTTTCCTTTTCCCATAAAAATTAAGAAGTCTCCGAATTGGTCAAAATAGGCCAAAGGGTAGGTATGGCGTGGGCCCCTTGGTCCATAACCATTTAACTTGGTGGTGTTTATTTACTGATTCCCCTTTAGAATATCCCCATGAATTTAGATGAAGTGATAGAAGAGTTCAAAAAATACACTTGAAAGTGTGATGAGGGAAATGTTCCGAACTCCTGAAACCCATTTTTTTGCTTCCAAATAATTGAAATAATTGAATGGGAAGGATAAAAGTAATCCCCCCCCCCCCCCAAACAAACATCATCGCAAAAGTCTATAATTTTTCGAATTCAAAATTATTATCCAAATTTCAGCCAAATAGGTTAATATTTGCTTCTTCCCCAAGCCACTTGACTTTTTTCATTTGACGAGGAAAAATGTAAAAAAATTCACATTACTTTCTAAAATTTAAGGTGCATATAATAATTCTATGCATGCATAATTTCAGAATAGAGTAAAATTCAATTTTTTGTTTGCGAGAACAACGAAACTAATAATAATATTTAAAATTACACAATGTTCCTTATTTATATAATAAAACTTACTATTACTGTGTCTATGCCAGGAATTGGACCAAAAAAAATTAGAAATTCAATCAATTCAAAAGTGCATCATGTCAAATAAAATTGTACATTAAAAATTAAATACTAGAATGATTACAGAGCCATTTTTTATTACTTATTCAATTTCTGTTTATTACTTTCAATATAGTAATATAAAGGATTTTTTAGCTTGTGCGACGCAAAGATATGTAGAATTCTTTTAATATTATTTAATAAATGAGTCTATAATCGCCCCCATAACATTTTAGAAGAAAAATTACTTTGAAAATCATCACATTTTCTTGCTGGGTCGAATTTTTGTTAAGAAACAACTTCACAAAAGAAAATTGGTAAATTTAACCTAGATGCTGAATGTGCGTTATACAAAAAAAAAAGATATAAGAAAATTCGTTTGGTGGACAAAATGAAAAATTTACAAATACAATATGTCTATTGTATAAAGAAAATGTTTGAATTGACTGCTGTAATAAAATACTTTTGTAATTTATTCCGTCAAAACTATGAGAGCAATTTTTTAATTTTGTCAGACATTCTTAGAATGGAACATTTCAAGAAGACATGTTTCGAAATGATATTTAATCTTCACTTCTGCCAGATGCTTTTATTTTAAATATAAAAGGAGGTAAACATGTTTTCTTTTCTTGAGAAAAAAATTTAATGTTTAAGTTTCATAAAAGAATGGTGGGAATCCTCAAATAGAAATTTTTAATTTTTTGAAAAATTATTCAGTGTCAGACCAAATGAGACCAAAATATTTGGCAAAACTCTTCAGTTATTCCAGAAGTTGATTCAATAGACAAATCGAATCAAAAAGAAAATTAAAATTTTCATATTAAGGTTGGTTTAAAAATGACAAAAATAATTTCCAAGAAAGAAACAGTTGCCTCTGTCTAGAGTCCAGATACTCAAACATAAAGATTTTGCAAGATGAATAAAAAATTTCCCTTAGTATTTTGCCAGACTTTTTCATGCACTGCGACACTTTTCTCTGATTACTTAAAAGAAAATCAACTACTTCAAAAACGTTTCTAGAATAGTAATGGACGCGATTATATATATTTTTTTCAAGATCCGGAAGCAATTGAACGCGTGAAATTTTGAAATCTGTATTCGTCATCGTAGCACCACTGCGTTTTATAGCAATTCTCCAAACTGAGTCGGTACGCTATCCAAGTATGCAAAGACAGATCTGTGCAAATTCAAAACTATCTAGATATCGTGATAGCGTACCGGAAGTTGGTTTGAAAACGTCTGGAAGCATCTCAACCTAATTTCCACGACAAGACAGGCATCTTCAACATCTGCAGGAAAGAGGGTCGGGAATTTTACGAAGTGGAGGATACAGTGGTAATCATAAGATTCACAATCACAAATTCATTCACATCAATCATCAAACATATAAAAATACTTTTTACTGAAGAAATCAGGCGCTGGAGCACAACTGCTTTCTGAAGGATGTCCATAATCTGGGAAAAAATTTGATATGTACGCTAAAGTCGTATATGTAATTAGTAATGCCAATAGTATAACGCAAAAAATAATTACAGCAATTAAAGAAACTATATGAAATTACAAAATAATACAAGAAATATTTATAGAACCAAAACTGTTAAATGATCTACATCTAATTATTTTCCAACCACTGAAGGAACTCTGTGCACCAATGCCAAAATGTGATTAATGCAGCCTGGAAAATAATTTCTTCTTTTGTGTGTATCTCATTCCAGAACTCCGTTCATCTTATACTGGTCATGATTCTCCTTTCTAATAAGTTGCAATCCTAACTCTTATTTAAACTAAAATTAAGTTACTTTCTTTCTGTTTCTTCTATAAATGATCTTTATAAAAATAAAATAAATAGATGAATGACGTAAAGGAGATCATTTAGTGATATTAAAGTCCTTAGCGTTGATCCATAGCGTTTATTAATATATTACATCTGTCAGATAGTGTACACGATAAATTCTTCGAGCCTCATCATATTCTTACAACGGTCATCCATTTAATTCTAAAAATAAACGGTGGTGTCTTCTAGATTGACGTAGTACATATAAAAGTTTTGGAATGAAAATCGCCCGACTTAATCATAGACTGTTGATGTTTGTGTTTGTGTATGCACTGTTGTGATTTGTAATATTACACGATTTAATTACACAATGGAGAGACGCTATGACATTGTGAAATTCACACAGGATCTCACCAAAAAATTACGCAAATGATTTTACTTTGCTTGTAGAATTATGTGACTGCAACGAAGGACGTTTCATTTTTAAATGAAAAAGGACGAAGAATATTTTTTATACTTGCAGTTTTAATTAGAGATTTTTTACGACGTCCGTCGGTGCTCATACCTGACAAAGAAAAACCATTTGGTTCATCTTCATATACTTCTACGATTTTTACACGGCATGCAAACAAACACTCGCACTTCAATTTGCTCTTTCGCATTCGTTTAGAACACATAGTGTCTAGTCTTAAGAATCTACCCTCGTCTACACGGAAGCTCGATGAAAAATTCTTATTCGATATTTACAGTGTCTGTTGTTGCATCTACCTTCTTCGACAACAATCGAGTTAGTTCCTGCGTTTCACTTTCATCAAATACAGTGACAAGAATCATGAGAAAAAATATTATTCTATCTTTTCAGTTACGGTTTTTAGACTCTTTGCCTTAATTCTGAAAGAACATCGATATTTAAATAAGACTGCTGCTTTGAGCAAAGTTTTAAATCGATTATGATATTCAAAAATCAAGAGAAAACAGAGAAGAGAGTGGAGGAGAGATATACAGAGAAAGAGAGATCCAAAGTGAGAAGCAGATTTACACTTACAGTGAAAATCACATATCTTGTAGTTTTGGCTTTTGATTGAATATGCGATAATCTTATAATAAAATTCTTGAAAAAATTGGTAAAAATGTTTGGTTTCTACAACAAAATAATTTGGTTACTATAGAAGCAACAAAATGTATTTATTGTTTCAACTCAATATTGCTCAGTAAATCTAGAGTACTTCCCCTGATATAAACCTCTAATTATAAAATAACAAGCAATCATAGACGCAATTTATAAACAATTTTTTTTTTCTTTCCACTAGAACGTTGACTTGTGCGCACAAAAAACCGAAGTTGCATGAGTTTAAGTGATTTTTTCATTCGTTTTATCTTTATTTACTTTTTTAGTTGGTTATTTCTCTCTAAATGACATTCTAAATAGTCACAGCCCAACTTCGATATACATTTATGTAAATAAGTATACTCTAAAATTGTATATATACGCACTCATGGTCCAATTCTTTTAAAGAATTCTTCCTTTTTTGAACACTCAGATTGGTAACATATTATGTAAATAAAACTCAATATGTTTAAAAATGATCAGGACAAAATTGAGCTTTTATAAAAACTTCTTTAAGACAGTAATAATCAATTTTGATAGATTTAAAAATATAACTTATTCTAATTCATTCTTGTGATCCTTATAAAGAAAGATTCAGGCTTTTTTTTCTGAAATCGGCGATTACGTAAAACTTGATTCTTATTTAATTCAGCGCATGAAAATGCAAATTTTGTAACACCCGTAATTTTTACAAAATTTTGTTACAAAATAGGTCATTAAAACGAGGTTTAAATTAAATTTTATAGAGATAAATTCGAAGTAGAGGGTATTACTTGAACCATATAGGTGTTTTTTAAAAAGAATTATATTCTACAAAATTTCTGCAAAGTGTTATAATCACCACTCGAATTCATATAATAGTTTTCATAATGACAATTCGATCAATTCATTTTATAATGCAGACTACATTCAAAAATTGAACTAAACAAAAATAGCTTTCAATTTATTCTAAAATTGTTTTTACAATTATATTTTTTTTTTCAATAAGTTCGAATACGTTCAATGACGAGAATGCACAAAATGGTAATACTGCATTGCAATAACTGAGCGTAATTTTCCTCAATACCAATAAACTCTAGTGTAGTTATTTATTCCGGAAGTTACTACGTTTCGTTGAGCACAACAAATTATATTATTGACACAGGATGTTTTGGATTCACGTAGACATTGATGACGACGTATAATTGTATATTCTAGATAATCTATATAGCATAAAATCCGTTGTTAAAATTTGTTACTACGCTGACTATAAAAATTATTCTGCTTGAGTCAACCGATATTCTTACCTTGAAAATTCACACGACAGCTTGTTAGTGGATACCACATATATAATGTACAAATATTATTCTTGAATTGAAAAGACAATTTTATTATGGATAACGCTTCTGCAATTAGTTAAGGTAATAATTTCCTAAAAATAAAAATAGTTGATAAAAAAGATAAAACATATAACAATTTCGTAAGGAGACAGATACTATCCTTTCTTCGAAATTGAAACATTACCCTTTTCCAAGGTTACTTTGTTATTTCTCAAGGAAAATACATATATCATCCGGAAATACAAATAACAAACCGTAAATTCTATCTAAGAGCAGCTTCTTTTACTTATGATTTAAAGAAGGCTTTCCTGGACATAAAGCTTTAATTCGAAAAAGACATTGGCCATGATCCAAATATACCCTCTACGGTCTATTTTTCTCCATTACTGGTGCGCTCTTTAAAGAAGAGCTACCGAGAGAATTCGCTTCGCATAAATGTTTAACTTTGCGAAAAATAATAAAATCTTCTTTTAATCTGGCACAAACCCTAAACTCACATTTTTTTTTTAGCGCGAATGTCACATTGGCTAAACAGGTAAGTTACAATTGAATTGAGATCGAGAGAATTGGATGGGTTGTTGGACATGTGCGTGCTTCATACGCGTGTGCGTGAGAAGAGTGTCGCTGCGCGTGTAAACGGCGGGACAGAGTGGACAGGCGTATTTTCCGGGGAAATGTACGTAATAATGATTTCTCACATTGGTAACGACCTTACCACACAAAGAACACCGCCTCCTCTCGTCCGAGTTACTCTGTCTCTCAAAAATCTGAGAAATCCGCCAATTTTTCAGCTCTGTAACAATTAACAGAAACCACACAAAAATCAAGATGACCTTACATACTTTTATGTAGTAAGTCCGGTTTGACGAATTTATATGGTTGTCGTGCGTGCGGCTTTCCGCGTGAATATGCATCACTTTAGAATATAACGTCATAGAACAAGATATTGTATTTCTATTGATCCAAGGTTCGCGCAGGGAGAGAACGAAGATCCACGAACGAATTTCAAACTATCTCGTAAAGTACGAAAAGGTCTCTTTTTATATACTTTTTTTTCATTCTGCTAGAGTTGTATTACGGACTCGGCGAAAGCGTGATAATTATATAAGCTAGAAATGACTAGTAATACAATAAGGGCTCTTTCATCGCTCTACCTCCTAGACCCGCGAAATTAGTTCAAAGAAAAAAACTAATATCGATTCAAGTGCATTAGAAGTGTGTTAATTCATCAAAATTGCCAGCTCTAATTGCTTCGGAAATAAAAATTAAGGATGTTCTGACTATTCTTAGAATCTTCTTTTAATCTTTAGTCCAGGGGTTCACAACTCAATCGGTCGGGTGTACAGCTACTTCTGACTTCAAAATACTTCAGGATACTTTAGTGACTTTAAAAAATTTCGGGAGACTTTACATAATCACATTTTAGATACGTATTTTCGAGAATTTTCAAAAAGAGCGCGCATAATACTACAAATAAGGGAAGATCGTTTCTGAATCCCATATAATACAACTCGTGTTAGTAACTTTATATAAATTCAAAAAACATAAACAATCAAGACAATACAAAGATTTCAGCCGACTTTATGATATCTCTGCGATTTCATACTATACTTTCAGAATATTTCAAAAAAATCAACTGTCTTCACGAGTTGCCCACCCCCCTTTCTTATTTTTATAATACGTTTTCAGAAAGCTTCTGTGTATTTGTTTAAAAAGGGGAGAAATATTTGCGCTATAAGTACATCCAGAAAATATAAAAACAAGAAAACTATAGTGTACAAAAAAAGCAAAAGGTAAAGCATTGAATAACAGCAATCATTTTCTAGTTTTATCCTTGTTATTTGTCAACAGACATTCTATGATATATCCATTCATGCCTGCATGATGTTTAGAAGAAAGATGCTGAATATAAGTTTCGCTTCGAGAATAGAGACCACACTGAGTTTCGCTCGCGGGAAAAAATAACAATCTCGAAACTCTTGACACTGATCACCGTAGGGAATTTGGATATTGTGCAAGGTCAGAAAATAAATCGGTGTAATGAAAAATCACTCCGGCTGCCTCCCTGATGCTTTGTCAGCAAAAACGTCCTCATCTCGTTTATGTCATTTTAATCTTTGATAGTTATATTTTCACTGAAGTAATCGTTGAATGATAATTGAAATGTAAACTACAAAACAAATACTTGGAACATTCAGCAGCATTTCTAAGCTCAAGAGCGTCACATTTCACACAGCCAGGAGAATTTGTACATTTTCCTTAATGCGTACTTAATTGGATCGAAGAAGCCTTTGAATTGAATGCTTCGACGACCAAGAAGAACTTTCGGCAGGTAATTAAAACTTGTAGAATCACGGCACGCGAGGAAAGTTCCTAATACTCGGAAAAGACGCCCTTAAGATAAAAGAGTTTATAAGTTAGCTTGGAATCTCTTTGTACATTACAAAGATTATTCATTAAGTAACTGAAAACAATTTTCTCTCATCTCTAGACTTACATAAAAAAAATCTTCGCAGTCTTCTTAACACCCTAAATAAACCCAAAGCTAACAATGAGCCTTTCATCAAGATTCTTTCAGTCAAGAAAAATAGTTGTACAAAACATTTCAAAAATTTAGAAAGGGCGTTGAATTGAAAGTTCATGGTCTAGACCAGGGAGGCAGAAAATGTTTATTTTCAAAATTACCTGAATTCAAATTTATTTAACACTTTCAATTTAGAGTTTGTGTACATAAAATAAACCAAATGTAAACGAAATTTATTCTTGACAGTTGTTTAAAGTTCTTTTTAGGTATAGAAATTCCCTGATTTTCAGGTTTTTCCTGATCTGCGGATACCCCGACCTACACAGTACCATTATATTTAGGACAAAAATTTGACTGAATGATATTCCACATTGACAATTACAAGAAAATTATATTTTTCTATATAAGCCGATTAGAAGAAATTGTGTCTTGACTGTGTGAAGGAGTGAGTGATTTTTCATTTTGAAAAGGCTTATATTTGCTTTCAGAACTGTCTTCATTTGACAAGAGGGCGTAGACTGGTTAAACTTGACTCCCTAGGTTGATCGATCCTGGTGTGAAATATGGTAGTTATTGAAGCAGGTCGCACTGCCACTTGTTGCAGGGCAATTTTTCGCAGACCCTGTAGGCGCTTGCGCCCAGAGCTTGGAAGGTGCGAAGGAACAGCCATCAATTCCGCGAAGGCGCTAACACGACAATTTCTACTTTCAAGATAGGTCTCAAAAACAAAAAGAAAAAAATACAATTTCATCGTTCTGCCGGATTACTGTTTCTTACACACCTCTCTCTTTCTCTCTCTCCTTCTTTTATCAAACCAGACGCATCTTACGAAAAGTATTTTATACCTAATCAGTAGAAGAAGTGATCTGGAAAAGAAAGCGGAGGCCATTCGGTTAACACACAATTATGTTTAATCAAAAAATTAGTACGAAATACATTAAATGCACATATGATTAATTCTTGCGTTCATTTTTTTGTTGTTTTGTTTCAAACCTTCATCATCCGCATATAATATCTACATTAGAATTAAAAGAGACAAGTCTATAATAATAATAATAATAATAATAATAATAATAATAGTAACGAATAATTAACTTAACGATAATAATAAGAATTTTATAATAATAATAATAATAATAATCATATAATCATAATGCAATCGTAAACTTAAGACCTTTATGTTAGAGAATATAATCGTAATTAAGAATAATAAGAATAAATCGTGCATGACGATAAAAGGGCGTCGTAAAAATAATTTTTCGCATTCTTTCCTAAATGAAACTCGATTAGCCGTAACCGTTTCTAGAGTAGATTGAAAAAAATATCTTTCGTCGTGTTCGGATGTCGTACCTATTGTACTTTTCGTGTCAAAGGTTTTATTAATTTCTAGCTTCATACGTTTAAACGTATTAAAACGATGTCCAATCAATAAATTTATTATCCTCGACAATGCTGCTTTCAGCAAATCGCGAGCCCTTTTCTGGTTAACAATTTAATCGACGATTCATTCGTTCATACCAGATCAAAAGATCTTGCATTTTCTCTTTTTCTCCCCTTTCATGTCGCTCATAAGAAACTCCTAAAAGGTTACCAACTTGGATAACGTTTTTACACTGTTTGGTACAAATGTATCTTTATATTTATAAGATTCTAGCAGTTCGATTATGGTAATACGTAGTGCCGCAGTTAATCTGTGACTCTGTCCAAAAAGAAATTGGGGAAAAACAATAATAACGGGGGTGGGGGGATATAACAAAATGGGAACACAATAAATTAAGAACGCGGCGCGTTTCAAACGCATAAGTATCTGAAAGTGTGTAGAGAAAGAAAAGAGACCAAACGGGATGTGAGGAAAGAGTTAGACCCGTAAGAAACGTGTTTAATGACAAAGAGTCAAAAATGAAAGGGAAGAGAGAACAAATTTAAGGAAAGAGCCATGGAAAAATAGTGTGCGCGACTTTAAAAGAAGGGGGAATAAAATTTCCATTAGTTTGGTTTCTCTTCAACGAAATGCAACATATGTACATGTACACGATACAATTTTAAGTATATACCAAATCGAGACAAGAGGCAATGGATATACCATGTTATTTATAAATCACACAACTTCAGTCTGACATGTCGCGCCAATGAGAAAATTTTTTGAAATAGATCACGCCATTACATTCATGTTTTACGTATATTATCGCAGGAATAGTCCCTTACGATTACATACACTCAGCTTCTTTCCCTAGTCGCCGCCCCTCCCTCCCCCCTTCCCCGACCCAAAAATAACAAAATGTATATGTATACATATATTTTATATATGAAGATAGATATATACATATATGTAAGTGTATATACATATACATCCATATAATTAAACCGTAATTTGTATATATTATTATATAAAGAGATATTAATAATAGTATATTTTTTTATTTATTTAGTTTAATAATGTACAGGGAGTGAAACGTTATCAACCAGCGGATTTTTTAGCGCGAGAACGAAACGCCTAAAAACATGCCCTTATCCTATCAGCTAAGCCTAGTCCCTAGGTAACACCTACGTCTATTTAACTATACTCTCATAATGTTCTCTTGCACAGCCATAGTTTCTTTCTTCACGTCGCTCATTCGCGTTTCCTAAACGCGTCTCTTTCTCTCGTTTTCACTCAGTCTAGTCGCTGCAATTTTTATTTTCATTTCCTGCGTCCAAGGAAAAAGACAATCTCTCAAAATAATGATGAAACTCAAGCTTCGGTATGGATATGAAAGAATGATTGGACAGGTTGGAGAAAGCTGAGACTGAATTAAATAAAGTAAGAGGATAAAGAAAAAGATTCCAAGTCAATTGAATTGGAGTGAATGAAGTTGGAGTGAATTTTATTGCGGTAAAGACTTGGCGAGTCTTTCTTTCCTCCCTGGACGTCTGGATCTAGAAAACTCATCGATTTAACTTTAACCCATACGACGTGTATTGCAGAAAGGAAATCATTCTTATTTCATCTCAATCACGACTACGTACCGATTCCCGATCCTAGAGTTTGGCATCTGACGAAATCACTCGAAAAGGGTTGACTATAAAAGACCATCGAAAAACTTTGGACGACTTCCCCTCGCGCCCATTTTTACTCACACCATCTACAAAGAGCCGGATAAACGTAACTCATCCGCTGGGAGATAACGCCTCGCCCCATTACTATCGCAATATTGCACAAATTTCTTTAAATTCTTCTCAATTTCAATAAGGTGTTAGCACCAATCTATTATATCACAATGTTCCACTCCACACCACGCAATTGTAAATATATAAATACTTATACGTAGTAGTAGTAGCAGTAATAGTAGTAGTAAAGTTGTAATAATAGTAATAGTAGCATGTAGTTGTTGTAGTATTAATCATTTTAATTAATAAAAGGTTTCAATATAACAGCCTGGCGACCAGCACCACGAGCGTGGAGCAGGCCGTTTTATTACACTTTGTGAAATCTGTATGTGCCGAGTATTGCTCTCTTTCTCTCTTCTTCCTTACTTTTCCCACCCTCTCCTTTCTCAAAAAATTTTCTCTCGCTTTTTACCCTCGAGTTCATCTACCTACATTCCCCTTTCTCTGCCTGCTCATCCGCAGCTCTAGGACACGCATTCGCGCCAAGAGCCACTATATTCACAGTTTCTCTCTTTGCAGTTAAATAATAAGTGGAAATCCGTACAATAGTATTATTATTATTAAGTTAAAATTCCAAAATTGTTAAAACGTTCCTATCATTATCACAAACTGTGTTCAATCAATACACATTCGATCTCGACTATCAGGAGTGATAAAATTGCACAACTCAAGTGATTTTTTAATCTTTCAAAAGTCTTGGGAAACTATTCAAAAACTAATATTTTAAATAACTACTATGCACTCTTTCCATTTAAAAGTATGAGATTACTGTTTATTTGAATATAAAAATCTGTGATATTGGCAAGTATAGGCGAGTAAGAGTCCAAGGCTCGGATAGCAAATCTAGACAATCGATGTATAACAAGACAACAAAAAGTTTTACATACAATTTTATCACTCCACACGCGAGATCGTTTCTCTCATTATCACGAAAAAAATATAATAAGAGTGTAAAGACATTTTCGAAAACACTAGTGGAAATCATTAGCAGCACAACCTACTTCACAGCATTAAGCAAGATTTTCTCCAAATCTTTTAGCATAATAAAGTAAATCGAAAATACGAATCTTCACCAGGAAAGAGTTACATTTAAAGAATTACAGAGAAGCTTATAATGACGTCATAAATATTTTGTAATAAACATTTTAATACTTAAGATCATAATAAATTTAATAGACTAAATATCATAACAAACGAAAGATCCTAGAATTTTTAATATCCAAATTTGGAAGAAGTAATTTCGACGTGTTACTTATGACGCCATGTGGAAGAAAATGAATTGATAATATCGTTGTTATACATAATGTATAAATCACAAGAACTGTTACGAAAGAGAATCCAATCCAAAGATTAATCCTACTCAGTATCACGTATAAGATTAACACAATTTATTAATACTAATGGCTGATAAAATGTATTATTTAAATGTTTGCAAGTATTTATCAGAGAATTTTATGCTTCGAAAGATTACGGAAACTATAGTAAAATAATAATGAATCAGACGCTCAGTCGTATATAAAATAATTCACAAACCAATTCAACGCAGATGTAATCCAATTGTAGATTTGAGTGATTTTCGTAAATAACATTTGATCGAAACGCATTTATCACAAATTCGTTACGCCATCCAGAGAAAAATCTCATTTAAATCAAACCTTGTTTCAGTCTCATAAACTCCTTATACCTTATAAATATAAAAACGAACTGTCTAACGTTACGGAAAATTCCGTAATACTAGCCCTCGCGCTATACTTGACAGGTTTATTTCACGGAAAATTCCGTAATACTAGTCAGTGCCATATAAAAATCAAATAAAAGTCAATTCGTACGATGAAAGTAAATACATGAAACAAACAAAAGTTTACTTTAACCATATACATTTTTTTTCAATTGGAATTTGACCAAACTCTAAATTAAACAAGACTTTTCTACAGGCATTTTTCTTAATTAACAACAATTCATTTTCCTCCTCGTAGATATACAATGTTGGATGTAATAATTGATACTAAAGTAAAAAAGCGCACAGTACTAATGTTAATCGTAGATTGATGCAGACCAAAAAAAAAAAAGAAGAGAAAAATTTCTCCACGCAGTGACTCGAATCCTTAATGATAAGGAGCGAGAGAGATGAGACCGTTGACAATCTAATGACTCTAAATGCGTTTATACAGTATCCCTGACTCGCGTGCGTTTTCACCGCATCATAAGATCATGTACCACCGATTCACGTGACCAATATTACCCAACTTTATTCATAAAATAATAACTGAAATTTATTTTCGGTACCAGATAAACGTTTCCCATTCTCTTATTTGTTTACGAATAAAACTGGTTACTATAGTGCATCACATGACACTTGAGTACATGTCCTTGAGTATAAAACATATTGTTATCGACTACATTTATGTGAATTCAATTATTCAGCGTCGGTACGCGAATGAGCCTGGTTAACCAGATTCATTTTACGAAAACCACCTACCACTCCCCCCCCCCCCACCACCACCAGGAAAGCGGAAACCAAAATTGGTCGTAATAATAATTTTTGTAGTTTCACGCGCCCCTCAATTCCTATGACGAGAAATTCATTAGAGTTATCCGAACGATCAACGGAAGCCGCACAGTTATTATAGAGGTTTACAGAGATGCGGTAAACAGCGCGGCTTGACGTTTGACTGAACAATTCCGGAAATTGGAAGTGGTCGAAATCAACTAACGTACAACCAATGTGCAATTCTGCGCGCGCATCGATTCGAGTTAAACCACTTCATTAAAACCCGCGGTGAAAACGCAATTGGAATACATATAGAACGTAAAAGCAGCAAATAATATCCGACTATTATATTTGGTAAGCTTGCGGGACTGTGTATTCGAAGAAGGTTTAAAGTTTCTCGTACAGAGCAAAAAAAAAAGAAATAAAAAAAATAAACAGAAAAAAACAGAGAGACCGATTGGCAAAACGATCAACTTGGGGTAGGCCTGTATCTTTTAGTTTCTCCGTTTCGCAAATAAATAATTATATATATGCGCGCATCGCTGAATAGGGAATAGTGCTTTCCTCTGGTGAAATTGTAACAACACATATATAAAATCATAAAACGGTAAAACAAAATAAATTATCCAATATATTATACCTCGTAATAATATTAATAAGAATATCGTAATAATAATAAGAATCTGAATCAGCGTTATATATTAATATTCTGGCTATATATTATTAAATTATTAGATATGCGTATGTATGCTTGGGTAGCTATAACTATGCAAAGTGCCCCTTCCTTCGAAGTAAGAAAAGACGTAAAAAGGCGGTAATATCAGGTGATCACAATTCAGCGTGATTTGGCTCTTTGAATAGCTAGCGAACTCGGTCCTGTATCTGTTCTTGCATCTGTACCTGTCCTGTTTGAAAACATTTACGCAATTTCCACGTAGAGAAAAACAAAAACACACTAGAGAAACAATAAACAAAGATTAAAGAACAAACGGATTGCACCCCAACCTATGAAATATCCATGTGTAACGAGGTTGTGAATATTGTAAACCATCCCTTGGATAAAATTGCTTTTTAAACATAACTATCTCCAACCAATGTAGAATATAACAATAGAATATGTAAAGTATAAAATATAGTACTATAAATCATCATCATCATCATTATCATCATAATCGCCATCCAGTAGGGTACATCCTTAACATTGTGTCGCCTATGCATTTAAGTCCCGATCGTGGAATGTCTCTTGAGATTTCCACTATTTACTTTCTGCTTATTACATTTGCGGTGTGCAGTTTAATTGTTATAATTATAGACTTTAAGTGTTATGTAACAAGTAACACGCGTTTTATAGTTTAATTTCATATTAGAGCTGCTGAGCCACGTTATCGTAACTTTATAAAACAATGCATAGGACAGAAATTTCGTTGTCAATCGAGCATCGATCCGTAATTCTGAAAAGTGTCAATCTGTGTGCTTTAGTCTGATGCAATATTTTTTTCTTCAATATCGACACGTACTAAAGAGACTCGAGTAACTTGCGCAGTATACTTTAAACGCGAATTTAAAACGTACTATGCGAGTTGATTGTTTTCAAGACAGGTCGATACATTAATGTTTGACATAGGTAGATGTTTTTCTTCCAACGTTGCATCTCTAATTTTTGTGTGTTTAGGTGCATTTATTAACGAAGAGAACCGAGATCTAATATGAAGAAAAACTATAAAATTTCAACAACTATACGACTCACTCTGCGCATCGATGCATTACTTCTGTTTACATTAGGTTAATGTTAATTAATAATTAATATTCTTTCCTGCTGCTTGTCAACTCGCCACTTAGCAGCAACTACGGGAGGAATTGGCACCACGTTTGCTCCCATTTTGTGTAAAATTCCATTAAAATCTTTCGCAATTAGTCTCTTTTATCTCACACCGCACATTCGTTTCGTTTTCATTTTTTTATAACTTTATACATAGGGTCCTCGATCGACACAGCGTTCGATTACCACAGAAAAAAAATAAGGCTGACCACGTCCTTCGCTGGAGACGGTACTCTCCATTGACATTATCCTTTCGCTCACTATATCTCTTTTGTTTTATTTTTTTTTTGTTTTTTAAGCGTAGATCCTATAAGATTTGGTGTTTGTTATAAACTGATTAAGATACCGGCCCTTCTTTGGCTTGCCACGCGTCGCACTCTCGCCCGGAGCTGTGCAGAAGGATGAACGATGACGACGACGACGAAGACGAAGACGAGGTCGAAGACGATGATGACGACCACGACGACGAAGACTCTCATTCACGCACGTGTCACGATCATCACAATCACCACGAACGAGCGAGGGAGCGAGCCGGCGAGCTCTTTAGGAAAGCGTGTTCATAGTATCGTTATTCGCGGCTGATAATGCCAACGAGCCGGCCATAAAATCGTTAAGGTCAATCTTTCTTGCTTCGGGGTGTTTGAATTTAAAGTGTGTACGCAGGTTGTCGCTACGCGTGTACGTGGCACGACAAAGAGGACATTCAAACCTGCCGGGGAAGTGGACGTGGTAGTGGTTCCTGATGTGCGTCACGACCTTGCCGCACAGCTTGCACCTGTGAAGGTTGCAGCCGCCTGGCACCCGGTCAAAGGTCAGCCGCATGTGCCAGGCTTTTGAACCTGCAACATCAACACAAGACAAGTCACTCAACACTGTTGTCTCCCGACCTACGAGCCCTAGTTGTTGGCTCGCTTGTTTTCTCTCTATACGGCGCAACGAGATCCGATCGAGAGAGCCGGAGAGAAAAGAGAGAGAAAGAGAGATAAAGAGAAACAGAGAGAGAAAGGCAGAGCAATTTTATAATCTTTCGTTTACTTCATTTTTTCCAATTTTTGTCTCAAAACGCGCTTAAAAGCTCTCGTTCAAGCAGTCGAGTACGCCAAGGTACGTGAAAAAGATATGGGGCTCGATGGTATAGTAGCGCTAAGCTGGCACTAAAACAATGCGTGCCGACTCTCGTCGCTCAACCTCACATCCAGTCAACCCTTCCAAAAATTTACCAGTCGTTAATAGTATATAAAAATCATAAAAACATTCGACTTGACTTTGTTAAATACCAACATTTTTGGAATCCAGAAAAGCAATATTCAAACAAGAAGACAGAACCTGATACCTTTAAGTGTTACATGACTATTATTATGTAGTATGAATACAGAATTACCTAATATCATTATCCTTCGAGCCGGATATGAACCAGCCATCTCGTCTCTTAATTGAAGCTACAGTTTAAAGTGTGCTCTTTTTAGGCCAGCAGTTAAATATCAACGATATTCGATCACCGGAAGATGAACAATCTTTAGATTTATGGGTTCCAAAATCGCTGGTATTTTAAGAAGCATCATTCAAATAGTCGGTATGGCCAGAAAGAATGGTTTCTTGATATCCAGCTATGTGGAATTGTCATATCACCCATTTTTGAGAAATACAACCATTTTGCTTGGATACTGAAACCACGATTTCTAGTTGCTTCGAATATTTTTTCCAAATAGAAAAATAGGCTGGTTCATTTCTTCCAAACAAAAAATAAAATTATTACATTGACCTTCGAAGCGCACACTAGGTAAATTTCGCCCAGAGGATGATTTTCTTTTAATTGCTATATCTAATTTGACGTTTTTAACAGATATTATATTTCAAATGGAAAAAAATATTTCAAAACAAAAGTGCACTCCTAAAATTAAACTTCAAACTTAAAACCCTCAGATTTTGTCTTCTTCATTTATTTAGTTAATTTTTATTCAGTTTGCATCAAGCTGAGTTCAGTTTTCGACTTAAAGCTGAATAGCATGATTTAAAAAGGTCAATTATTTATCAATGATGACACCATTCTTCATACTGTAATTAACAAGGCAGCTAGAAAGTTTAAAGTTCACGAGTAAGCTTACAAATTTCGAGCGCTCTCAACTTGATTTTATTAATTCGATGTCTATAACTCAGCTTGACTTAAATCAACAATAAAAAAACTATCGAAATAGTCTTTTAATATGTTGTGACTGAATGGAGGCAGCAACGACGACCCTCACAACTTTGTACACGTTTATATACAGAAATTGGGAACGATTAACAGTACCTTTGTTAGAGCGGGACCATTGGTTAGGTTCGTTAGATTCTCGCATGAGAAAGAGAGAGAGAGAGAGAAAAAGAGAAACAGAGTGTCAGTTGCGTGTGATTACTTTTAGTGAGAGCAACACAGGCGTGGTTGATGCGCAGGAGTGAAAAACGAAACTTAAAAACAGGAGGAGGAAGTGGACAAAACGCCAGTTATTAAACGAAGGATGGTGTGTTATGGATGATGTCGTGTAAATCTTGATCAACCAAAGTCTCCCGCATGAAAAATATTTATAAAACCATTGACAATAACCCTTGAATGTGTGTATAAAAGCCAAAACATACATACACGCATACACCCACATACACACATACGCGAGTTTACGATTCAATTAGTTTCATCATCTTCATTTATTTCTCAAAAATCTGCCAGTACAAAAATATTACAATTGTTTCCACGTCGTCTTAAGTCTTAGGAAGGTAAGTGTCATTACGCTTAGGTACTAAATACCTAATATAAATATATTTATTGATGTATGAGTATATTTATAAGTTAGATTTTAAAAGCAAAATTAAATACTTATGACACCACTATCTATAATGCTATTATGCGTTCGTGTATGGCACATTACGGAATTACATGAAAGTTCTCAATGATTCATCAAAAGGAAAAGCAGAGAGATCATTAATGAAGCACAGAGACGATACTTTCTTTTTCTGAATTAAAAATAAATAGTATTGTATTAACGTTGGTCCAGCCAAATTTTAAACCTTATTTCAAATAAGTTTCTACCAAAAGGTATGTTACATTCCTTAACTTGGGTTTGAAATTCGGCGATGGCTTTTCAACGTCGATAAAATATACAAAAGTTCTCACAGTAACCAATTCAATACTTAAGAGTAAAATTAGCCACTCTGATGATTTTTGTACATGCTTAAATTGTTATATTGTACTATAACTATTAGGGCTTGGTTTCAAGTTAATTGTGCAGTAACCTTAAGTGTCGAAACATCGCCCTGATTAGAATTTGCCTGAGTTAAAGGAACAGGAAACTCAACCCTTTGCTTTTGCTTCTCTCCCTGTAGCTATCACTGAGAAATATTTTCGACACAGGAAAATGTGATGAACCCAGAAGAAAAGCTAATTAACCCAGAGAATAAAATACCGAACCAGGAAAAAAGAAAAGTAAAGTAAGAATAGAAGGGTAATGAATAAAGCGATGTTTGCTCAGATATATCATCTTTACAAGTCCAACGAGTCCAACGAGTCCATAGAGGAGATCAGAAAAGAATTTCGAAACCTTTATCAAAAACAAGAGTACACGTCTCTAAAAATAGTAGTTTGAAGCTGGAATCAGCAATAATATTCAAAGATTAAATCATGATATCCTATTACCGAGAAACCCGATTTTACATAAACTGAACCTATTATATACGTATATTTAAAAACGAAAATGCTGTGTGATACGATCAGGGTACGTTCACAGTAAAAGAATGAGATCACTCGATCAGACAACTATATAGAGTATATGATTCTGTAACCATCTGATTGTCTACTGAATATAAGAATAAACTCGATTCTAATGCACCATTGAATACGAGATCGCAAAGTAGGAAAAAAGAGACCTTAAGCCTAAGAAATTAGTTAAGAGCATTATTCAGAAGAATGGAAATATTAAATACTAAGCAGTGCAAAGATGCTTCCAAATAAATTAATTTTTAATAGGAAATATTTTCCGTCACACTTTACACTTGACATAGTTGTCAGGACAAAAACTCTCCGGTTCACCCTAGGCGCGCCTACTGCCTATCCTTCCTCTATTTGAATAAGACTAGGAGTAGAAAAAGAAAATTTAAAACGACCTCTATTTTAAGAAACGACCAGAATTTAACAAATTTTTGTAAAATATAGTCAGATTCATCAATTTGAAGTATTGATTGAATTAGCCAAAGGAAGTATTCAGCAATCAAAGAAGTGCGGCAGTTGGGAGAACCTGAGGCGTAGACAAAAGTTGAGAAAAGAGAAGTTTAGCTAGACTTCAAATTCAACTTACAGGATGTTTAGAATCAGTATTGATTGTTCAGTCTTGGTACTAAAACTAGCTTTAGATTGAAAGACCCCTGATTTTCTATATGAAGCAATGAGAGACAGAGGGAGAAAATACTGACGACGGAAAAAGCTAAGTATCAGATTCATACCATAAAAGGTAAGCTTTTGGCAATAGAAAGTAAAAGCTTCATCCAAGTCAACGCAACACACAAATAGTGACGAAGTCAAACCCGATCAAGCTTTGTCATTGTCCTCAAATCGTAGCTTCGTCTGTTAGCAGGAGCGCAACAAACCCCAGTGTCCTGGGTGTCAGGGCACCCAGACATTAGATCAAGGACACCCACTGGCAATATGCGTGGATGTCCAAATTATTAGACGGATCAAAAATAGTCTGATTTTTGAGAATATGAATTCCTTTTATTTGTTATGTATGGGACGGCTCCCACACCCACTGCCTTGTGACTTGTTGCGCCCCTGTCTGTTAGCCTCGCGAAGGGAGAGAACATCAGTCAAGCGTGAAATCCTCTCCACTCAGTTTCCTCTGTACCCTCGTAAAAGTATACAATCGCAACAAAAAGTTCTTTACAACCAACCCGTTCTATTCATACGAGAACTTCTGAATATGACTGTACGCTTTTATATACTACAATATGAATTGAATTCAAAATGGCAATAAAAGATCTTTGGCTAAAATACGTATGACATTAAACCTAACTATTAGCAGTCTTTTTAGAATGAAATTTTAGTTCAACTCAATTTAAATAGTATAAAAATCAATCACGCTAAGGATCTCACAACACCATCTTTTAGAATTTTAGATCAATTTCTTTGAAATTTTGAAATAGTAGCTTGAAATAACATGAATGATTGTTACAAGATATCGGTAAAGTCCAAAAAAAAAACTAATGCCTTGAGTCGAAAGATTTTGGCATCTTAGAAACTTTAAGTACGAAGAAAACGTATGCAAATGACTAATTGTAAGTGTGTAATGAATATTTCGAATTATGATACTTAAAAATAATATTAAACTAGAGAATTGAAAATAACACTAAAACAATGATTCTTCGCTGTACATAATACCTATTACGTTTACAAATACACGGCGAAACGGTTAATCCCCATGAATATTCATTCAGAAGTTTGCTTCGTATTCAAGATTATAATATCAAAGCCTTACGCAGTCTCATGTGTTATATGAATAAAATAAAGCCCCGAGGACTCAAAAATCATGCTTCATTTTTTCATAGAAATAAGAATAATAGTCAGTCAAGCTTTCGCCGTTTCGCTATATATATATATATATATATATATATATATATGCAGTCCTTTTTAGATTTAATACAATTATTTTAAAGATTAATCCGACATAAATATAGGTTTTACTCTCGACCCTGGTCCTTCCTACGAGCTCCGTTTATTATCGCTATGTGACATAAGAGAGTTTAGTACGAATTGATTTTAGTGTAATAGGAAACAACGACCAAAAGAACATTATTATAATACAAGAATTTAAAAATCATTTCGAACACCTGATCTGATATAATTGAATACTACTGGGGGGTAATTTCTTTTAATTTGATGTCAATTTCCTTAACTTTTCCTAAATAGAACAGAACCCTAATTTGAAAAATTTCTGTTTTATTAATTTATTGCTTCTTTCAATAAAAGATCCTTCTTGTTTTTTTTTTAATAAACAGAACTACATATCTTAAAATCCTTTCATAATTTTCCTAAGAACTGGCACATAAAAGAGTAGAATATTTATTATGGTAGTAGTTTGTCACAGGTAAAAATTTGTTGATGAGAAAACTTTTAACTTTTGAACGAATCATTTTAAACTGCTGAAAAATTCATTGATTTGTACGCCATTATTTGAAAATATTATTCTTAAGAAAATTGTAGATTTTTTTTACTTTTTACTTCTGTGTAAGATACAAATAGACAAGTAATTTTTATAGTTCGAGAATGAATGACGTAGTCCCTAAAAAATGTAGAGAAATAAGAACTCAAATTAAAACAAATTATCATTGTACAACACAGTCCTACAGAGCGTTTAATCTTAATACTTAAAAATGGCCTATCTTAAAATTCTGTATAACAAGCTTATTTACTTTGATTCGGTTTCTGAGATGAAACATTAAATGACTCATTTCCAGTTCAAGATAAAATAAATTTAAAAAAAGAATAATTTTTCATTGAAATAATTCTTGCAATTAAATAATTACAAAGACAGGCTACACCAGTTAGATTTGCTGACACAAATAGGTTTTACAATGATAGACTAATACAATACAATTTTTAACAATTTATTTATTTTCACTTTTAATCGTTGCTGAATTAGTCATGAAATAGTAAAAAAAAATTGTATCCCACAATCAGAAAGTTTTTTAGGATCCCTTTTGGTTTTACTCTTTTGCAAAAGCGTTTACAAGTATCAAAATAGTTTTTATTCTGGCTTTTGAACTGTGTATATAATTATTCGTTATTATTATTAGTTGAAAGTCTATCAGAGTTAAGAATGCTCTGTTAAACCGATCTGACTGTAAACAATTCATGAACTCTTTATTTTTGAAAAAGGTTCATTCTAAAATGCAGTAAATTCATTGCGATGTAGCCTGCCTCACATCGGCGTGCGATTTTTTGAGGATTAAGTAAAATTTGAACTAATTTAAGACGAGCGATCATGATGATGGGTATGAATGGAAATCCACGAAGAGATTGGTGAGTGGAGTTGGGCCCTACTAGAATGAGGGCCTGATTGATTTTCTAGAGAGTAAGGCTGTGCGAATTCCGGATGCTTGGTCCTTATGTGGACTTTAAGGTTGTCGCTACGAGTGAACACGTTATTGCAGTATGGACATTGGCAATTCTGCGACTGATGAGATCGGATGTGGTGCCATCGGTTACTGACCGACTTGCCACAATGACGGCAATTGTATAGTTGGGGACGAAAATCCTCTCCTCGCACCCGGACGAACATATCGTGCGGATTCGCGGCTGCACTCCCCACGGTCGACCCCCGGGCCTCCCTTGGCTTTTGGGGTTGCAACGCTTGAGGCATCCAGCAGGACAGCTGGAACTCTGTCGCATGACCTTGCGGGGTAACCCCCTCTCTCTTCAGTGTGACACCAGTGGCCAACACTGTAACCGAGAGAGAGAGAGAGAGAGAGAGAGAGAGAGAGAGAGAGAGGGAGGGAGTGGTTCAGAGGAGACAGAGAGATAGATGAAGAGAGTGAGAGTGACAGACCCCCTTTCAACCCTTAGCAACAACACAAAGATCCTCGGAGATGTGCAACGCATTCGCATTCACACTTTCATCGATCACTCCTAGCTTCCCTCTACACTCTACAGTCTGCCCTACACGCGAGAGCGACTGACAGCAACAACTATGCGAGAGAAGAACTGTATATGGGATGTCCCATTTTCACCTCTTTAACCGACTTCCTACCAAACTCTTGTGAAGTCCCAGAAAAATTCTATAAAAAACAGCGGCTTGTGAATTAAACTGTCATTATATATGCATTAATTATACTTTTCTCATTAAATCAGAGATTATCATAAAATTCGTCTTTGGTTTCGACCTGGATTCTAATCATGCAAGCGAATTCAATTAAATTTCAGTATATATAGAGTCAAATCAATAAAATTTTTCCCCCAGCACAGTTTCGGTATGAATTGTGCGGATGCCATATTTTTCAAGGATTTATGACCATCTTAATATTAACAAAAAATGTGTTCTCACTCTAGCTTTGATATGGTTTTTGAAGCCCTTTTTATTGATCATTACCATTTTCTGAAAGACAAAAATTTATTTTTTCAACAAATGATTATGATCAATAGAAAGAGCCGAAACGAAAATACCTCCTTAACGTACAAATGAGCTCCTTTTTTAATTTATAATTAATTAATTTTGCATCCAAAATAGAAACTAAAGTCTAAAAGAGTTCAGTTCCAGATTAAAGTTTGTTCTCAAAAAACGAACATGTAATTTTAATTAAGGCTTATATTTTTCTGACAATGAGGGTATGAAATTCGATGAGGGAGTTTCGTTTGAAAACGAGATACTTTTTTGACAGTTTTTTTGTGACAAAGCTTTTAGTTAGGAGGGTTGCCTTAACAAAAAGGTTGTAATGAGACACCTGGTATAAATATGGGGAGGGTCGAAAAGACTCGTACCCCCTGTTCCTCACTCTCTTCTCTCCTACTTCCTCTTTCCCTCATTCTTTCTCACTCTCTCTCCCTCTCTTGCAGCCTAGCCTACAAAGCACTCAATAAAGTACACACTCGTTACGTCATAGGTGGAGAGAAAAGAACCGTTGCAGCAACTGTTTGAGATGTAAATATGCAGACACGGCTTCTAAACACCAGTGATTTCCATGTTACAACTGAATTCTAGTGTTCACAGTTTAAAGTAGTGCTTACCAAACTTTGATATTCAAGCGAAGTTTCATGTATGTTAATGAAATTGAAATTAAAAAATGTTCAAAAAGATCGAAGGCTTTATATTTGATGAATATGTGCTGCAGCAGGTATTTTTTATTGGATTTTCACTCTTCCAACCTTAATAACGAAGATACATACAGACTCGCTGACATTATCTCTCCTAACTTCAGTGTGCTTTCAGAAACAGAGTGCTTCAATTCTGAGCTGAAAGCGATATTCTACCAAAATTCGATTTCTACAAACTGAAAATAAACAAACATTGATTTAATAAAGGTAAATAGATACTTGAAATCTACTTCCTAGTCATTTAGTAATTGATGGAAATCATATCTGAGAAACTTCTCTGATACAAATTGATTTTCAAATACTGTCAAAGAACATCTTATCATTCTAACCTATTTCAGCCTTACATAAACACAGATTTGCACTCCGCTTGCAATAAACTTGCCTGAGTGGACGCTGGCCAGGCAATAAGTTTGATAAAGAGGCATTGAAGGGGTATGAGTAAACGATTGATTTCCTACTATAAATCGAAGCACTCTGAAACAAAATCAGACCATAGGGGCTTGCCGTTTTAAGCACAAATAAACTACGACCTATCTCTATCCCTTTTCCACACAACTAAACATACGATCTTCGACTCTACAGATCACTCTCCCTCTCGCTTTGATTGGCAAGACTCTTGAATTTGAAGCGCAAACCCGAAAAGTGAAAGCTTTCCATCCATCCAAGCCCAGCCGCACTGCCTCTTCAAAGAGGCAAAGGAACATCGAACAAACTCTGCGGGATTCGAGCGAGAGTCCCCTTATTCTGATCCTCTTATCGAGGTAGAAGAGGTAACTGAAGGTAATAAGGGCGAGATATGGCGCGCTAAGAAGCTTATCTTCGAAAGGAGCCCCTACCACCATCTTAAGATGCATTGTACGGAGACCTGTACCACAAGACAGTCTGTTTCACTCATGAAGCCGCTTTGTCGTCGAATCTGGATGCACTCTGGATGCTCGACCCTGATCACCTTTACAGGTGCTTTGAAGGAGCTATAAAGCTCCAGGCAAAAAGAAACATCCAAGAAATGGCACGCAGAAGCTCCCCAGACTTAGTTAAGTAATTTGAAAGAAGAGCTTGCTTCCTGAGAGGCTTTTAGCAAGAATACGAGTCTGAAAATTTATAAGAAATTCACCAGATTTACCAACAGTGACAAACCAAGTTTATTCTACTGGATTCGTTGCAGCGACTGAGAAAAGTGGAACGGAGAATTTTTTGTTCCGAAGAAAGCCTACAATAAATCTAGAGGGGAAAGTGCAAACTAAAACAGGTTATCCCTCTCGTCATATGACCATCACAATTTTTCAGTTACTGTGTTTTTAAGCTACGAAAAGCAAAACTATAGAACGAGCTGAGTTTCCTCTAGATCTAGAATGCATGGATAATACCAGCGACCCTGCAATTTGAATGTTTGCTAGCTAGCTGCATTTGTATTCGATTTTTTCCTGAGACTGCTCACTAGCATTGCACTTTTGATGGCGTATATAGTTTTATTTTTTATACTAGGTCAAAGACATAAATATTCACTGGCAAAACTGAAGGATTTCGCGCCTCCGTCTCGTAACAAACGAGATCGCGATGCACAATATCTTAAAAATAGCGATAAAATTACAAAAAAGTACTCTACGAACATAAATATATTAAAAATGATTATTATTTAAAAAAATTACAATTTGCACCGCTAGTGGACAAAATATCGAAAATTGTTACGCGTGGAAAATAGTCTTAAATACAATTAATTAAGGTAGAAAAATATCTCTATTCGTGTCGTCGATTTAATAAAGACGATAACATGGAAGTGGCTGAAGGAGCCACTGATGAAAAATCGCGAGCGGCGAAAAACAGGACATAAAAACCTACGTGTCGACGAAATTCGCATGACTTAGCTCAGTAACATGTTGTACTGGGTGTTATTGTATTCTAAAGCTAAGTCGGGATGTTTCTGTTTAATGTGAACCTTTAAATTATCCAATCTGGTCCTACTGCAACCGCACATGGGGCAAACAAAATTTCCTGGTTTATGTGTCAAGTAATGATTCTTAACATTTGACACGATTCTCCCACAAATTTTGCATTTGCTAGTGTAAGTGTGTGGCAGCTTTTCGAAATAGTCTGACACACTCACTCTCTCTATGTCCGATATCGGCACGGATTCAATGCCCGGAGGAGTAAAAAATGCCGAATCTGCAAAAATAGAGAAAAGGCGAAGATAATAAGAGCCTGAGTCGGAATGGCTGAGTTTGTCGAAATCAGGGACGTATATGGAAGTCGAATAGGCGAGAATTTATCGTTATAACGATCTGACAGAAGAGTAACGCATTAGCACAGAATAAGCACCAATAAATGAAGAAGCTTGAATAATCGACGCTGCTTTCTCAAACAAGCATTTCATTTCAATTAATTGAGATTTTGTTTTGGAAAACAGCGCTGACAGGGCAGATTTTGCACTTACGATTATTCTGTGATAGTTGGTCAGAGATATGCACTGTCTATGTAAAGGCGTACTGTATTATAAATATTATGTATCACTAATTTACTAACTCTATTACTATCAATATTATCGTTACTGCTTAGTCTTGTACTTAAGAAAGGCACCACAAAAAGCCTAAAACCTGGTTTATATCAGCTTATGGGCATTGGGACTAGTTTCTCATGACTATTTCGAGCTGATATTTTGTAGCTCGAGAATCCTTATTCAGTCTTCGACGTGTTTCACAACCAGCGATACTGCCATCGACACACGTGCATTTACAGGACAAACTGCTGACTAGGTTGCAATGCTGCTGTCGAAGGAGAAACAAATCACGGCCAAACATGTAGCTTTGTAAACTTTTCCAACATGGAAGTTTTTTATTTTAAGTATGTCTCATTGAATTTGTTTCACTTTCAAAACTAAGTCGGCATTCTACTCTGGTTCATAATCCGCCGAATCAAAAACGCAACTCTCATCTAGATTATTACTGAAAAATATGAGTTAAGTTTGAGAATCGAGTGATTTGACTTGGAAATAACACACGAGTGTCGATGGATGTTATTTAATACTGATACCATCATCGTGGTAGAGCAAAGCTGAATTTATAAATAAATAAATAGTATGGAAACTTGAGTTAAAGTCCGGCAGGAAAATCGCGTAAATACTAGAAAAATGGCTCTTTAAAACTGCCCTTGCGTTCATGTTATAGAATACTGTTGTATCAAACTTCGTCTAAATTGAATCGCGTGTACTATTCGTGACGAGAGGCCGAAGAAATATACTTAAATATATAATAAATGGGGAAGATAAATAATTTAGAATTATGAATGATAATAGAATACCGTTTCTAAGAATAAATTAGGTTATGAACGCGCGCACTCTCGCATGCTAATCTATAAATTAATTATAATTGAGGACACTTCACGTCCTCGGACTGCGAGGGCAGTTTGTAATATTAATACTCGTGTCGAGGTAATACTTTTTTTAAAAGAAAGAAGCTAGTATTGTATTAAACTTCTAGTTCTCGGGAGAACATTTGTATAATTTTTGAGTGTCCTGCTTGCAACTTGTGCACCATCGTTCGATCTTTCTCTCAACCGCCTAGGTGAGGTAAGACGCTTCCGATTTGGCTAGGAAATGTTTGGCCTCCAAGCGCATAAACGGCGACATCAGGGATCCTTCTCGTATCCCGTGCTTCAGCTTAATATGCCTTTTGAGATTGTCAGACCTGGTTAAGGATATCATACAGATGTGGCACTGATACTTGTCGGGGAAATGAGATTTCATGTGTTTTTTTATGTTGGCTACGCTCTTGCCACAAAGCTTACAGCTTTCCGAGCTGAGCTGTGAGGTCTCTAATTTATTGTGACTGTCATTACTTATGTCCTTCTCTTTTTTGTTAGTCCCTGCCGTTCCTGGAATACAAGGATCCCATTTCAATCATGGATGCAATTCAATCACTCTGCTTTGGCACAACAGAATCTACTTCATAATTAAGTATCAATAAAAAAACGAAAGAATTAAAATCATAAATTAACGTAAGCGAAACAAATAGTTCTGAATACGTTTAATAATGCACGCTCTACGTCAAAAGTCAGTCAGAGTAGTAGAATAAAGAAGAAGAGGGTATCTTCTTGAAGGGCACGCTTTAAAAAATCAATCGACGAAAGGAGACTTGAAGATGCGCAATATGACAAAATACCACACTCGTAATTCTTATCGCACCTACTTTTAGCAACAAAAACAACAATAAATAGAGAAAGAGAGGGAGAGAAACAGTGAGAGATAGAGAGAGAAGTGCACACCTCTACTTTGATTTAAAAAAATGAACATAACGAGTGACAATAACGAGCATGAGAAAGTGAGAAACGAAAATCAAATCAATGATAAACTGAGACCGAATATGGAGATATCTGAAGATATTAGCAGCGATACCTTTCCGTATGGTGCTTACTTCTTCCAAAAACACCGTAAATCATCACCGTTTCATCTTCGGCTTTTCAATCCCGTGGTTCACACGCTATGTACTCTCTCGTTACTCTCGTTGGATAATGAAACAAACAAAAGGAAACACGCGAATTCGCGACGCAACGACAGTGTGCTCTCGGTTCTCTTCGCTCGTCTTTGCTCGAATGCGAGTGACGACGACCAAGACGACCAAGACGACTCGCTGCGAGGTCGAGTGATAACACCATGCATCAAAATGAAGTAAAGAGAGACGTGAGAATGTAAGATCAAGATCACATTAGGCATGTTGATGTAAACGCGAAAGGATGTAGGACAGAAAAAAAAACAGTATATAAGAAAGAGACATGCAAAGAGAACCCCGTTGTGAAAAATAAATATTTGTATGTATACAAAGTGCACGACTTTTATGTCCTTAAAAGCTTTTACTCAAACAAACATTATTACAACAAGTTTTCTTTCAATGCTACAGTTTCCTCTCGCAAATAAAGACAAAGTTATCTCAAAAATATTTTCTTCTCTCACAAGGAGCGATCGCGAGATGCGCGACGCCGATTCGACTAGGGCTTTACAAAGTGAAAGTACATCAAAGTCCATCAGATACGCATTTTTTCTTTTGACATGATGGGCCTTAGTTTCCAAGATATCGAGGTTTGAGTGTTTACGCTCGAGCGCTTAACTCGCCTCTGTAGAGCCCGCACCCCGGACTTGGCGCTTACACAGTCCGACACTAATTTTGTGATAAAAACGAAAGACATATCGTTTTAAGATTCGTAATCTGCTTGAAAAACGCTATAGAAATGATGTCTTTTCTTTTCTCACAAAATTATTTTAGGACTGTACAAACGCCAAGTCCGAAATCCGGAATGTGCAGTGGCGAGTCGAGTGTAAATACTTAAACCTCGAATATCGGAAATTAAGGCCCATTGGATCGAAAGAAGAAGTACGAATATGATGGATTTTGATGTACTTTCACCCTGTAAAGTTCCAGTCGAATCGGCGTCCTGCACTTCGCGACCCCTCCTTGTCAGCAATTTACCGTCATACATTTAATAAAAAATAAAACCCTTATTGGAAACAAGTCACTTTTTTGCTTGAACCAACTAGGTGGTTTTTAATGAAATATATGAACGCGCACTTTGTATTTTCATACATATTATGGCTCGTTAATTAGACTTAGACCGTAGATACAAAGTGTAAGACAACGAGAGAACTCGACAGAAAAAACAACCGCACGCATCAACAGCCCACACACCATCCTCAAACACAACGGAGTACACACATGTATGGTCCATTTGCTTGTACCGGTTCCCAAACCATTGCGTATTAAGTGTTCGATATTAACACACTCATATAATTACTACCACAATGACATAGCAAATGCACGATACCATCACCAAAAACACTAAGAACTTATATAACAAAATATACACACACACACACACACATATATATATATCTTTTCGAGATATAAAAATAAATGTTTAATCTTTCCCCTATTTTCCCCTTTTTCGTGAGAAAATCACCCTATTTCCCTTTTTTTTGCGCTCATTTTGCGCTGCGATCCCTGTCATTTATTTCCATTTCTTCAAAACATTTCAAAAAATTGTTATTGACATTCCTATTTGCCACGTGTGACGTCACATTCTGGGTACCCCCCCCCCCTCCTCCCTGGTAGTGTGACGTAGTTTTTGAACGGCCCCTAACGGTCATACAGTAAACGCACGCATTCCTCTCATTCTCTCTCAACCCCAAACACCGCCCGCGACGTGGCTCTGCACGTTCGGCGTCTTTCATGTTGCAAGGGCACGGAAGACCAAGATTCCGACCGTGGACCATGGGCTTGCCTTCCATAACCTATCGGATAGGTCATTACTGACCCTTTAAACTCCCATTCCACACAGCTCTCTCCCCCTCTCTCTCTCTCTATTTCTCCTACCCTTCAATCCAGCGGTGCCCTCTGCGGAATCAGGAAGAGAGATCGTTGCACAAGGGTACAATGTACCAGTGAACCCGCCGCGAATGACTCTCCGCACCTAGCAGCCCCACACAGGGGATGAACCTCCCCTCGAAAGCTTTCCCTTACTCGCCAAATCGTCTAACCCTCCAACCCCTCAACCGCGCATCTAACCCACCATTTCAGGGGTAGGGTAGGGTAGGGAGTACCATTTGACAGTAGGGGATTAAATTGGTGGTGGGAGGGCAATAAAGTGGAGGGGGTGGCCTACCCGCTGGTGGGGACGACGGCACTGAGATGTCATTGACCTAAGCGGCTCGCTGCCGGCTGCTAGAACGCTAGGCACAAACCGTGCCGTGCTTGCTGCTGCCGTTGCTCCTCGTTGCTCGTTGTTCCGCGTTGTTCATTCGCGAGCAACCTCGTGTGCGCGCAACGGCTCCTTTCCTTCTATTCACTCTCTCCTTCGCGCAAGGACGAAGGCCCCTATCGAGTTCCAGACGTACCCCAACCGTAGAGAGTACAGTTCTAGGTTCTAGATTTCTAGATTTCTAGAAAATCAGCAAAACTCATCCGTCGTCGTAGTCGACGTAACGTGTTGTTTCCGATCGTGATACGCGCGTGTTCCGGCCGGCGTGTCGTCTCCCCATATGATATACGTCACTGCATCATCAGTACGTATCATCATCCCTCCCCACCCCACCCCTTGACTTCCTCTCCCGGGACATCAGTTTCCTCGACCTCGAGGGGGACCTTGATTTTCGATCCTTCCGGGTCAACTCTAATATGAACCAGTGATCTCCAGGTGAATGGGGATTTGAATAAAAGAGGATGAGGATGAAGGAGGACGAAAGGGAATTCGAGGATGTGCAGTGTTTCAATTATCAATTAATAGTTGATAATTGAGTATTGATACCAGTGATTCAGTGCTGTGAGCAAAGTGAACCTGGATTAATATTGCTGATGGAGATTTCTTATTGTTATTACAAAATGATCCGAAAATGATGACATCGGTGATGTAATGATGACAAAGGGAGGATTTGGGTGACAATGGATCATTAAATTTATGATAATTACTTTAAGTATTACAATTGTCGATTAGGTCCATATCTGTCCCTTGAGCAATCACGGGACATCTCAGCCTCTCTCTTTCACTCATATCACTATCGCTTCACTCATATTATATCTCTTATTTAAGATAGATGTTTCAAATCTTGTTTTAAAAATAATATACAATTAAACCTTATAATAGGGGTCAAAAGTCAGATTTGAAATATCTTCAATTGAGAGTAATATTCTTTCCCACTTCCTAGTGGACGTCATTCTCGTCGGCCACATTCCAATCGCACTCTGCACAAGTAGGCTTGACGTTGATAACAACAAAATTAAATATTACGAGTTTTTTTTAGACCAGTTGTCATGATGAGAGAAGCAGAATGAGAGAAACAGAGAGGCGCGGGGGGTTTTAATGAGAGTGAGTGAAAGGGGGACAGTGTATGAGTCAGGAAAAGAGTGAGAGGAGGTATAACCTACCCCACGTGCCAGATCTAATTTAATTGGTGACAAACAGGCATCTTCATTAGGGTGGCCCAAAAAAACAAAAGTTTCTCATTTTTTTGCGGCACACATTTTTGTAAATTCCGTCCTTTCATAGAGCCCCAAAAACTACCCCAACCTAATAAGGATTTTGGGGATTAATGCCCTTAATTATGACTTTTTCTCATTTTTTCATAGATCATCATGAATGAATAAATTACAAGGTTTCATGTATTTGTTGATTAGCTGTTAATTGTTTAAACCATTTTCCTTCATTTGAAGAATTATATTTACATAAAATATCGCGAATTAAGGGAATTTTATGAATGCCCTGGTCTATTTAATGAAATTCGAGAGCGTGTATTCTTATCTCAATTATTGAACCAATTTATTTTTGTTTAATTCTTAATTTTTTACCGGAGAAAGCTAGAAAATCATATATTCTTGCTAGTTTTTTAAAAAATAAGATTGAAAATTTTAGCCTAAATCTTACTTTTCCAAGTTACTTATTATTGTTTAAACTAATTTGATTTATTTTAACAATTTATTATCTTATAAAATCCGAAATTAATGGTATTTTATAGATGCTGTGGCCTAATTAATAAATGTGAACACCTCTTTCTGAACATATTCGTTATTGCGATTACTTGAAAAGCAAATTTTTAAATAAATAAGAACAACCAAATATAACGAACATGTGCAAAAATAAGTGTTCACATTTATTAATTAAACCATAGCATTAGGAAAAACCATTATTTTGCGATGTTATAAGATAATAATTTTTTGTTTAAACACATAAAAATTGTTTCAAAAATTATCAGTAGGTTGAAAAATCTAATAATTAGGAGAAAGTAATGGAACTTTTTGAAAAAATAGCAAGAGAAACGTGTCTCTAGCCTTTTCCTCTCATAAATGAGGCCAAAGCATTAAGAAAATATCATTAATTCGCCATATTATAAGACAAGTCATTGTTTCAACAAATACAAATTATTTACACAAAAAGAAGTAACTTAGAAAAAGTCAGATTTAGGCTAAACTATTGAAACTTTTTGAAAAACTAGAAAGGACGTGAAGATTTTCTAGCTTTTTCCGTTAAAAAGTTAGATTTAAACAAAAATAAATTATTTACACAAAAAGGGCTGTTAAGATAAAAATATACGCTCCAAGTTCATTAAATAGACCATAACATTAGTAAAATACCATTAATTCACGATATTCTATGGAAATAAAATGGTAAAAATGAACAAAAATTGTTTAAAATATAAAGTATAATTTATCAAAAATGTTTATATTTATTGAATGTTAATATTTACAAAAATGCGTCTATTCACTTTTTTTGTGTAATTAACCAAATTGGGGGTGGGGCAATGAAATTTGAAACTTTTATTTTTTGGGCTACCCTACTAGCCATGTTTTAGAAAAGTAGTTTACCTGAAACAACAGGCAGTCCTAATTTCAAATTTTATATAAATCAAGACGAAAAAATTAAATGTGACAGAGTTTATTAGAACATGACAGCCTCACTATAAATAGGAAAAAAAAACGGGAAAGAACAGTAAATTAATTTTTTTTCGCAGATTTTAAACTTTATTTTTATAAAAACCCATTGAGTCACTGTAAATTGTAATTAACTAATTTTTAACAAGTTGAGTTTGGAACTCAACGGAACATAAATTTTAAAACCTAGATATCAATTTATTTTTATTTATTTATTTATTATTATTCGGCTGGGCCTAAATTATATTCTAAGTTTTTCTATCTGAGTTCTTGAAACTGAAATAGCCAGATATTTAACGCGTTGTTAGAGCGCATGCGCAGCTCACGGTGGGCAGGAAAATGATGTCGACATCTAGCGGTCAGTTTTTGAAACTTATGTGGCAGTGTCATTTCATGTCATGTGAATTTGTGAATCAATTATGATTATTATTGTTTTGTCCACAATTAATAATAGCAGGGGTGTAAATTGTTTGGAGTAAAATGATTCAGCAAATTGTAGTTTTTTCCCCCAAAAACACCTTTGAAGAGCCGAACATTCTGCTTTGAAATAAATAGTTGTTTTTTCATTTATTTCATGTATTAATTCTGTTTTGAGTTTGAAATGTTCGATTTGAAACTTTTTCAAATTTAAACACATTCAATTTTAAATGCCTACTTTTAACATTATTGAAATTTCATGGGCTCAAATTCAAAATGGTTCAATTATAAAAGCCTAAGTTTGACATTTTTTATGTTTGAGGTTTTAAATAATAAATAAATTTTCACTTTTGACGGCTTGGATTTGAAAATTTTAATTTGTAGGCCTCTTAGTTCTTAATGGTTTAATTTTGGTTGTCTTAAATTAAAAATTATTTAATTTGCAGACTTCTCGTTATCACACATTTTGTTTTTAATAATATAAATCTTTCCAGTTTGGAGGCATCTTTATTTTGTTTTGAAAGCCATTTGTAAAATTATAAAACATTTAGATCCTAAAATTCAAAATTAATAAATTTCGAACGTCTTGTTAGTGGAATAATTGACTAATTTTAAACTCTTTAGCAAGTACCTACATTACTTAAAATGTTTCGCATTTATAGATTGTCTAATCTTGAAAAATTGTGTTCTTTTTATAGACCTTGACTTTTAAATGTTTTAAAATTAAATATATATTTAACTTTAAAATCTTTGAATAAGACTTTATAGAGAGTCGTGTGACTCAAGTTAAATGTTTTTTAGCTTTAGCTTGGCTTATCAGGAGACATTTTTCTTTCAAGAAATCAACAGCAGTTTGAATCCATGAAGTTTAAAAATGTGAGATAACACGTAATTCAATATTTAATTAATTTAATTGAATTACACTCCCCATCTTCCGTTCGTAAATATACAGACTGAATTTTTATAAATTGTTTTTTTATCAGTTAAGAAATAAAAGTACTATTTAGCTTTAAAGTAATATTAAATTTAAATTTGGAGATGCCTGATTCCAATTAAACTACAGCTCTCTTATTTTCGAAGCAAAGAATTAAAATCGTATTCTTCCCAATTTTATTTATTTTTGAGTTGCTTTACATTTGTTGAATGCTTTATCTCTTCAGAGCATGCCTGTGAGAAACCCATCTCTCAAAATTTTTATTTCAAAACCTTTTAAGTGGGCATAGGGTATAAAAAACACTTATCATCCCCGAGATTGTCTGCGGGACCCCTTTGTAACCCTTAGGTATAGAAGGAACCTGTTTTCCCCATAGCATAAAATGATAGATTATAGAGACACCATAAGAATTTCAAGGTCGTTTCAGGTCATCCATTAATTCTCGAAGGTCAGGATTTTAGATTTTGGAAGCTAGACTCAACCTTGAAATTTTTGGGAGTTGGGTCGGAGGGAGGGTTCTTATAGGGTCCGGAGGAGAAGGAGCAATTCGAAAGAGAAGTTAGAGTAAAAATTCATCCTTTTGGAAGTACTCGTGGACTTAATTCAACCGGAAGTGACTGGTAAGGGAAAAAAATAAACATTTTTTATCCCGCATCCCCTGAACATGATCAATTTGTTTAGGGGGTGTGTAATAAAAAAAACATTGTGTTCTTCATTTCATGACACCCTGATAAGTAGGCTTTGATCGCACGTGTTCAGGAGAGGAACTATGTTACCGTAGTGGAATGCACGGCTACATAGTAACGGTAACGGGAACGGTCCGGCGACACGACCTAGGTGTAAATTCAGAACGGTTCAGGATTTAAAAGTGAAACTTCGCAATGATACTTATACATCCCCTTTTTTTATATCCTACCTCAATTTCATAAATTTTGGAAACAAGACAATCATAATTTTGGAAAAGAGCATGTTGAGAATTTTAGAAGTACGTAACTTCTGCAATCGGTGATTATTCGGGTGGTCCTTTTCATTCTTTCATTTTTTTAATCTGCTCCTGACATTTGTTGCTATTTCGTTAAAATGAAAGTGCACACTCTAAATTTCAATTAGGTAGAAATGGGCCACTGATCCCAAATTCATTTGACAGGTGCTTGCATATGGAATTTTTTTCTTGATTTTGGTTCCCCGACATCCTATGATTGTTTTCAGACCAAATTTAAAATAATCGATTGGACCCTTATTGAAAAAGTTCATTTTCGTTTTTCATAAATTATGAGATGTGGAATGTTCATACAAATTGATAGTAAAATGTGCTTCAAAGTTTTTATTTTTCATTTAATTTTATATTTTTGTAGATTCTATAGTCATGATAGATAGCATCTTTTAAAAATCGAGCTTATCATATACTACTACAATTTTTTAATATAATTCTTCTACTTTGCTTAAAAAGAAATTTAAATCCCGAAATTCAATTTTGCCAACTAAGTAAATCAATATCATGAATGTGTTGAGAAAAAAAATCCTATTTTTTAAATTAAAATTGAAAAATATTCAAATCTACTCTGAACAAGCAACGTAGTCCGTTTATTTTTGACTTTTAAAGCTTTTGGTAATAACATTAATTTAATGTAAATTACTCAGCGAACGCTCAGCAAAATGGATTATACAGTTTATGATCTTGAATTTAAGATTGCTGTTCCAAATTTTAAAATCCAAGATCATAAACGGTATAATCAGTTTTTCTCAGTGTAGCTCTCATGTTTAAGTGTGATTACATTTTTCCAATTTTAACAAACAAAAATTTGTTTATCGACAATTTTAGTTGTGCTTTATATACAATTATTAGTTGCTGAAACTGATGCAATGGAATAAAAAAGAAATAGTAGGTATATTGACAAGCTTGAGTTTTGGCAGGAATTTTTAAATGATGCTCTCTATCATACTAATAGAATTTACAAAATTATACGTTTAAATAAACAAATGAAAACAACTTTGAAGCAACTTTTGCCATCAACTTATATGCAAATTCTACGTCTCATAATTTAAAAAAAAACACGAAAATTGACTTTTTTCAAAAAGTGCTCAGGCGATGATTTTAAATGTGGTTTACATGTTTCATGGGATTCTAGGGAACCATAATCAATCAGAAAATCCCATACGTAAGTCATTTTCAATTAAAGTTGGTTCCACCGTACAATTGGCGGTCACATTACCGGTTATAAAATTATTTCGCATTAAAAAGAAATTAATTTAAGTTCAAGCACTTAAAAATGTGTCTTCAATTTTTATGAAAAATTATAATTTTTATTTTTATGGACTGTTAAAATTACGAATTGTTAAATTTTAAGTGCTCCAATTTAAAATAATCACATTCAATGTAATGTGTAATAAAAACATAAAAAAGGCTTAACCGAGAAAATTATGTTTCTGTAAACATTCGGGTATTAGGCTAATTAACGACAAATATATGACAGAGATTTTTAATTTGCAAAGGTTTAATTTGAAAGCTTTAAATAGTTTTTTTTTCTAAACTATTACGTTCAAAATTTATTATTTTGTAGTTACAGCGCTTTCAAATACAAGATTATTATAATTTTCAAAATTTGAATGTCGAAATTATATAATTTGAAACGTTTTCCCTTTTCAAATTTTGTAATTCGGAACACTTTTTAATTTGGTAAATTTTTAACATTAAATTAATAATCAGTGTTGTAGTTACGCTGTTGACTAAATCTTTATAAGTAATTATAATAATTATTGTTAGTTTTGAATTTTTGTTTTTCAAAGGCATAAACTTCAAAATTGATAAATCCAATCGTACAGTAATGTACGTAGAATTTCGAAGTTATGTAACCCTTCTATTAGAAATCGAAATCGACTCACTCAAAAAAATAGACAAAAATGGATTCGATTTTGTTAATAATATTTGTTTCGGCATTCGAGAAATGTCCTTAAATCAGTTTCGCTTTTTTTTTAATCGTTTTAAAAAACATATGATATCCTATACAATTTCTTGAAAATTCAATCCTTCTATTTTAATAATTTTGTAATAACAAGATATTCTTTGATTATTTTATAAAATACTATCTTCCTTTCACTGAGGATTAAAGATATCAATTTTGTTTTAAACAATATAAAGTAGATTGTTATCAAATTTGGACAAATTTCCAATTTTGAAAGCGCTTTCAAATTCAAGGTGATCAATAGTCAATATTTTAACTTATTGTCTAATTTGAAACGTATTCTATTTTGAAATTGTGAAATTTTGGAATTGAATTGAAATTGGATTGAAAATTGAATTTTGAAATGATATTAAAATGAACTTGAAACAAAATTTGAAATAAAATTTCTAAACTGAAATAAAGATTCAATTGAAAATGGAAAAATTAAATGAAAAATTAAAATTTTATTAAAAATTTTGAGATTTTGAAATTTTGATAAGTGTTTCTTTGTTGGATTATTATTTATCGTACTTGGAAAATGTAATAATCTGAATAGATTACAACAAATAGATTCAACCACAAAAAATATATATGTAGATTATAAAATACTATCTTCCTTTCAATGATGATCGGAGATACCATATTTCTTTTGAGCAATATAAAATAGATCGTTACCAAATTTGGACTACGCAATTTTGACAGCGCTGTCAAATTTAAGGTAATCATTGATCAGTAATCAACATTTCAATTGCTTGTGTAATTTGAAGCGTGTTCCAATTCTAAAATTGTGAAATTTTGAAAAGTTTTGAAATTGAGTTGAAATTTGAAATTAAATTGAAATTAAATTTGCAATAAAATCAAAATTGATGATTGTTTGGATTATTATTTTTGCTACTTGGAAAATGTATTTGAATTTAAATGAAATGTATTCCATTTTCAAATTGTGAAAATTTTGAAATTGTGAAAATTTTGAAATTGAACAAATTTATGTGCATAGATTATAAAATACTATCTTCCTTTCAATGAGGATTGAAGATATCAAATTTTGATTTGAACACCATAAAAAAATTGTTACCAAATTTGGACCACTTGTAAAATTTTGACAGCGCTTTTCAAATTTAAGGTGACCAATAGTCAACATTTTAATTTATTGTGTAATTTGAAACATGTTTCATTTTCAAATTGGGAAAATTTGAAAATTGAATTGAAAATTGAAAAATTGGATTGAAGATTGAATTTTGAAATTAAATTGAAATGAAATTGAAAAATTTTAATGAACATTGAATTGAAAAAGAATCAACCACAAGAATATGTACATAAATTATAAAATACTATCTTCCTTTCAATGAGGATTAAAGATATAAAATTTGTTTTGAACACCATAGAAAAGATCGTTACCAAATTTTTACCACTTCCGAATTTTAACAGCGCTTTTGTTTCATTGTTTCATTTTCAAATTGGGAAATTTTGAAAAATTAAATTGAAGATTGAAAGAAATAAAATTGAAATCAAAATTGAATTGAAAATTGAAAAAGAATCAACCAAAAAATATGTGCATAGATTATAAAATACTATCATACTTTCAATGAGAATTGAAAATATCAAATTTATTTTGAACACCATAAACGTGGATCGTTACCCAATCTGCACTTCCCAAAAATCTCTGTTCGCCGAATCTTCTCGACCGTTCTCTTTCCCCTCCTTTAACCTCGCTCGCGTTTCCATGATGTCACGATAATACGCAGTGTGAAATTAGGGGAATAATAACTAATTTGGGTTTTATTGCAGATAGTTACTCATTCACAAGTAACCAAACAGCTGGATAAAATACATCTTGTTCATAAATTTCGACACTGAAGTGAAAACTATTGTGAGAAACGACAAAAAAGTGCGCGATGATGTTAATGACAATTGTGTACATGACAACGTTAATGATGATTGTGAGTGTCGTCGGTTAAGTACAGTTAATATGTGTTAAAAAAGGAAGAGATTAGGTGATCAGATTTCTCCAAGCATCACCTGCGGATGAACTTCTTCGTCATCATTGGGGTTTACATTGATGGCAGATCATCGACGCAATAAAAATGTGAGTCACGTGGTCTTGTCAATAATAATAATTATTGCTGTGATGTTGATAAGTCATGGGAAAGTAGCAATTTAGGAGAGGAATTGATGAAAAAATTTCTGAAATGGTTTTTGGTTTTGTTTAGAGAAAACTTAGTAAATAGAATGGAATTTTTCTTTATGCACTGTATTTTAAATCAGATCTTGTCTTCCTAAGAATAACTTATGTACTGCTTTTGATGTTTGTTGCCACGACAAACAAGATATTCTGTCACGTAGGATCAGTTTCTAATGTAGAAATTGTGTGGTTTACTCAGTGATAATAAACCTTCTTGATAAGCAACTGAAAAATAAGAATATGTAGAGAAGGAACGGAAAGAACTGTTTGGTTTCTTCGGTACCAAACACATTTTTTGTTCATTGAGCTTTAATCACTTTTCTTTCAATAAATTAACTAGCGTTAATCACAATTGAATTTAGGTCTATACCTATTTCTGAATTTTCTTGAATTCTTTTGAAATCTTTTAGGGTATTTTAAATGATTCCAAGAAATTTGTAACATATTTCAATAATGTAATGGAATTTCAAAGGATTTTAAAGATTTTAGTTTTTTTTTTAAATTCCAAGGAATTTTGAAGAGCTTTAAAAGTTTTCAAGGGATTTCAAAAGATTTAAAAGAATTTGAAATATTTTATGGTATTTTAAAAGATTCCAAGGAATTTTTAATAGATTTCAATAATTTGAAGAGCTTTCAAAGAATTATAAACATTTGAGGATATTTGAAACAATTACAACGCATTTTGAAACGTTTAAAAAATTTCATAGTATTTTATATATTTTAGGGTGCCTTATAATATTCCAAGGAATTTTTAATAGATTTAAAAATTGTCAAGGAATTTCCAAGGATTTGAGTGATTTTACGGGTCTTTAAAAGCTCTGAAACCATTTTGATAAACTTTCCAGGATTTCAGGAAATATAATTAGATTTCATGTAATTTCCCCGAATTTTATCCTATTTTTTTGTATTTCAAAGAATTTATTCACAAGAATTGAGGTATTTCGTAGGATTTCAAATATTTTCAAATATTTCGAAGTACTATCAAACATTCAAAAGAATTTTAAAGATTTAGGGATATTTTAAAATATGCCAACATTTTTTAAATTGATTTCAATAGTTTGGAGGGATTACAAAGGATTTTGAAGATTTTGGGGAATTTTAAAAAATTTGAAGAAATTTTCAAGAGCTGTAAAAAAGATCAAGGGATTTCAGTGAAGTTGGATTATTTTAGGGTATTTTTAAAAATTCCAAGGAATTCAAAGAATTTGAAAGATTGTATAGGGTATTTTTTTTAAATCCAAAGATTTTTTAGAAGGTTTAAAAAATTTCAAGGAATTTGAAAAGATTTTTAGGGTGTTTTAAAAGATCCCAAGGAATTTTCAATTGATTTCCGTAGTTTGATGGGACTTTGAAGGATTCGAAATATTATGGGTAATTTTTTAATTGATTTCAATAATTTGAAGGGATTTCAAAGGATTTGAAATATTTTAGGGTATTTAAAATATCGAAAGCATTTTCAAGAGGTTTAAACATTTTCAAGAAATTTTCAAGGATTTCAATGATTTTAAGGGATTTGAAAAATTTTCATAGGATTTTAAAGAATTTTATAACATTTTTGACGATTTCAATGATCTTCAGGGATTTTGAAAGCTCTCAAGTTATTTTAATCAATTTTCCAGGATTTCAGGAAATATCATCAGATTTCATCGAATTTTACGGGATTTTATAATATTTTAATGGATTTAAAAGAATTTATTGATAAAAAGTGAGGAATTTCTTGGTGTTTTAAAGATTTGAAGAGATTTTTAAATATTTGTTGCAATTCGTTTGAATTAATTCGGAATTCACCTTCAATTCTTCTTAATTTATCCTGATTCTTTTGCATTATTTGGAATGTTTTTTTCTTAAATTTCTTGAATTCTCTTGAATTCTTCAAAATTCACTCAATTCTACTTAATTCAATATATCTTCTAATTTTTTTGTTTAATTCATCTTGAAGACTTTAAAACTCGCCTTAAATTCTTAAGCGTTTCGTAAAATCCTTTTGAATTCAATGAATTTTTTCATATTTTTGAATTATTTTTAACTCGCTTGCTTTTTTATTAATTTCGTCCAATTCTTCTCATTTTTCTTAAATTCCTCTATTTTACTGAAATAAATGGATTTTTTTTAGTTTTCCCGAAATCATCTGAATTCTTTTGTATTTAACTTTAATTCCTTTGAAGTCTTATAATTTGATATCTGTTGATTTTTTTAAATTCAAAAGTAGATTAGTTACATTATTAATTCACATTGGTCACTTTTAGTCACTTTTTGGGTTTAAATAGGTAACTTTTTCATTTTTTCAACTAAATTAAGCTGTGGCAGTCCTAAAACTAAAAATGTATAAATAAAAATTTGTTTTATGACATTTATAGAAAGTTTGTTATTAAAAATGTTGAAAGATTATTGTCTTCAAATATTAATTGTCAGGGCAAATAAAAAATTAGAGAAAAACGAGGGCATTTTGAAAATGAAGTTTTGCCGGCACCCTTCATTATTTCTTTGTATTGATGGTAAAAATGGTTTATTTATTTTGTAAAGTGGCGTTTGGTGTGCTGGAATGTGAATGTTTCATGTGGGTAATAATTTGGGAAAATGGTTCAAATTACTGAACTGGATTAGAAATAAATAAATTGGTTTAAAAATTTAAATCAAGGTGAGATAAAATTGTTGGTTTAGCATTCGCGCCTTGAGTTAGAAAGGAAAGGAAACGAATAGAAGGCGAGTCCGGCTGACTAGGCTCGTAGATCGAGTTTCACTTCTTCACTGTCTCTTTCCACGGCTCGTTTTCATGAGCCGTGAACCAAACGAGAAACCAACAAATTGCGGAAATAATCCGCTCCGGAAGTAATGCCGACCACTTTGTTTTTCGCTCCATATCTTTTATGAGAATACTTATTTCGCTCCAAAGCCGACTTCGCAAACGAATTTATTGAATGTACTTAAATATATGAGTGACCTGCGTGCTGAAGCAATATTTCTGTTACCGATATGTTACCGACATCAAGACCGTTTCACAGCTCAAGTGGTTCGTGTCCGTGCTAAGTTTTTAGAAAATTCTTGATGACGGTACAAAATAATATTGCGCAATTGTGACAGGCGAATTTTCGTAAACAACTTCAAGGTTATTCATTATCTTAATTAAGCATTTCGTGTAAACACTTTCAAGGTTATATTTTTATTAATATCTTGAAAGTGCTTACGCGAAATGTTTAATTAAAATAATAAATAACCTTGAAGTTTTTTACGCAAATTCTTCTCTCACAATTGCACAATATTTTTTGTGACGTCATCAAGAATGTTCTAGAAACTTAGCACGGACACGAACCACTTGAGCTGTGGAATGATATCGGTAACATGTCGGTAACAGGAACTTGCGTTAGAACTCATCTTACTCATCTACTTACTGACCAGAAAATCGGTACCATTGAATGTTGTTAGTTTTTACTTTTTCACATCAGCAGGGCTCACAGATCATGCGACTTTTTCGACTTTTTTTCACTTTTAGCGACTCTTTGAAGATAAATGCGACGAATCGAATTTTTTCTGTTTTTCTCAGAAATTCGCTATACTTAGTTTTAATTTTGATCACAATGAAAATTTTAAAATTGAAATTAGAAACTCGAGTTCAATTACACTTATTACAGTCTTCACACTCTTTCCCCTATTCCCCTTCTTTTTAAAGAATTCCCCTTTTCCTCCTGTTTTCAAGAAACCACTTTTTCTTGTTTTTTCACTTAAATTCCAACTGAATTAATAGAACCCAATAATAAAATCCGACTTTTGTTTAAAAGTTCATTCTTTTTGGTTGAAAATTCGATTATTTGGATTAAAATTTAAGTATTTGGTTAAAATTCATCTTTTTTGTTCGAAAATTTAACTGTTTTGTTGATCATTCGCCGTTTTGGGTAGAAAATTCATCCCTTTGGTCTGAAAATTCCTCTTTTATAGTAGAAAATTAATCTTTTTCCTTTAAAATTAATTTTGGTTGTTGAAAATTTAACTCTTCTAAAAAGTTTGTCTTTTTGTCATGGAAATTCAAAACATTTCCTTGAAAATTAATCTATTTTGATGAAAATTCGTCTCTTTTGTACCTTTTGGTTGAAAATCCAATTATTTGGTTGTAAATGGAGTTATTTGGTTAAAAATATTTTTTTTAAACTTAAATATTTGTTTAAATAGTTATCTTTCTTTTCGAAATCTATGTATTTGTTGAACATTTAACTATTTAACTGTCTTCTAAAAAAATCGTCTTTTTGGCTTGAAAAATCAACCATTTGGTTCAAAATTCAACTGAAAATTTAATTAAAAACTCAACTACTTGCGTAAAAGCTGAACTACTGTGTTAAAAATATATTTTTTTGGTTCAAGGTTCATCTCTTGGATTAAAAATTTACCTATTTTGTTCGTCTTTTTTCGAAGAAAAACAATCGTCCATAGGCTTTAAAGTTCAACAATTTAGATAAATTTCTTTTCATTCTTGACTGAAAACTCTTTATTCGTTAAAAATTCGTCTTTTTTGTTTAGAGATTCATCATTGTAGTTGAAGATTCATCATTTTATTTGAAAATTCATCTTTTTGGTTAAAAATTGGACTGTTTTCTTGAAAATTTAGCTTTCTTGTTCAAAATTTAATTTTTTGGCTTAAGATTCATCATTTTAGTTGGAAATTCTCTTTGGAAATTCATTGAATACTTTTGTGTTAAAAATGAAACTGTTTGGTTGAAAATTATTAATCTGTTTTGGTTTCGGATTCAACAATTTTGTTGAGTATTCTTTTGATCAAAATGTATCTCTTCTGGTAGAAAATTGATATTTTTCTTGAAATTTCATCCCCTTTATGATAAAAAATTCATCTTTTTTTGGTAAAAAATGCAACTATTTTGTTGAAAATTATTAATCTGGTTTGTTTGAGGATTCAACTATTTTTTGAAAAAATAATTTTTTTAATTGAAGATTCATCATTTTAGTTGGAATTTCTCTTTGGTTGAAAATTCAACTAATTTGTTGAAAATTTTTCTTGTTCTGTTGAAAATTAATTTTTTGAACTGAGAATTTAACTATTCCATTTTTTATCAAAAATGTATCTTTTTTTTGGTTGCAAATGAAGTTTTTTAGATAAAAATTCGTCTATATTATTGAAAATTCAACTCCTTCGGTAGAAATTTAATATTTTTGTGTTAAAAATGCAACTGTTTGGTTGAAAATTAATCATTTTTGGTTAAAAATGTATCTGTTTCAGTAGAAAATTCAACTTTTTGGTTGTGAAACTGTTGATGCTGAAAAATAAGGGTTTTAGATTCAGTAGTAGTGAATATGAGTAATGTGTCCGGGACCTTAATGTAAGATCGTTCTGCACGCTCGATGAAACACGCCAGACGGAAGCTGTCTACACTTCCGGCATTGAAAAGTGTACCGATCACTAACGATCGGCCGCACATGCAGCAATTGATTTCTGTTACTTGCGCGTAAACCTCCCTCATTTATTACCATTTCAAACCCTACTTTTCTATTTTCTTTCTATTTTCTTTCTATTTTGCCTCTTTCTCATAGAAAATGTGTTGTGCGTGCCCTCATTTTCTTTGACATTTACGATTGTCAAAATTAATCGTATGACGCATGCACGTATCTATCTTGAGAAAGGGAAAAATGGAATGAGCGAATATTAGGGTGGACCGAAAAACTGAAAACAATTAGGTTTATTAGTAATATTACTGAAAAGATTATTTGTTTTTCTGGTAAAGTTTATGGAAGTAAATAATCTCCGGAGGAAACAAATTTGTTGTCCAAATATAATATTTCAAATAATGACTAAAAATGCAGTTTTGTTAATTTGTACCTAAAGTTGCCAAGAAAAAATGTTTTTTGTTTTTTCATTTTTTGATGCTATTTTTAATAAACTAAGGAAACACGTACATATTTTTAAGTTTGAAAGAAAATTTTGTCTATTTTTTACGCATCCTGAACCTTGAGTCATTTATACACAAGATCCGTAAAAATCCGCTTACACAGGATCCATAAAAAATAGAAATAAATTTTTTTGGACACTTTAAATTATGTACGTGTTTCTTTAGCTTATTAAAAAGAGCATTAAAAAAAAGACATATTTTTTTGAGATTTTAGGTTCAAATTAATAAAAGTGCATATTTCATCATTTTTTGAAATATTATATTTCGCCGAAAACATTTTTTTTTCTTACTTTTTTTCGTCCAAGGATTTTTACGAACCTTGCGTACAAGTGGCTCATGTTTTAGGATCCGTATGAAATAGAATAATTTTTGTTTCGAAACCTCAAAATATTTAAGTGTTTCCTTAGTTTATTAAAAAGAACATGAAAAAAAATGAAAAACATTTTTTTTGCAACTTTAGGTACAAATTAACCTTAATTTTAATAATGAGGCTTGAAAATTAATTAAAAAATCGGAGTTCTTCGTCGTTAATGGGTTAACTGCTTGGTTGAAAGGTAAACTACTTTGTTAAAAATTAATATTTTTTTTGTGGAAGATTCATCTCTTTGGTTGAAAATTTAACTATTTTGTTAAAAATGAATTTATTTTTCTTGAAAACTAATGTTTTTAATTGAAAAGTTTATATTTTTGGTTGAAAATTTAACTGTTTTGTAGAAAATTCCTATTTTTGACTTAAAGGTTCAACAATTTGGTTGAATTTTTTTTCTTTCTTGGCTGAAAAATCTTTTTTTTGTTGAAAATTCCTTTTTTTTTTAAGTTGAAAAATATTTTTCAACTAAAAATTCAACTATTTAATTTTTAGTTAAAAATTGATGTTTTTGGTTGAAAATTGAACTATTTGGTTGAAAATTCATGTATTTAGTTGAAAATTCTTATTTTGATATAAAATGAGTCTTCTCAGTTGAAAATTCATCTTTTTGGTTCGAAAATTCAACTATTTTGGTAAAAAATTCAACTGTTGGGTTGAAAATGATTTTTTGGTCGAAAATTCAGCTGTTTTGTAGAAAAATTCTCTTTTTTACTTTAAGTTTCAACAATTTGGTTTAATTATTTTTCTTTTACGATTGAAAAATCTTATAATAATTATTATATTATAATAATGCAATATATTTCGACTTGAAATCTGTGGAATGTGCTACCTACATTAATTTAATTTCAAAGAATGTATTCCCCTATCCTCTATATTCGTGAAAAATCACCCTATTTCCCATATTATGAGAGAATTTTTCAAAAGACAATTTTGAATGAGACCTATAATGAACTTTTCCAATTACAATTCGTTGAACTCGATTTTTTACTAAATAATGTTCAGACAATGCGATATTATATTTTCAAAGAGACGAGTGAAAATCGAGAACATAGTTTTTTCTCTTCTAGAAAGACATGTTATTAAATATTAAAGATCGTCATCCTGAGAATCAGTTATGAGATTGAAAACAAGATATCGAATTGCAATTTCCTTAAATGTATATTAATCAGATAAATTTCAAATTGGATATCGGCTGCACTCTTCAAATTCTTAAGATTCTCAGTTGACCCAATTAGTCAATAAAATTACGCAATATAGTACTTGAAATTAATTATCAATCTTGCATGTACTTTTGTCGTTCATCTTTCTTTTAAGGCAGTAGACTCATTAAATACTATCAGTATGAAACATCGGAAATAGTTTATAAATTTTCTTTCGTCTGTTGGAAAGTTGAATTTCGGTTGTCAAAACTGAAAAAGATTATGTCGAGTTCAATTAGTTTAAAACCACAGACCTGTTTAGTAGATAAGTAAGGGGGTCTATAATTCAAGATTCCTGTTACCTAAACGTTACCGACATCGAGTCAGTTCCACAGCTCAAGTGCTTAGCCCGGACACGAACCACTTGAGCTGTGGAATAGCCTCGATGTCGGTAACATTTCGGTAACAGAAATGTTGGAGTAGAAATCCCCTTACTGATCTACTATCTTTTCATCTTTCTGGGCTTTGAATTGTATTCAAAACCAAACTTTTTTACATATAAAATTGTTGTTTTGACCTAGTTTCTGCGAAACCTACGGAAATATAATTCGGAATTTAAAATAACGTAGCTACTGCATAATTCCGTGACAGCGAGATATAAGAATAAGAACATAGTTCTGTCGTGAAGATGTAGGACGTAGGTTTTGTTCAAAAGTCTTGTAAACTACAAAGGGGTTCATGTACTTCTCCAAGAACAGAATTATTCCATCTCTTATTTGCATTAGGACGAAACGTATAGCAGAGTTTGTATAGTAACAGATGACAGTCTGCACTCTAACTTACATGACAAGGGCTACCACACAGTCACTTAAATCACTTTTATTCATTTTTTTCAAGTCACTTTTTAGTCACATTTTTAAGGAAAAGGGCTTCAGTCACTTTAATCCATCTCATTTTAGGTTTCATCTAAAAAGAAAAGAACATTTTATTAATCTATGTAATAAATATGTAATAATCTATCTATACTATTCAATATCTGACTTTACACTCTTTCCCTTTTTTAAAGAATTCCTGTTTTCTCGTATTTTGAAGAAACTTCCGCTTTTTACTGTTTTTTTTTTGCTTAAATACGAGCTAAGTATTAATAGAATCCAATGAGAAAATCCAACGGATTTTAGTTGAATGTTAATTATTTTTATTTGAAAAGTCAATTATTATATTTTTGGTTTAGAATTAATATTCTTTTGTTAAAAATTTTATTATTTAGTTGCAAAATTTTTCATTTTATTGAAAATTCAAGTATCTTGTTGAAAAGTGATATTTAATGGTCAACAATTCAACTGTTTTGTGAAACATTAGTTTTTTTCGATAGAAAATCAATCTTTTTGGTAGAAAAGTCATATTTCTTGGTTGAAAATGAACTATTTTGTTGTAAAATTCAACTGTCTTCTAAAAATGTGGTCTTTTTGTCTTGAAAATTTAACTATTGGATTAGGAATGCAACTGTTTTTGGTCACAGTTAATTTTTTCCCCCGGAAATTTCTACCATTTAATTGAAAATTCAACTATTTAGTTCAAAATTCAATTTTATGCTGAAAATTCATCTCTTTTGCTTGAAAGTGCAAATATTTGGTACTAAGTAGTTTGGCTGAAAATTAATTTTTTAAATTATATATTCATCAATTTGATTTAAACAAATTTCTAAAACATTCGACTATTTAGCTTGAAAACTCACATTTTTTCTTAAAAATCGATCTCTTTTGGTAGAAAATTAATATTTTTTAGTTAAAAATGGAACTGTTTGATTGACAATTAAAAATCTGTTTTGATTGAGGATTCAACTATTTTGTGAAAAATTAATTTTTTTTTTGGTTGAAGATTCATAATTTTAGTTGGAAATTCATCTCTTTGCATGAAAATTCCATTTTTTATAGAAAAATTATCTTTTTTTTTATTAGAAACTTTGACTATTTATTTGAAAATTCGTGAATTTGGTTAAAAATTCATCTTTTTGGGTAGAGAATTAATCTTCTTGATTGAATATTCATAATTTTATATAGAAATTCATCTTTTTGGTTGAAAATTCGTTGTTTTCTTTGGTACAAAATAAATCGCCTTGATTGAATATTCATCTTTTTTGTTGAAAATTCCACTTTTTTGTTAAAAATTCATCTTTTTTGTTCAAAATGCAAGCATTTGGTTGAAAATTGAAGTATTTATTTGAAAGTTACACTCTTTTATTGAAAATTCATCTCTTTTGTTAGAAATGTAATCTTTTTTGGTTACCAATGCAACTGATAGGTTTGAAATTAATAATCCGTTTTGGTTGAAGATTCAACTACTCGTTTGAAAGTTAAGCTATTTTATTAAAAACTAATTTTTATGGTTGAAGATTCATCATTTTATTTGAAAATTAAACTATTTTCATGGAAAATTCTTCTTTTGTTTGTTTGAAAATTAATTGTTTTAACTGAAAATGTAACTATCCCACTTTTGGTTGCAAATTTATTTTTCTTAATAGAAAATTCAACTCTTTGGTGAAGAAATCATGTATTTTGTCGAAATTTAGAGTTTTTTTCATAGAAGGTTATCTTGATTGAAAATTCATCCATCTGGTTAAAAATGTATCTTTTGTTGAAATTTCAATATTTTTACATGAAAAGTTAGGAATTTAAAGCGTTTCATATTGAATTCAAGATGATACATTAATTTTATTTGAAAGAATTTATTTCCCTATTTTCGTGAAAAATGACCCTGTTTGTCCTGTTTTGAGAGCATTTTATTTTGTGAAATCTGCAATATTAAAATTTGAATTATTTTAATTTATAATTTTCTGGGTTTCTAGTTTTAATTGTAAAGCATCGAAATATAAATACGGCAGTTAAGTGTCTTAGGTTTTAGCTTGTAATAAAATAAATTGCAATTTGTTTAAACATTATTCGTAAAAAACATTTCTAGCAATTGTGAACTTGGTTTTCACCCCCGAGTTCAGTAAAAGAATTTAATCTAATCTTGTAAATGTTTTTATTGACATTACAGGCCTTTTTTGTGTGAACAGTTGTCACTTTTAGTCACTTTTTAGCTTAAATTAGTCACTTTTTACACTTTTTTCAAGTACATGACCCTTATAGAAATAGAAAAAATAAACTTTGAAAGAAATTTATGCTGTAGAGATTCGTTAAGTAATATTTTCAAGAAACTAGGAGAAAGTAGGATGTAATTATAATTGATGTGAAAGGTTATCTCTGACTGGGTATTTTTATTGAAAAATGATTGAAAAATAGCGAAGCGTGAGTGGGGGTATTTGTTTAGACGAGAAAGTTATGATAAGTGATGAATGTGTTAAGGTTGTTCACCTTTTTTGTGGCTTATCATTAGCCACAATGTTGCGTGTTGTCATAGGTTGGTTTATTCTCGTCCAATCTTTATGTAAGCGATATAAGCTGTTTAAACACTTTTATTAATTTTAAGAAGATCTTAAATTATGAAGTTTGAGGTCAAGTTTCTTGAAATTAACAGGTGCTTTATCCATTTTTATATTCGTTCCTACCACTTTCTTGTTGGTTTATATAAAATAAATTTAAAAATTGTTGTCAAATTGTTTTCTAAATGATCATTAAGAAAAATATTAATTTTTATTATTATTTATGAATTAGTTTCAATAAGTACTTCCTACCGATAAAAATACATAAGAAAAAAATTCAAGAAGATCAAAGATTAAAAAATAGGTGAACAAAAGAATTCAAAAATGCTTATGTTTGAATTTGTGTCGAATGTATTTTTATCAGTTGAAAGATCTGAAATGTTCAAAAAAAATGTTATTGACAGATAAAAAAAGATTATAGTGTAAAAAACAGAAACTGAACAAATTAATTCACGAGAATAAAAAAATTATGAAGATAAACATTTTTTTAAATACACAGTTTGCTAACATGTAAAACCAAGTCATATAACAATCAACTCTAAATTAATTATATGTACTTGATTAGAGGGTTCTAATATACTTTTTTGCATATTATTTTCGATTTCCAACATTTTGTATCTTTGAAATTGTTTCACGTATTTTATTATATTTTTGGTTGAGAATTCATCTGTTTTGGTTAACAATTTCATTATTTGTTTGAAAATTCAACTATTTGGTGAAAAATGAACTTTTTTGTTAAAAATTCATAATTTCGGGTTAAAAATTCAACTGTTTTGTAGAAAACTCGCCCTTGTGGTTTGAGAATCTATCTTTTGTGACAGAAACTTTATCTTTTTTATTAAAAATGCAACTTTTTGGTTAAAAATTAATCAGGTTTGGTTACGGATTCAACTGTTTTATTAAAAATTCAACAATTTGGTTAACATTTTTTTTCTTTCTTTACTGAAAAATCTTTTTTTGAAAAATCAACCATTTTGTTGGAAAGTCGCCTTTTTTGGATGAATTCAACCGTTTTTAATTAAAAATAAAATTTTTTTGTGTTCGAAATATCAACTGTTACATTTTTCGTTAAGAATTAATCTTTTTGGTTGAAAATTCCACTACTTTGTTAAAAATTCATTTTTTTGTTAAAGATTCATAATTTTAGTTGAAAGTTGATCTCTTTGGTGGTAAATTCGTCTTATTTGGCAGAAAATTAATTTTCATGGATGATAATTCATGTCTTTTTTTTAATTTAACTATATTTGGTTGTAAATGTACCGATTTTGTTGAAAATTTGTCTTTTAGTATTAAAAATTCACATTTTCGGGTTAAAATTTCAACTATTTTGTAGAACATTTTTATTTTTGTCTTGAAAACTTAACAATTTAGTTGAACTTTTTGTACTTTATTGACTTTATATATATATCAACGATCTTGTTAAAAATTCGTCACTGATAAATCTTTTTTAGTTGAAAATTCAACTACTTGGTTAAAAGTACATCTATTTTTTTTGAAAATGCAAAATTTTTACTGAAAATATCAGGAATTTGAAGCGTTTCAATTTAAATTTTATATTCGTACCTATGCACCAATTTTATTTAAAATAATTTATTTCCCTATTTTCGTGAAAAATCTCCATATTTCTCCTGCTCAGGAAATTTTTGAAATTGGTATCATTAAAAATAATCTCTTTCGAGGCGTATTGTTTTGTAATGTCTTGAACTTCTGTTTATTATTCCTAAAAAAATTAGTCGGAACTTTGTAAAAAAGGGGGAAAAGGGAAAAATATTTTTTAAATTTTCGATTTTAGTTGTTTTAAGGGATTTTTCATATTGAAGGGAGAAGAAAGTTGATTAGGTAAAAAACGGGATGAACTGTGATCCCTGTTATATTTTATTTATTATATATTATATTGGCAACGAATTCGATATTTCAACAGACAACAATATCTGCAGACGACGGAAAAGGGGAAAACCATCATGTATATCGCACTTATTCAAATTCAGAAACCGGTGCATGTCGTCCAATTCCAATTCTATTCATTCCCAATTTTCCTGAATTCTCCCAAGATTCATTTTTCCGTCCTTACGACTGAATTTATATGGAAAGGAAACTTTGTCTTTCACGAATATATTCATGAATCTGCATTTTCCATTTATTATACTCTCCAAGTTTGAACACAGATTCATCAATCATCATTTGGGTTAGATTACATGAGATAAAGGTGGCTACCAATTTTTCTTATCTTTTCTCGTTTTATCAAATTGGTGAGTACCAAAAATAACGTCAAAGGGTTGTAGGAATCGCTAAATATTATCCGATTGGGTATTAGGATGTGCCGTCAAACGGGATAATTTTGGACATACGAGGTAAATTCGGACATTCCTAGATTGATGGTTTAAATTACTTAAGGGGGTTTTAACCAGAATCTAGAACCAGTTAAGGCGTTATTAATGCTTTAACTGGTCCTAGATTCTGGTCAAAACCCCCTTAAGTAATTTAATCTGTCAATTTAGGAATGTCCGAATTTACCCCACGTGCCCGAAATTACCCCGTTTGACGGTACCAAAGTCATCCCAAGATCAAAAATGACCATTGTTAAAAATGATTTAATTCCACATCTGCCACTCACCTCTTATGGTATTCTCTGGTATATTCAATTGATTAATGTGACACTTATAAATGGCTTTTGAGATTCGGAGGACCTTTATATATACACGAAAAAGTGGATGATTGTGGTTTTACAGCCGCTGCTTTATTATTGAACTTAATTCCTCCTAAATGCGATGATAGACGACAAATGTTAAATACTTTTTCTGAAATACCTACTTTTATGAAAATTTAGGATTGTGATTACATAAGAAGCAAAACGAATCAGTCCTTTTTTTTATTCTCTTTCCTAAGACATAAATGTGTTGAAACAATTCGTATTGAAATTCCTGCGTTTCGTGATAATAAACATTAATTGTAAACAAAATTCAGCTGTGACAGTTTAAGGATGTAGTTATCTCAAATTCAAAAATAAGCCTTGTTAAATATGACTTATAAAATTGCGAAAAATATTCCCATTCGTAATTGTAACTAATTTTTGAAGAGAACTGAAGGCGAACTTTAAAAAAATATTTCGGGTTACAATTATTTATTTAAGCTTGAAATATTCTCTACAAATCTCTGTGGTATGTTTTTGTTTACAAAATTTTATTTAGGGATTATACAATTGTTATTTTTATAAACAATATTTTTCTTTGATACCATTTTTTAAATAAAAATGTACCAAGGAGATTTGTAGAGAACCTTTCAATGAATAAAAGGAGCCCTTTAGCATTAGGGTTAATTAAGACTTTCAACGTTTATCAACAGAGAAAAAAAACATTAACTCTAAATAACTACTGTTAAAGAAACATTTTTAATCTAAAATATTTTTTTTAATGGTAGCTTTCAGTTGTCTTCCAAAATTGGTTACAATTAACAATCAGAATATTTTTCACGATTTTATAAATAATTTCTAACAATGGTTCATCTAATAAATTAATAGTTCAGATAGGGATCATAAAAGTCCATAAAAGTTATTGAAATCAAAATATTTATTAGTTGTCTTAAAGATCTGAAAATCGCTTTAGAAAATACATTGACTTCCCACATTTTTAAATTAAACTTGTAAGATATATACAATTTTATCATCTCTCAACCAAGAAATTGATAAATAATTAAAAATGTTTGAAAAGTAGATAAATATTAGTAACATCTTCAATAAATAATCAGATATTGGTTCTTTACAATAATTCTAAAACTCGTTCGCTTTAGAAAATTGCATAATTCTGTAATTACTCTCCTAAACTCAATTGTTTCAAACAATATAAAATTTGTTAAAGAATTAAAAATTACTTTAAAAGATAATAAGAATGTATAGCACATCAATTAGTAGAGGAAAAATGGTAAAAAAATTAATAAACTTCAATATATCGCACAATTCCCGTTTCTCTAATTAGGGGGTGATTTTTCAGGGTGAATATAAGTGTCTTATGAGGGTGATAATTAAATTTTCTTGTCGATTCATATTCATTGAAGTATTTCTGATAAAGCAATACACTTTTTATTTTACCTTAATTATACAATTTCACATCTTGTTTGTTCATTTTTAAAATTGACACTTTTCGCAATGTTAATTAAAGATAAGATCTAAATGTACCGAAAAATTCCGGCTATTTGTACTGAAATTTCGGTATAAATATTCCCATCTCCTGGTCTTTTTTTCAAAAGTCAAAGGTCAATTTTCCAAAAGCTGGGACAGTGAATTTGCGTGAAAAATGATAATTTTATCAATTGGGACAGTGAATTCCCGTAAAAAAATATAATTTTTACTTTTGTACCGGATATTTCGCAAAGAATTATATTTTTGTCGTGGAACAGGTAGATTTTGACACGGTACGGGAAATTTTGGAAAATCATTTTAGTTCTCATTTATAAAAAGGGAACTTACAAAAGAATTTGAAAATTCTCTCTTGTAAATTTCCAGAAGAAGAGAGATACTATTTTTCTGAACTGTACATAAATATAATTCTCACTTGGAACAGAGAATTTTTGTAAATAAATGTAATTGTGACTGGGGACAGGGAATTTCCGTAAATAATTATAATTTGACTTGGGACAGGGAATTTCTTACATGGAACGGGAATTTTGGAAAATAATTTTAATTCTTATTTTGAAGAAGGGAATTCTTAAAAATCCCTCTTAAAATTCAGAATTATAATTTTATTTCTAAAATTCCCTGTTCGAAATAAAAAATCTTATAAATCGTTTGAAATCTTTGGAACTCTTTTAAATTGACCAAGAAAAATTGACAATTGACCGGGAGAAAACCGGAGAATGACTGGGAATACAAAATCATCCGTCGGGTAGACACCCTGGTTCCATCTTCACAGGAGAAGAAGTTGATGAAGAATAAGGAGGTGGAGTCGGAGAAACAAGAGGAAGTGCAAGAAGGCGGGTCGGCAGAGCGAGAATCTGTTCTTCCGCGATTACAGCTTCCTCGGGGGCGCACGGCCGTTACAAAATCCGTATATCCTCAGTTCCGCGCCTCAGTACTTGACAGTGAGAGCACTGACGGTGGAGGAAGTGACGCTCAATTCTCTAGGTATGAGTGAGCCTGGCGCGGAGAAAGAGCGTTGTGTCTGTGCAAATGCGTGAGGAGGCGAGAGTGCGGTGGTGGAGGCCGGCATCGTGCTGGGTTCGGGTCGTTGCCCTAACTCTCGGGAGAGTCCGTGGAACCTCGGTCGCGCTCGGCACTAGGTCAGTGATGGGAGTCACTGGCCGCCCTGAGCGAAGAGGCAATGACACCGAGCACGCTGAGCTCCCACCGACCGCACGAGTGCGAGCGAGTCCGCTAGACGTGCAGCGTCCTTTACTTTATCCCCCCTCTATCGACTCTCCCCACTCCACGGAGATACACATATTCATACCCCTCATAGCTAGTGCTCATACCCCTCCAGGCGCCTGCTGATCCCCTCACAAACCACGCAGTCATTCCGCACACCCATACCACGACCAGTGACTGTCGTGAGTCGTCACGCTGCCACCCGCACTCTTGTCGTTGTCGTCGAGCCGACACTCCATCCTTTTTCTATCTGGCGCGCGACACACGCACCACCAACGCCAATTATTGCACTGACGTTGCCGAAAGACCAATATTATACGCACACTGATGTCTTTTCAGAGAATTAGTGAATGATCAGAATTTGATTGGGTATTGGAATTGCGGCGTGGAGAATTGGAGAGGAGATAACCAGCGGTTTATGACATTGTAGGCAACAAATTAGAGATGTCGGAATGGTGATGGGTTGAAAAGGTCCATTTGCTGTTTTATTTTGTCTGGGCAATGTTGGTCTGATGATGATGATGAGGATCATGAAGATGAGAAGTCTAAGTTTAACATTGCTTAATTAGACGGTTTTGTCATGGATCTAGTCCTAGAATAGGTTAAGACTTAAGGTGATCCTTTGCACAGGATACAAGTTATAATACATCAAATTAACTAAGCATAATGACACCTATTGCCCAGGAAGATCAATTACTTGAAATAATAAAAAAACTGAGGTTTATATGGTTTAAGTTGAACTGATCCTGATTGATGAATCTTTTAAGCCTGTTAGAATCCAGGGAGATTTTTAGAAGATGTTTCTTTCTGGCGTTTTAGCTATAGTGTTTTATAATGGCTTAAAAGAAATCTCGATTAGGAACGGTGTTGGAAACTAGGAAGATTTTTAACAGCGATGTCTTCTATAATTGGCAATCATCAGAATCTGATTTTTATTTGGACATTAGAATAGTGGAGAATCCCAAGATATTACAACGGTTATAGGTTGATGCAATTCTTTTGATGTATTATTTTGTCTAGGTCTCTAGGTAATGTTGGTCTCATGATAATGATAAGAAATTTAGACTTAATATTGTTTAATTAGATGGATTTGTCATGAATCTAGTCCTAGAATAGGTTTAGAATCCAGTTGATCCTTTGCACAGGATACAAATAATACATCAAATTAACCAAACATATTGACACATATTGCCCAGGAAAATCAATTACCTTAAAATAATCCAAAAACTGAGGTTTATATGGTTTAAGTTGAACTGATCCTGATTGATAAATCTTTTAAGCCTGTTAGAATCCAGGGAGATTTTTAGCAGATGTTTCTTTCTGGGGTTTTAGTTAGTGTTTTATAATAGCTTAAAAGAAACATCGATTAGGAACGACATTGGAAACTGCGAAGATTTTTAACAGCGATGTCGTCTATAATTGGCAATCATCAGAATCGGATTTTCATTTGTATAGGTCCTAGGATAGGTTTACGTGATCTTTTGTATAAGATACAATTTGCAATGCATCAGATTTATCAAGTATGTCGACACCTATTACCCAGGAAGATGAATGTCCTGAAAATAATTCAAAAACTGAGGTCTGTTTGGTTCAAGTTAAACTGACGGTGTTTTCTGATAGATTAAAAGAAACATCGATTAAGAACGGTATTCGAAACCAAGAAGTTTTTTGGACAGCGTTGTCTTCTATAATTGACGATGATTAGAATTTAATTTTGATTGTGTATTGGAATGATGAAGTGGAGAAATGGAGAATTAGAGAGATGTCCAGCGGTTTATGAGATTTTAGGCAAACAATTAGAGATGTCAGGATTGTGTTGGGTTGACGAGGTCCATTTGCTGTTTTATTTTGTCTGGACAATGTTGGTCTGATGATGATGAGAAGTCTAAACTTAGATGGTTTTGGCATGGATCTACTCCTAGGATTGGTTTAGGTGTTCTTTTGAATATAGGATACAAGTTGTAGTGCATCAAATTAAGCAAGCATGTTGACATAAGGAAGATGAATGACCTGAAAATAATCCAAAAACTGAGGCCTATATGGGCTATATGGTTTAAGTTCAACTTGATCCTGACTGATGTTTATTTTAATGCTGTTAGTTAGAACCCAGGGAGATTTTTGAAAGATGTTTCTTTTTGGGTTTTTAGTTGGTGTTTTCTGATTTTGATTGTGATATTGGAATGGTGGAGAATCCCAAAATGTTACAACGGTGATGGGTTAAGAAAGTTTCTTGGCAGGCGTTTTGCAAATTGCAACTCCAATTTTCATTTTTTTTTGTAACTTCAACATGACATAATTCCAAAGGATTGTTGAAATTTCACGGATTTGAGCAATTTCAAACCTGTCATTAATTTTTAATCTCAAATCTGCCGACTGTAATTTGCAAATGTCTATCGTGATCCGAATTCTTTGCATATATGACTCGTTTGCATGCCGGACATATATTGTATACCGAAAATGATATACTTCCAAAATCTTTATGTATCCCATTTCCAGACATTGCTAATTATTTAAGGACCGCGAAGCGCATAATCGCAAAATAACTCAAAATTAAGTATAACTCAGAACTATTATGTTATATAAAGTTTCCATTCCAAGTATACTCAATTTAACGTCGCATTAAAGCGCTTGTATATTTAAATAGATTACGTTTGTTTAGACTTAACTTTCAGCGTATTTTTAAAGCAACACTTAATTATTGACTATCAAATGTAGCATGTTCATTCAAAATAGCGGGACCAAATGAACTAATTATATTTGAATGGCAATAAAACGGTTACTCATAAAAAATCTAATCATCTGCTTTCTATTTATCCCAATAATATTGACGCAATCAGCAGAACTCATCGAAGTACGACGCGTTTTCCAAGCTACTCAAAATAACTTCCCAGTAATTGAAGGGGACCGGCTTTACTCGCGGCGTGTGAACGACTTCCGTTTAACCTTTCATTCACTAATAATGATTCTCGAAAGACTTCTAAAGAGTAAATAAAGTTAATTGATCCCCAAGACAAGAAAAAGCTAACTTAGTCACATTTTTCTAAAAGCTTTAGTTTGAATTTTACAATCTATGAGTCTATCGTTCATATTACTTTCAAGGTATATCCATCAGTAATGAAGCCCTTGAAAAACGTCGAGTGTTTCAGTAATTACCATTTTTAATCTCCATTTTTAAAAATTTTGAATAATATTAAAAAAAGATACAAGCAGGCAGTGTTGCTACATGTCAGGGAATTACAGAAAGTCGGGAAAAACCTGAAAGAATCAGGGAATTTTTGATAAACTGCAGTTGAAGTTTAGGGGTCATCCACAAATTGCGTAAGTCATTTTTCTGAAATTTTCAATTCACCCTCCCACCATGTAAAATACCTTAAGATTTTATGAACTTAGGGAATGAACATACATATAAATTCTATGAATTAAATAAACGTGGAACCTTAGTGAAATTGATTTGGAAAATAATATGTGTTAATAACAAGTAAGTCTTACAAACGTATAATTTTCTCATTTTTTTTTTATTAAGAACTTAACTTGTTGTTAAATTTTGTATTATTTTGTTGAAAATTCAACCATTTTTGTTTAAAATGTTTGGCTAAAATCATTATAATAATTTTTCGTTGAAAATTTGATTCTTTGGCTGGAAATTTAACTTTTTTTTGAAAATTTCAATATTTGGTTCAAAATTTATTCTGTTAATTGAAAGATTATTATTTTAATTAAAACTTAATTTCTTTATTGGTTAAAAATTGAATTATTTTGTTTGAAAATTAATTTTTTTTAACTGAATATGTAATTGTTCCATTTTTGCTTCAAAATTTACCTTTTTTAGTTGAAAATTTATTTATTTTGTTTAAAACTCGTCTTTTTTGTATTGTAACTTAAATTATTGTGGTATAATATTCGTTTTTTTTATCTTCAAGCTTTAACAATTCTGTCCAAAATGAACGTTTTTTGTTAAAAATTCATATTTTCGGGTTGAAAACTTAATTGCTTCGTAGAAAATTCGTCTTTTTGGCTTGAACATTTATCAATTTGGAATATATTTTTCTTTGTTGACTGAAAAATCTTTCTTGTTTTAAAATTTAACTCTTTGACATTTAATGTGCTTCTGCTGTGTATTCAACTAATTTGTTAAAAATGCATATTTTTTGGTTGAACTCAACTGTTTTTGATTTAAAGTTATAATATTTGTTTGTGAAAATATCAACCATTACATTTTTTGTTGAGAAGTTTTTTTTTAGTTCAAATATTCATCTCTGGTCGAAAATTTTTGTTGAAACCTTATGTATTTTATTGAAAATCTGTCTTTCTTGGTAGAAAATGAATTTTTTTTCTCTCGTAAATTCAACTATGTTCTAAAAAATTTGTCTTTTTGCTTGAAAATAATTTTTTTTCATTGAACTATTTGGTTGAAAATTCATCATCCTTTGTTGAAATTGACCTTTTTTTGTTAAAAATTCATCTTTTCAGTTAGATAATTCAAATGTTTTTTAAACAATCTTTTTTGCTTCAGTATTCATTTATTTTGTTGAAGTTTAATCTTTTTTTGTTTAAAAATTCGACCATTTGGTTGCAAATTCATCTTGGTAGGTTGAAAAGTCAACTATTGAGTTAAAACTTCAATCACTTTGTTAAATTAGCTGTGAATTCGATCTCGAGTGTTTCCACTTTGTTTATATTTACAATTATATGGTGCTCATTTCACGAGCACTTTGCTTCCCTTTAGCAAATGTATTTGCTTCCTCATAGAGGAAGCATGAGTGATTTTTTCAATAATAGACAGACTAAAGTTTTCATTTTGATCAGTTAAAAAATTTTGTAATTGAAATGGTAATTTTTCGAGTTGGAAAAGGGAACGGAAATGTTCTGACACACCCTATCCCTTTCCCAGCTTTATGACTTTTTTTACAAAAATTGTCAGAATTATTTTATTTTAAAATTTATGATCAAAAGTCTTTTCTATTCATGCGTCAATTTTGAATTATGTCGATGAAAAAAAATTTTCTGTTTGAAACAGATGTTTCAAATATTATAAATGAGCGTAACTTCCTTATACTCTTCAATAAAGTGTATTAATATTATAGTTCAATAAATTTTCCTCGAATCAAGGAATCTTTCCCGTTATTGCATCAATTTTGAATTATGCTAATGAAAAAACTTTTACTATAAAAAACCGCTTTTTCAAATATTATGCATTACCATAGCTTCCTTACTGTTCAATACAGTGTATCAATATTATAGGTCAATCGATTCGTGTCGAATCAACGCATCTTTTCTATTCTCGCATCAACTATAAATTATGAGAATGAAAAATTTTTTCCTATAAAAATCGATTTTAAATATAATATAAATGACGATAACTTCCCTGCTCTGCAATAAAATGTATTAATATTATAGGACAATCGATTTGTCTCGAACCAAGGAATCTTTGATATTCTTGCATCAACTTTGAATTATGTTAATAAAAAAAGTTTTACTATAAAAAACCGATTTTTCAAACATTATTGAGTGCTAAAAAAATGTAATAAATATTTTTAGGAATCCTTTGGCCAGTTTTAAGATATTAGTGGTGAAAATAAGCACTCCAAATTTCATCAATTTATCTGCAACCGTTTTCAAGTTATCGTGTTCACAAAAAAGTGTGACATCCAAACAGACACACACCCATCCGGAAAATTGCTTAGAATATTGTATTAGACATTTTTAAATTGAAGAAGGTTTAATTAAATGAATTTAAAAATTTTGGAAAATGTTACCATTACTTCTTCTATGAGGAAGCAAAATTCATCTCTTTTGCTCGAAGGTTCAGGGAAAAACTGGAAAGCAAGGAAAATTCAGGTAATTGCGTATTGGTCAAAGAAAATCAGGGATTTTGAGAAAGTCTAAGAATTTTTTAAACATAAACTTTAATTGAAAGATCAATTACTTGGGTAAAAGTTGAACTACTTTGTTAATTTTGTTGTTGTTTAAGGTTTATCTCTTTGATAGAGAATTTAAATATTTTATTGTAAATTCGTATTTTCATGTTGAAGATTATACTGTTTAACAGAAAAATCGACTTTTGGCTTTAATGTAAGAAATAGTAAGATTTTACCAAACCCCTCCTCCCAAATCATCTTAGATTCTTAGGTCATTTTTGAATGGCCCCTTATAAAATTCTGTATGACTGTTCTCACTAAAAGTCTTTAGAATAAATTTAGAAACAAAATTTGTTTTCGTCAAAATATTGATCTCCTAGGTGTAAGGCTGTTTCATACTTGAAAGTAAAATTTATAGCGGTCAGGGAAAATGGAAAATTGGTCAGGGAAAAGTCAAGGAAAGACAGGGAATTTCGAAGCAGGAATTTTGTGGCAATGCTGAGCAGGAATAAATCTAAAAAATTGCAAGAACGTGTTTGCCACGAAAAACTTGGAATAAATGGGAATTGATCGACTTGCTGTATACGGGGTAGGGACTAATTTTGCGAATCCCCATCGACAAGATCGAATGGATTAGGGCAGAAAACGCCACAGGAAGAACCGGACGAGAGTGTTTTTAGATGCAGGAGGTCCTAAAAGCGTAAAAAGAGAATCTCGTGAAGCAAAAGGTGACTCAGGACAGTCTGAAACACTCGAACTCTGAATTTCGTGTACGTTTTTTTTCAGCTTCCAATTTATGTAAACGATATCCGTGATATTAATCCACTTCCACAGTGTGACCACTGATCGGGAAAACCGCGAATTAGCTAGGAGTTTTGAGCACCGGGAAATAGCCGGGAAGTTTTTTGAAAACCTGGAATTTTTCACATTTATTTTTCCTTTTTTGAAAAAAATTTGTTTGGAATTTTACTCAGTGATACCATCCATCTCCGTTAAAATATAGAAGATCATTTTATATTTAGGATTTTTAAAATAATGATTCGTTCAAAAATAAATGTTCCTTTTATATGTACTATATATTTAAGAATTTAATGTTTGTATTGATCGATCGTTTAAATGTATTGCTGAAAATTTGAACATTCTTCTTTTTTGAAAGAAAATTGGTCCTTTTGGATTTCAAATTCATCTTCTGGTATAGAAAAGTGTTTTTTTTTTATATTTGTTCCAGAATTCATTTTTTTTCAACATAAATTCTACCATTTGGTTGAACATTTAATTATTTTGTTGAAAATTCAGCTATATTGTTAAAAAATCATCTTTTCGGTTCGACAGTTCAACTGTCTTCCAAAAATTTGTCTTTTCAGGTTGAAAATCCAACTATTTCGTTGAAAATACAACTGTTTTTAGTTGAATTTTAATCTTTTTTGTTTGAAAATTCGTCTATTTGGTTAAAAATTCAGCTTTGTAGGAAGATACTATAGTTCAGGTATTTTGTTAAAAAATCAACTATTTTGTTGAAAAATCAAGCATTTTGTTAAAGTCATCTTTGTTTGTTTAAAATGGAACTGGTGTTTTAAACATTCGTCTATTTAAAGAGAAAATTGGTCCCTTTGGATTGAAAATTCATCTTTTTTTTTTGTTGAAAATTCAAATATCTTCTAAAAAATGCAATTACACTACAGTCTCGCTATAGTGGCCGTCTCGGGGGTACCCTCGATGGCCTTCGTACTATCTCGGGACCGCTCGGGACTCTTCAAACCATAAACAATCAGGGCCATATAAACCATTTCTGTTGGAATTTTGTCTTAAAAAATGTGTTGCTTGTATTTTTGACATTTTGATTTTATACTATCATAATAAACGTGAAAATGTTCACGCTAAACAACATTGTTGTGGAGTTACTCCGCCGATCTCGGAGCGCCTCTCTCTCGTCCCCTTTTGGACCACCTTGTCTTATATAGCGGGAACTTTTATAGTGGGACTGCAGTGTATTTGGTTCAAAAAGCAACTGTTTTTGGTTGAAGTTTTATCTTTTTTGTTTCAAAATTTGACCTTTTGGTTGAAAATTCATATTTTTTGCGTAAAAATTCAACAATTTGGTTAAAGATTAAACAATTTTGTTGAAATTTTAATTATTATTTTTTTTTCAATTTAAATGTTTTGTTAAACAGTAGTATCTTTTGGTCGAAAATTCAACTGCTTTGTTGATCATTCATTTTTTTTATAGAAAATTCATCCTTTTGGAATGAAAATTTATCTTTTGGTAGAGGTTATTTTTTTGTTTGAGAATTAATCTTTTATGGTTGACAGTTATTTATTATTAATTGAAAAGTCTACTATCATATTTTTGGTCCAAGATTAATCTCTTTTGGTTAAAAATTCGACCCTTTTCTGAAAAAATAATCTTTTTTCTTTGAAAGTTATTACTTTTTATTTGAAAAGTCCACTAATTATTTTGAGTTCAGAATTAATCTCTTTTGTTTAAAAATTCTACTTATTGGTGAAAATCTCTTTATTTGATTAAAAATACATCTTTTTCTATCGAAAATTCAACTGTTTTTTTTAAGTTCGTCTTTTTGAATAGAAAATCCGTCATTTTGGATTAAAAATTCATCTTTTATGGTTTAAAGTTAATTCTTTTGAATTAGGAAGTCTTCTATTATATTTTTGGTTCAAAGTTCATCTCTTTTGACAATTCCACTATTTAGTTAAAAATTTGATTTTGTCGAAAATTCAACTATTTTGTTAAAGAGCAAAATAATTTATTTGGTTCGAAATTAATCTTTTTTGGTCGAAAACTCAACTGTTGTATTGAACATTCGTCTTTTTGGATAAAAAATTTGACTGGCTTTGGCTCGAGTTTAATCCTTTTTGTTTCAAAATTCGACCATTCGGTTGAAAATACAACTATTTGGTTGAAACGTCAACTCTTTTGATAAAAATTCATCTTTTTAGGTTGAAATTTAACTTCTTTTGGTAAAAAATCTTTTTTGTTGGAAATTTAACTATTTCGTTAAAAATGCAAGATACGTATTTCGACTTGAAATCTTAGGAATTTTGAGCATTATTTATATTGCATTCAGTATAGTGTCTAGATTAATTTTATTTAAAATAATTTATTCTCTATTATTTCCCTATTATCTTGAAAAAACGCCCTACTTCCCCTGTTTTGAGAGAGTTTCGGGATGTGAAGTCTGAAATAAATTTCACATTAATTTATATTAACCTTGGAGTTCTAAAGTGTTTAATTCTTTTCAAAATTTATATAATAAGGCAATTAGTATTGAATAATAATTATTATGAACGATTAAAAGTCAACTGCGAAAAATGTCATCTTTGTCCCGGAAATTGGGAAATATCCTGTAATATTGTTTAACTCTTAGTGGTCACCCTCATTCATGTCCACTTGTACACATGAAGTTGGTTAAGGCTTCTCATTTGATCACCGAAGTTAAGCAGCGCTTGACGCGGTTATTTTCGGATGGGAGTCGATATTTTTGTTTTACCTGTTCGAAAACAATATTAAAATATGCAACTAGTTCTTTTGTCAATATCACTTTTTTCAAGATATTTTTTTTTAAACTTTGAAGTAGCAACAAGAAATATTTCTTTTTTGTGAAAAGATAGATATTTTTTAAAGATCTATCGGCGATTTAATCCCGATCGGAAAGTAGCGACAGAAAGGAGTTAGATCAGCCTACGTCGACCTAGCCTCATGCATAATACATGCTGGATAATTCGTGACTTTTGATTACGTCGTGCCATCGTGCCTTTTTATCGGGTTCTCCATTGTCTTCCTCTCTTCTTCTTTTTCTTTCATTCCTTCCTTCTCTCTTTCTTCGCCTCTTTTTTTGCCCTCTCTTACTCTCTTTTTCTGTCTTTCTCTCCTAATTACAGAGTTGAAAAGTACTCTTTGGTGTGACGTGGCATCATTACTTCAGGAGCGTACTGGCTGCGTGACTGAGAATTTTTTACATTCTCATTTCGCTTGTCATTTTTTACAATCTTTTCAAAGTTTAAACTCTAATGTTACTTTAAAAACGAGAAAAAAGGCTTTAATTATCAAAAAATTTTGTTGAAGGTGCATCGATACACCAAATTTCTAAGCGATTATTATATTTAGTATGAGTATTAGTTATAAATCGAGAGTGAAGGCAGCTTATTAAAGAGTGTCGCCAATGACCGGGAAATTTCCCGGTTTTCGGGTAATTTCGACACTGTCGGGAGTTTTTCGGGAAATCGAAAAATTCCGGGACGATTCATTTTAATTAAATTTAATTATCTTTGTACATTTATTAGACAATTTTTTAGAAAGTCATATCCAAAAATAATTTGTCCTGTTTGTAGATGATAATATAATAATAATATATCATTAAGCCGTTTCCCTTTCGGGGTAGGCGTTAATTGCTCGGTTGGAAAATAGTGATGTTAGGATGGGTATATAGGTATAGGGTAGATAGGTATATAGGTTTAAGATATAGATATTTTAGATTGATCTAGAATTCTCGTCCTGCAATGCCCTTCATTTTTTCTATCAGCATTCTTACTCCTGTGATATCTTCGATGGTGCTGCTGATCTCCTTATCTAATAATTTTCCTCGAGACCTGAAGCCTCTCACAATGATCCAGTTGTTCCTTTTCCTCCTTTCTTCCTTGTCCCAAATCAGCTCCCCATCTCGAAGAAAATCCGGCATCTGTTTATCCCCAACCCCATCAGTCTTTCTTCTATTTGAAATATCCTCACTCTGCTCTCCCTGGTTATTCCCCGTCTTTTGCTCCACTTGTGCAGATATATCTCTTCTTCCCCTCTGATTCCCACTTTTTCCTTCACCATTGTCTTCACTCTTTTTTCTTTCACCATTCACCACTGACTTATCGTTTTCCCACTCCCTCCGCATACACTCCACACTCTCCTTACTAGCCTTTCGGAAACTTACGTCACTTCCCTAAATTCCGATTCCGCGATTTGGATTTTTTGTTCATCCTATATTAGCTCAAGTCCCACTCTTCTCTTGTCCTCCAAATTCTCTAGTCTCTTCTTTATATTATCCAGTTCCGGTTTGATCTTTTTTTCCAACCAACTCGCCATTTTCCTTTCTATTAAGGTTTCAAAATACGACTCCTTCTCATCTTCACGTATTCTTTCTTCTGTCCCCTTTTTCTCACCCTTTTCCTGCTCAATTTTTCCCCTCCCGTACCATTTAATCCACTGCCCTCCTTCTTTTGCGTAATCATCAATTCCGTCGGTAGACCCATCTTTTCTGGACCTTGCTCTAACTGTTCACTTTTATGCTCTTCCGAATCCCCATCACTCCCCTTTTCCCCGTCTTGATTATTTGAACTCTGCTTCCGTTCCGCCACCGTGTGCGAACTAACACCTCTCTTTTTTCGAAAGGGTCTTCCTCGTTTGAATTTTCCTCGGTTGTTGATTCTGGCCCCCTTTGCTTTTCTAAGAACTGCTCCATGATCTTTGCACTTTTCTAGTCCCCCATCTTACTTATAATGTCTTTTTTCGGTCTGCCTCGTAACCTCTTTTTTCCCCCTTGATCAGTGTCTTTTTCCTCTCGGTCGTTTTCTGCATTTTCATTTTCCCGCTGCTTTGCATCGCCGTTGTTGTTGTTCATGTTGGACGTTGTTGCGCCTGATGCCACGTTATACGGTCCTAACATCTGCGATGCAAAACTTTTCCGCGGCACAATCACCACTGAGTACTACACTTACTGCACACTGCTGACCCCTGCTGGATCCCACCGGCACTTGCTTTTTATCCCCGCCAATATGCTTTCTAACCTCCACCCCACACCGAATACTTTCAAAGACTTTCCAAGCCCTTCACTACATTCCCTTTTGAGATAACACTCACAAGTACACTTCCCCTCGCTGACTATCAGCAATTTTGGTAACTAGCCCTGTCCCACCCCAAACTGCTGCCTTCTTGTGCAAATTTCACTCAGCCTGTCGCGAGATGCGTGCACTCCGATACCCGCTCAAACCGGAAGTCATTAAAATTTTTGTATTTCTCCCAAAAAATATGGGATATAGAAAAAATTCAAAAAATAAAACTTCCATTTCTTGATATGTTGCACAGCCTTTTTAGTATTTACAATGGAAATTTTTGTAGGACTCTTCGAAAAGAACATTTTTGCTTTTGGACTTCTTTTAGTTCACGTGTTTGTTAAAAAAATCAATATTTTTGATTTTCAAAAAAGGGTGTCGACCGTTTTTCTAAAAATGAAAATTTGTTTCCCCCAAAAATATGCGATATAGAAAAAAATCGTAAAGAAAATTTTTCTCATTCGTGGAGTTCTACGAAAAAAGTTCCTCTCCGTTTCTTGATATTTTGCACCGTCTTTCTTTTGAGTATCAGTTCCAAAATATCCAAAAATTGAAAGTAAAATTTTGTAGAACTCTTCGAGAAGAAAATTTTTGCTTTCGCACTTTTTTTTATGTCAAATATTTTTTTTCAAAAAACAACATTTTTGATTTTCAAAAAAATGGTGGTCAATTTAAAACTTTTTGTAATTTTTGCCGCATATTTTGAAGCAATAGGAAACGTCGCCTCAGGATCAAACGGAAAATTTTAAATATCTTTATTATTTTCAAAATACTGGATTTTTTAAATGTCACATTAAAAAAAATGTTGGTACCGTATCCTAAAACACTTTTGGGTTGCAAAGAACACATTCACTAAATTTTTTAGGTTTTTTTTTCTAATAAAATTAGAGTTTAGAATAAATTATTCTGCTTTTTGTTTCCGTTTATTTTATGAATTTATTTATATATACAAATATTATATTAATTTTTGCATTTTTGACATTATTTTTCAATTCTTCCTCGCTCTTCTGCGAATTTATATTTTCGATATCAAGTTCTGTCGAATCAGCAGTTGGGACTTGCAAAAATCTTCGATTATTTGAGAATTTCTCTAACTTGTTCCTGTTGATTTGGTCCAATTTTTTCTTCTCACAAACATAAGGTGGACGTTCCTTTAAACCTGTCGAAAATTTATTACATTCTAAAATTGAGCATTAAGTTTTAAATTTTATGAGATAAAGAACTGAATGTTTATATTTACTACAGAGATTTGGATATTTTTCCGAAGGCACCCAATTTGAGGGACATTTTCTTCTTCCAATTTTATACGGAGTCTCATTCTTTTCGTTTCCCCTGAAATTAAATTAAATTAAAACGAATACTATTTTAAAATTTTAATATAAATCACTATTAAAAATTTAAAAGTTTAATCAATTATTTAAAGGGTAGAACATAAACTACGTTACCAATTTTTTACTATCCACCCTCCGTCACTATTCGTTGCCGACCCTATTTTTGTCATTATCTGAGGAGATAAAAATCTGCCCCCCCCCCCGAAAAGTCGAAATATATATTGCATTTTCAATACAATAGATGAATTATCAACCGAAGAAGATTGTCTACCAAAATTGATGAGTTTTTAACCCAAAAAGTCGAACTTTCAAAATAAGAAATCAAATTTTAACCAAGCAGTTGCATTAAGAGCTAACTAGTTGAACTTTCAAGCAAAAGAGATAAATTTTCAATAAGATAGTTCCACTTGTAAACAAATGGTTCAATTTTGAATCCTTAATAAAAAGAAGAAATTTTCAACAAAAAAGATGATCTTTTTAATCAAAAAGACGAAGCTTCAACAAAATAGTTAAATTTTTGAACAAAAAAAAAAGATTTTCCCAACAAGAAGAATAATGCTCTGCCAAAAAGACGAATTTTGAACAAAAGATATAAATTTGTCACAAAATTGTAGAAACTTGAAGAAAAAAAAACGAATTATCTAAAAAAACAGTTGAATTTCTAATTCGAAAACATTATTTTTCATAAAAATAGTTTAATTTTTAACAAAATAGTTGATTTTTGACCGAAAATATGAATTTTTATCAAAACAGTTGAATTTTTAACAAAAAAATTAATTTTCACAAAAAAAATTTCAACCAAAGAGTTTAATTTTGAACTAAAAAAGATATTTTTTGGACCAAAAAGGGAATCGTCAATTTTTAAGTTTAAAAGATTAGTTTTTAACAGAAAAATACGTATTTTTAACAAGTTAAAGTCAACTAAGAAAGACGATTTTTTGACCATATTGTTGAATCCTTAATCAAAAAGTAGAAATTTTCAACAAAAAAGATTATCTTTCTAACCAAAAAGACGAAGGTTCAACAAAATAGTTAAATTTTCAACCAAAAAGATTTACTTTCCAACGAATTTTCAACAAAAGACATAAATTTTTCACAAAATTGTTGAATTTTGAAGTAAAAAAAAAAGAATGATCTACAAACCAGTTGAATTTTCAACCCGAAAACATGATTTTCTGTAAAAATAGTTTAATTTTTAACGACAAATATAGATTATCAAAAAAATGAATCTTTAACCAAATAGTTGGTTTTAACCAAAAAAGGCGAACTTTCGTCAAAATAGTTGAATCATCAACCAAAGAAGATTAATTTTTAACCAAACAGTTGTGATTTTTAAACAATAGAGATGCAATTTTGATCGAAATAGAGAAATTTTCAACCCTAAAAGACGAATTTTCAACGAAAAAGAATGACTTTTTAATATAATTTTTGAATTTTTAACTGGAAAAGATTAATTTTTAATTTAAAACATCAAATTTCAACAAAAAATGGAATAGTTACATTTTTAATTTAAAAAATTATTTCTCAACAAAGAAGAAACGTATTTTCAACTAAATAGTTGAATTTTCAAGCAAAGTGATGAATTTTCAACTAAAATTATAAGTATTTAAGAGAATAAATTTTCAACGAGTACAACATTCAACCCAAAAGATGATTTTTTAACGAAGAAGATTAATTTTATAAAAATGGACTAGTTAAATTTTCAACTAAGGGCATGAATCTTCAACAAAAAAAGATGACTTTTAAACAAAATAATTTCATTAACAAAAAATAATTCAATTTGCAACCAAATAGTAGAATTTTTAACCAAACGAGAACTATATAGTAGAATTATAATAGTATACTTTTCTACTAAAAATATTTGGAATTTCTTATTGGGTTATATTAATTAATTTCAAATTTATCATCAGTCAACATTTAAATTTACATTCGCAACCAAGAAAAAACGCATTTTCAACAAAATAGTTACATTATTAACCAAAAAGATGAATTTTCCACTAAAATTATAATTCTTTAAAAAAATAGTTGCATTTACACAAAATAATTAAATTTGCAACTAAATAGTAGAGTTTTTAACCAAACAAGAAATATACAGTAGAAATATAAAAGTAAAATTTTCAACTAAAAATATTTAGATTTTCTTATTGGGTTATATTAATTAACCTGTTACCGACCATAGTTTTTGACGCGAACCCCTCCCCCCAACACCCAAATTGATAACGTAGTTTATGGACGCCCCCGAACTTACGAGGGTCCATAGTGGCAAATGTATAATTTATAGGTGAAACCTTTTTGGTTTCGAAAACGAGAATATCCACATCCAATCATATAACTATTCGCCCATATAATCTAAATAAACACATATTTTTAAAATGATTTAAAAAAATATTTGCATAACATTTTAATTAAGTAAATATTGTATCGGGGTAGCCTCAATTATTCTTTTTTCTTTATTAACTTTTGATTACCTGAGTGTAGTGACCCGTTTTTTGAAACATACCATTATTTTTAATTGGACCAAAATTAAAATTTTTGTTCTCCTCGAACCATTTATTTATCTCTTTTCCGAATTCTTTTGCTTCTGATGAATTCCTTTTCGTTTTTGTCTGGGCGATATTTTGACCTACTTTGAACCTTTCTAAAATAATATAAAATTGTCGGTTTAATCAATTATATCCTTAAATAAAAAAAATCTATTTCATACCAACTTCTCTCTCTTTTTTGCTATTGTGTCCAAAAGTACACTTGTTGGCCCACTTTTGAGCACCATTTGCTAATTCCTCGTCCCAATACTTTGTTTGTTAATAAAAAAAAACAATTTATTAATAAAAAAACTATTTTTTGAATTATTTATTTGTTAATTAATAATTGTTTTTGAAATAAATGTACCATTTCGCGCATATTTGAAGCTCGCGGTTGATTTTTAATGAGTCCTTTTGCAATTGACTGTCTAATTTCATTATGCACGTTAAGAATTTCCATTATTTCTTCACAGCTTAGTTCACCAGTTTCTATAGAGAAAACGTAAATTTTTTCATCATTATTAAAATACCTGAACATGACATTTTTTCTTTTTTTGTCCTGATTTATTCACAATTCATTGTTTATTTATCATAAAAAAGTTTTTCCTTATATACTTAAATCAGTTTGCAAATTTTTGCAAATTGACTTTATAGACAAATAAAGCAATATTCGTCTCCAATAAAAATATATCTTCTTTTAGAGATAAAATGTGTCATGAAAATAAAAAATAAATTAATAACGGTACCTGCTTTCGATTTCAGCTTTGAACTTAAAATTAACACTTAAATTGTCGATTTCGAGCGATGGCTATAACTAATGAAATGGAATTACCCACAAGTTTTTTATATTTTTTTTACTATGAAACCATATCACGAAATTAAAAATATCGCACGGCGCCTAGATTTTACTCTGAATTATTTAGGCTAAATTATCTCGGAACATTTACCGCATTCATATTTTATTCATGCAGACATTAAACGGACAAACTTGCGAAATAAGACAAAATCCTGCAACTGTATTTGCATAATGTAGATTGTAGATGTATAGGAGAAATTGTGGAATTTGGACGATAATGAGAATTCCAATCAAATTTAAATGCGTGGGAAAAAATTTAATTTCGATACCAGGCCAATATGTTTAAACTCGATTTTATATCACTAAAACTATAACGAAAAATGGAATTGGGCTGAAGTTTTAGAGGACTAAGTAAGTCGAATTTTGATTTTTTTATTATGAAAATAATAGAGGATAATGTTTAAAAAGCAATTTCCGCTTTTCGACTTTGGATTTCAAAACATATTGTCCAAGAGGTGTAACAGAAAATTTAAAAATTAATTTTCTAATGCCGGAAAAGTATCCAACAAAACTGATGAAATCAGTTATTTTAAATTATCCAATCGGGTAAATTTTCATTCAAAAAACGTAATTTTTAAACCAAAAAGATGAATTTTCAACGAAGAAGATTAATTTTAAACCAAAAATGACGAATTTTCAACAAAATACATGAATTTTCAACCAAAAAAAAAAACGAATTTTCAACAAAATAGTTAAATTATCAACCAAACAGGTGAATTTTCAACTAAAATATGAAATAGTTAACCGAAAGAAAGGATTTTTAACCAATCAGATCAACTTTCAACCAAGTAGATAAATTAAGGAAAAAAATTTCCGCCAAGAAGATTAATTTTATACCAAAAAAGACGATGTTTCATCAAAATAAATGAATTTTCAACCAAAAAGTTGAATTTTCAACAAAAAATCATTTATTTTCAATTAGGCAGATAAATGTTCAAATAAAATGAGGAATTATTAATCAAAAGAGTGAGATTTTAGATAAGCAGTTCAACTTTAAACCAAGTAGTTGAATGTTAAAAAAAAAAAAAAAAAAAAAAAAAAAAA